>JAFIDM010000001.1:43610498-43624571 GCA_023159025.1 Thereuonema tuberculata
CCAAAATAGTCACTTCAACAATTTCAGTTCTTACCGTGTTGGCAGCATTTCGCCTCTTATTGCCGACAGATCCGGACTCCCTAAATTTTGCTACTAACTCCAAAACTTACTTTCTATTAATATGCCTATCGGCATGTTGTTGATTGAACAACTGGGCTGTTCGATTGGCACTTTCCTGGTTTCCAAAGAAACCATTTAATCCTTTCTGAATCGAGTAAGCCATAATTATATGTAATTACCGCTGAAGTCCCACGCAAGGTACTGCAATAATATTTCCTTATTACAGTAATATCAGCAGCTTGGTCTGTCTTAACAATACCTTATTTCCATGAATGACGTCACAGAACTTTCACTACTGCAAAACGTGAGAGAACAGTTTGCGGAACATCTTAATTACTATAGGGAAAGTACTGATCTTATTTTCCAAATTTAATTCACTAATACACAGTTACATCATTAACGCCACTTCCATTCGCAATACCTCAGTAACAATTTTTCAACATTTCAACATGGAAATTCGCGAGGTTTTCAACGATGCATTACTTGACCCATCCTTTCCATTTAAAGTTCTAGGCGAACTATCTTCTTTAAAAAAAGGACTTAACAGCCGTTAAGAATGAGAAACTTTCTTAATGCACATAATAATATACAAATAATGCATAGAGTTGACGAAGCAATTTGAAAATAACATACCACGCTATTAAAGACGACACGACCATAAGGCAAATTGCAATAGTATCAAGCAATTATCAGTTTTAAGAAATCAGGTTCATTAATAATGGTATTTGTGAATTTGTTTAAACTTTTTGTAAATAACTTCCAAGGATAAATAATAATGGATAGTAAATGCAAACCACTGAGTTATATGGTTGTTGATAGAATGCTGAAAAAAAAGTAAATCAGTAAGTTGGAGAAAAGATCCAAAAAGCAATTATATCAGTATACGTGGAATATTATGGAATCCGTGAAGAGAAGAAGAGCATTGTTATCAAGGTACTTAAGGAGAATTAAAAACTATATTAAAACTGATCTATTATCGGTGATTTCTAATACAAATAATTATCCTAATAAATTATTTGGATTACAGAACAGATCTTAGCTACATTTTTCGAATACGATCCGAAAATAGCTTAAATTTACATGTCTATTAACTACAAAACTAATATTGATCTCTTTTAAACATACCACCAAGATTTCCGCTTTCCAGGGTGTAAAAATAACAGGGATGGGTATTTCCGCTTAAAATTGCATTCTGAAGGTTGTTTGTTCTAATCTTGTATTCTTTTCGCTGATGTAAGCGGTGTCATAAATGTTACTGGAGTTCTTTTTCTAATGACTCTAGTAATTAACTTAGTAAGTTGAATTTAAATTTCACTTCGAAACATCAGTTATGGAATAAAATGAAATTAAAATTTCTTATAATTAACTGCCTTCTATCATAACTAAAAAATGGACTGGAAGTATTCGACACTATTATAAAAACAATGTTTCATTAGGCTATTTTCACAGGAAGTTAAGAGTGTAAGATCAATATATCCATCAGTATTATATATTATAAAAGCGTTATTTTGTCTGTCATAAGACTTTACGTTTTTCCAATTTTGTGACCAAACTATAAGAGATAGAGTGGTCATGTAAATGGATAAAATGTAGATCTTTTTAAGACAAACAAAATGCTACAAAAATCTTTCGAAAAAAGTTTTTGGTTTCCAAGATGGCGCCTTTTAAAGGGTCAAATTTTGACTTTTTCTCAATTTAAACGAAAAGTATAAAAGATGGAAGAGAACATTATATTGAGAAAATATTGGTATTTGAAAGTTCTATCGAACGATGTATCACTTATTAACAAACGCTTCAGCGTTTGCAAGATACATGCAAAAATGTGAATTTTCGGTGTGTGACGCCGACCCGCAATACATCCGAGTTAATCGGAGAAGCCACAACGGGCTGGGAAGTTATACACTCATGGACAAAAAAATTAGCGCACCAAGAAGGAGTCGTCAAAATGAAACGAAAATTTACATACGTAATGACTACTTTGATATAAGTAAATGATAAGAAAATCAAAGAAAAAGGATAATTTATTTCAGAGAAAAAGGCAAACGAACGGAGGAGTTAATACTCCGTTGGACCCCCTCTAGCGCGAATGCACGATGCGATACGATCGGGCATTGAGTCATACAAGTTCTGTATGATGTCTTGAGACATTTCGTTCCATATTTGCTGTAACCTTGCCTCTAGTTCGTTCAAACTCGTGGGATGCCCAACTCGTCGTCCCAAATGATCCCAGATATGCTCGATTGGAAGGGTAGTAACAGGCCAAGGAAGGGTAGTAACAGTGCGGAGACAGTCTTGTGACACCCTTGCCGTATGAGGCCGAGCATTGTCTTGTTGAAAAATGGCTCCTGGGAGCCGTTGCATGAGTGGCAACACATATGGTGGCAGGATTTCATGAACATACCGCTGGGCTGTCATGGTGCCACGGAACAATACTAGGGGTGACCGTGTATCGTAGACAATGGCACCCCATACCATCACACCAGCTGTGGGAGCGGTGTGTCGCTGTACAGCAAAGGCAGGATTGAAGCGTTCACCACGGGCTCTCCACACACGAACACGATTGTCATCACTGCCGAGATTGAATCTGGATTCGTCGCTAAAGACGACCTGGTTCCATTCCGCTGCAGTCCAGTTTCCTCGTGCGCGGCAAAACTCCAAACGGAGGCGTCGATGGGTGGGCGTCAAGGGCAGCGCACGTAATGGGCGCCGCGATACCAACTGTCCTTCAGCCAGGCGCCTTCGTATGGTTCGAGAAGACACAGCAGCCCCTAATGAAGGTGCTACCTGTGCCTGGATGGCGGCCGATAAAGCAGTTGGCTGTACGCGTGCATTTCTGACTATGTGGCGGTCTTCTCGACGACTGGTCTGTCGAGGGCGTCCTGAGCCTGGTCTTCGTGTACATGACATCTCTCGGGTCCACTGGTCCCAATACCTCCTCACAACACAATCAGAGCGGCCTAATTGACGAGCTACTCGCCTAGATGACCACCCAGCTTCCATCATCCCGACGATTCTCCCTCTATCAAACTGCGACAACTGCGTATACTGTCTTCGAACATGGCATAATGGCATGTCTACCTCAGCTCTTCCTTTGTAAATGATTCAGCACACTCAAACAAGCTTTGGTTACCTGTTTTATACTCCACAGAGTACGATGTTCAACGCCCACTACCGGCTATACGTAATGCGCAATCACGCTGCATTTCTAATCATTTGCATATCTCCCCGACATGTACCTTCATTGCAAGTTTCGTTACGATCCCGCAATTATTTCTTGGTACGCTAATTTTTTTGTCCATGAGTATATATTCTCCCATTTTTTAATTTGCTAAATAAATAAAGTTTTTTTTTTTTAATGCTATATATGCAAGGGTTCCGGAGCGAAGCGACGGTACCCGGCTATTATTATTATATATTATAAAAACGTATATTATAAAACGTTATTCTGTCTGTCATTCTGTAAGCAAAATGCTAAATTACAAATTACTAAAATGTTACTGAAATAGAGAATCTATTCATAAAAAATGAAAATATATTAAACAACTGTCCAACTATACTGATTGGCGACGTAAATATAGATATTTTCAAAATGATTAAAAACAATGTAGTACAGAAATACGTAAAACTTATGTGCAATAATGGTTTCAAAAATCGTCTTTACGGAACAACAAGAAACTGTACAATTCATGGAAATACGAAAACAAATATAGATCATATTTTCATAAATAAACATGATATCAAAACACCAGGAATAATATGCAAAGAACGAATCGGATAACAGTTGAAAATGAGAAAATAACACATCCAAATATAATCTATAAAGAACTAATCAATGATGTTAACAAAACAAAATTCATGAAAATCTACATATATAAAAAGAAAAGTTCTGACTCACTCAATCACTGACTCATCAACGCTCACCCCAAACCCTTGGATCTAGAAAGCTGACATTTTGCACAGAGGTTTCCTTTATGATGTAGACAAGGAATAAGACCGGATTTTTCGAAATTCGGGATAGGGAATAATCTGGCAAACTGACGATGAAGTGTATGGCGGCAACCCCAGGTGTGTGGCGCCAACCCGCAATACACCTAAGTTAAGTGGAGAAGGGCACAACGGGCTGGAAAGTCGTATATTCTCCGATCTCAATATTAATTTGCTAAATAAATAAAGTTTTTTTTTTTTTAATGCTATATACGCAAGGGTTTCGGAGCGAAGCGATGGTACCCGGCTAGTACCTCTATATTCAAATAACTAAATGTTATTTTAAGTAAATAATAGATTATCTAGTTCCGAGGTTTTTAACATATCCTAATGAATTCATTGGAGAATGAGAATAAACCTGCTACAAGATCTGCTTTATAATGATCTTTGAGATTGAGATTAGTCCGATATATTATATTTGGTAAGATAGTTTAGTGCTGTTTTTTAAGTCTGTATCCATACATTCGTTCAAGAAAACAGTATCTGTCTAAATAGAAACTTTATGAGATTATTAATGTTTTAAATATAATACAACTAACATAATTGGTAATTTGTTTTAGAAGTATTATCAGTATTTTTTATTCTAGAAAAAAAAAATGAATGTATAAGTATGTGCTTTAAGTTACAAGAAAGTATAATTGATGTATTCTATGTTAATTATTGTTGATTTTATGTTCTGTCACGATCTATTAGACTCATCTCATTTCGGTAACTTCTGTTCTGTCTGATTAGTGATTGGAGTTGTCTTATCTGCCTCTCTCTGACCTCACATATATGGACGCAGAACTAGGTCAGAGGCGTCTCTCGTGCTCCAGATGAAAAGACAGATTTCTTAAATTCAATGTGACGCTTCATCGATTTTAGATGTGATGGGAAGGTAAACTACACAAACAATGGTATCTCCAGTTTCCATATAGTTTAGTTGAGGAGTCTGATCGAGAATGCTATGGCTTTAAACAGTTTGACTTTAAACTGAATTTACACAAACTGAATTAACACAAACAATCTCTGTAATATTATTACATTATTTTTATTTGTTAAAGCTGTAAGATATTAATGCTTTGTTCCATCTCAGGATCGGATTTATTCTAATTTTACATATCTTTAAGATTAATGTTAGATAACTATTAATCTACAATGCAATTTTAATCTATGATTACGTGAGTTACGACTCATATAGTTAACATTGCTTTAACTATGATGCATATATATTATTTGTTTAGATTATTTATTTCTTATTTCATTGTAATTTCACAAGACGTGTTTTAGCACACTAATCTGATTTTATTTGTAACTAGCTTTATGTAATTTCAAATTTGATGTTAAATGTTACAAATTATTAACTCTTCTAATTTTTTAAATATTTTTATAAAAAAATCAATACTAATTATTGATTTATAAAGTATAGAATTGTCAATATTTTTTTTCTTCATGTAATTCATTTGTTCCAGACATTTTGTATTCCTTCAGAAACAGAAGCCAGTGGGAAAAACAGTTCATATTTGAAATCTCTTAAGATTTACAATATTAAGAAGAAATTTGTTGTGATTTAACAAGAATAAAGTGAATTTATGATAGAAATTTATCTACGACTTTCAAGAGAAGGAAGAGGACAAATATTTAGATAAGCTTCTTCAGTTTAAAGTTAAGGGATATATTTCGTAAGAAATTTACATTTGATTTCTCTTGACGCATAAATAAAAGCAGCGCAGAATAATCTTATTGTTCTCATACTCTATAACGATGTAGAACATCGGTTCCCAAGCTGGGGTCCGCGATTCCTACTACGGGGATCCGTACTAATAATTTTATATTGTGTAGGCCAATAGGAATAATTTTATTTTTATTCAAATATATGTTTTTGTACGTTTTACTAGTAGAATACAACGGTAAAATTCTCTCTCCTGCCTTAATTCAGTTGAAGAAAGTAGCAAACAACTACTCTGTATCACGATTACAACAGAATCCGGCAGAGCGCAGGCAGGGTTGTTCTCGGATCGCATACGCATGTGTTAACTTCCCCTTCCCCTCCTACGCTGTACCACAGAAAAAGAAAATAGGAAAGGAAGGTGCTCTATAGCAGTGCTCCGCAACCGGTGTGCCACGGCACAGTGGTGTGCCGTGAGCCAATACAGGTGTGACACGGTCAAATAAGACAATATTATAACTAAATATATTTTCTACATAATACTATAAATAAATAAAATAAATAAATAAATAAAACAATACTACAAAGCGAAGTATGCTGTGTACACGCCTCCGCCCTGTTTCGACTGTTGGGGGGACTATATATTTTAGCTTTTGATGTGCCGCGGAATTCTAGGAAAAACTTTGGTGTGCCGTAGGTGAGAAAAGGTTGCGGAGCACTGCTCTATAGTGTACAAATCTCGGGCGACGTGGTGCACTCTTCAGGCTGATTGGACAATATTCCAAGTCACGTGTCTTCACGATAGATGAAGTAAAAATCAGTGAATAATGAAGAACTGAAGTTAATAAATTTAATTATAATTTAACTACTAAATTTCAACCTTTAATAATAATTGCACTTTTATTCTATTTGTAGTTTACATTACACCTTTAATATTTTTAAACCTATTATAAAATATATGTAATTATATAAAACAAGCGCGTGTTTAAATTTTTTTTCTCTAATTTTTTTTTATTTCGGGATTTTGGGGGGGGCGGGGGCGCAAAAGCATAGCTAGAGTGTTAAGAGGGCCTCGGCTTGATAAAGGTTGACAATAGCTGATGTAGAAGTTTTCGAATACGTTATTCCAATTTTCCTGAGATGTGTTATCGATCCGAGGGGCGTTGATTTTATTATAACTATAGAGTTCTCAAGCGATACTTCAATGAAACCTTCAAAACTTATCTTCTTGCCGGGATTCAGTGACTTAAGTAATCACAGAAGTAGAAATAATCAGTCAAATACTATAAACCGAGCAATTCTTGTAAATTTTATCTTGAAAACGGGTCAAACGATTTTGATGAAATGGGATGACTCTACCGGTTTCGGTGCGAAAAAACGATTTAGTTAGGTGTCGATTTCGGGAAACTCATTTAGAGGTAAATGATTGAACTGGGAACTGCTTACTAGATTATTATCTACAGTGTTCTTTATTTTTGTTTTATTTTATTCTTAATAAATTCGTGTTCTGTAGGTTTTTTACGAGCAATAAAAAAATAATTTTATTTTTAGAAATTAAAAATATTAATTTTTATACCTTTTTCCTTTCAACGTCGTGTGTATTCACTGCAGAACTGTCCATTTCCCCGAAGAGGGTTAAATAACCAGGTGACTGTCTACAGTGTTCTTACTTTATTCTCGTTTTATTTTACCGAGGAAAGCTCGGTCTCCAGTTATTTAATACTTTACTAGTAAACCTTTCACAAGAATTTAAGATTCAAGAATTGTTAAACCTATTAATTTATATCAATTAACAATAAATTAGTAATTGTTAACGTATTTCCTTCTATGATTTTTTTTTAATTTTATTATTTTTTTTTATAGTAATAAGCAGTGACAAATGATCTTTCATACAGTTATTTTTACAGAAAAAGTATATCTTTTTCGATAATGTCTGTATACATCGGTCGTTTCATAAAATTCGGAAAGAAATTGATGATAACCTAGAAATTGTGAACTGAAGAACAGAGAATAATGGCAGAGAGTTTTGTAATTTCTCTTCCATAGAAGAAATCTCTCTGAGCCAATTGTATGGGAGGTACCCGATGATATTAAGGGGAAGATGACTGATGGGGAGTGAATGAGGCACTTAGACATTGAGTGGAATCAAAAGAAAGAACCCTTAGGAAACAAGAAAAGCCCTCAGATCTCAATTGCGGTATTAAGAAAATAAAGTTTCTTTTCCTTCACAAGAGAATTAGAAGAAGTATCAGCTTGTATCATTAAAGAAAAGATGTTGTGTAACTAATGCCCGGTAGAGAACGTTTCTATACGTATGTTGTCTATCTTTCTTATTTTTCTTTTTAATGAAATTTTGACTTATATATGGAACATTAACTGTTGTCGACATCGTTTGTCAGTATGTTTGCCAGTACTGTTGTGAAGGATAAGCCAGAAAGATGCAATTTCTTACCAGATTTAAAAAAAAAAAGTAATATCAGTTATTATAGGTAAGGCATTATTATAGGTAGTTTAACGGTCAATGGATAAAAGTTACGGAGTAATGATTTAAAAAAAACAAGATAATGCATATGGTTACTAATAATTAATTTATCAACGACGGTTTTGCTTTTCCAATGGAAACTATTTTTAAGATAAGAACAGGATATGGAAGAAGGGAGTGAAGATGCCGGAATGTCCTGTTCTCACTTGAAAATAGTCTCCTGTAGAAAACTTGATGCAACTTGATTCGAAACCTTATGCATTCTATTGTTTTCTTTAATTCATTTATGAAAGACATCAATTTGTAAGATTTCTTTTGATTTCAAATTTAGAAGTGTTTTAAATTAATAGTTCTATTTTATTCGTTAATTTTACCTTGCTCAGGAAACAGTACTTTACTGAAATGTAATTAAACATTCTAGATTAATGTTCAATTTATAATTAACTTATTTTCACAGAAAATGAATGATATCTGAGATTTCATCGGTGTGACTCTGGAACGGCCGTTTCGTCCTTTTTGTGGACTTATCAGCCAGACCCACTCACCAGATGAAATGTTCATATAGTGCAAAAGTGGTAAGGGAAACCACTCACGCTCCCGTCTATGGCCTCCCTCCAAACGAATTTCACTTAAAAAGGACGAAACGGCCGTCCCAGACTCTCACCGATGAAAGCTCAAGTATTTTTCATTTTCTGTGTCTTTTCTTTATGCTTTCATATCACTTTGTGGCAGTTCAAATCTTTTGTTTAACTTATTTTCATTCATAATATTGTTTGTTTTTTTGTTTTTTGTTTTTATAGAAACTACTGTTCAGTTGAAATAAGGTTTTTATGTTTTCGACCCCAAAATCCTCACCGTCATCTGGAACATGAGACTAAAATGACTGTGGATCAGCTCTAGTGAGAGATTCTACAACTATTTGTATTATATTTTGATTTTTTATCTTGTAAATAAATGTGTAATTGAACTTAACGTAATAATGCCATTTTCTTGTTTTCTATTATTATTCCGGCATTTCCGGCTGTTGCATATTCCGGAATACTTATCAATAAATTCCTTGATCTATTTCTTCATAAAGAACTATCTTATAAGTCCTAACTATTGAAAGACACTCAGCTTGAACCAGATCGATTTCTTTCCAAACAGGTTGTTCTTAAATAGTCTTCCATTCATTTTCATAAACTGACGATTGTGGTTTTCACCAAAGAAAAAAAAAAGACTTATTCTTTCTGACAGTGTGTAACTTATGTTTATTTTGTTTTATTGTATTAAAAAAATCTGACTTTTTAAAAAAACCTAATACAAATTAAGGGAGAAAAATATTAAATTTAATATTTCATAAAAACGAATGTTAAAGTTTGGTGCCTAAATAAGGAATGTGTGTTATATCTATTCTTGTATGTTTTCGTATTTGCAAACGAAATGTTAGCTAGTGTTGCAAAACTGGAAGTAAATTTATATTCAGTTGGCTGATGGTACCTGTAGTGATCTGTGATGTAAATTCCCATCTTTCAGGTTTTATATATTCCTCTAAAATGTGAAAAAACAGAACGAAGAACTGTTTATGGAAGCAGTCATAAATAAACATTTGGAAGGAGAGATAGCCACCAGTGCTCTTGGCTCTTTTCGCATGGCCTGTTCGTTATGCTCTCCATCTTTTACTTGTCGGGACCAGTGATGGTACGAGAATCAGCATCAACCATTGAACTTGCGGTGGAGCACAATTCCTCCCTTTTTTTTCCCCTCCATCAAAACATTGTGTTTCTCCTTTTTCCCCTTCATCCACAAAGAATTTTATTTTGTTTAAAGTCACACTGCGAACCTTAAATATCAGTACATTTTTGTTATTTTTTTTCCCGCCGGTTTAATTACCTGTACTTGTTTATATTTTCGTTTATCTTTCACATTCAGTTTTTTTATTAATATTTCTATATTGACTCTGGATATTTTTAAGTTTTGAAAAAAAAAACAACATAAAATCCCACATCTGTGATCCACAGCGGCTATTTCAGTCTGTCCCATTTTAACAAAACGCATGCTATAACCACATCAAACATCAAAGATTAGACAGTAATATTTTGGAACATAACTTATTGTTATTCCAATTCAAAACTTCCTTTGATTATAAACGATTTACTAGTAATTGTAGATTCCTAATGTGCCATCTAGCGGGCAAGCTAAAGTTAACCGGCTCTCATTTCTTTGGCTAAAAATGATATTTCAGTTTCTGATCATGTTGTTTTATTTTTTTTCTTTCTGCCTGTCATTATATCATTACACATTATTAAGACAAATAATATTACTTAAGTAGCACGTTACATTCATGTTACGTTTTTATTGCCTAGCAATTTACGAAGATGATTCCTAAAACATCTTATCAAAAAGAAAAAAAATCTTAATTTTAAAAACTATATCAAAATATGTGATTAGATGGATGCTTGCTTGATATTGTTTTCAAAATTACGATTGTTTTTGGATGAGATGTATTTTTAGGAATCATGACAATAACTTTCCATGTAGTTTGTAATTCATGAAATTGTATATCTTTGTCAAAACTTTATACTTTTTAAAAGTACTTTACTTAATTTTTTAAGCGTTTTAACTTTTGATTTTGCGTAAATTTTAAAAGCACTGGAGTTTAGACGCGCCACAGAACTATCTTAATAATACAGAAATACTTCAATTATTTTGCTTCGCGAAGAAGTACATAATCCTCTCACTAAAATGATGACAAAAGAATAAATAGATGGCAAGTATCAGAAATTGTCTTCTAAAGTACTGTGCAACTTCAACATACATACATACATATCCTTTCCCGTTCCACCAACTGTGGGTCTAGGAATTAACTAGGCCTCTCCACCTCTCCCTGTTCTTCCAAGCCTCTTCTCTACATATTCTTTCCCATGGGATGCCTCTCTCTTCCAGGCTGTGCTTCACATCATCCAGCCATCGCTTACGCGGTCTCCCTCTTGGTCTCTTCCCTCCTTCTTTTAACTCATGCCACACCTTAGGAGTCCTACCATCTTCCATTCTTTTCACGTGCCCGAACCACCTCAGCCTTCCCTCTTCCACCTTTTCCCTCAAACTTTTTACCCCCAACTCCTCCCGGATATCCTCATTTCTCATTCTATCTAATCGAGTCTTCCCTACTATACCTCTAAGAAACTTCATCTCCCCAGCTTGAAGTCTACTCCAGTCTCTAGCATTCATCACCCATGTCTCCGCTGCATAGGTGACTATAGGCACGTAATACATTTTATAGATTATTTCTTTTGCCTTCCTTGGGACTTTCTTATCCCATATCAGGTGTCTCACTCCCTGGTATAGCTTTCCCCCTTTCTCCAACCGTCTTGTGATTTCATGCTCCACTCTACCATCACTTGTTATTTCGGTCCCTAGGTAAGTAAAACTATCTGTGATCTTCAATGCCCTGTTGTTTATGCAGATATCCCTTTCCAGGTTTTTGTCCCGTCCTACCACCATCACTTCACTTTTCTCTTCGCTAACTTCAAGATCCACTAGTTTCAGTTGTAGAGTCCATTCATCCAATTCCCTCTGTACGTCAACAATTTTCTCACCCCATATTACAATGTCATCTGCGAAGATCATATGCTTTGTGTCTTTACTCTGTTTTTGTAAGTTTTCCTTAACCTTTCTTCCTACCCATTCCATTATTATATTGAACAGCATTGGCGACAAAACACTCCCCTGCTTTAATCCTCTCTGGATTTCAAACCAACCAGTTAGCCCTTCTGTGGTTCTTACTCTACATCGGTTCACCCTATATATTTCTCTTATCCAGTTCACTATGTATGGATCCACTCCCAGTTCCTCTAGACTTTGCCATATGTATTTCCTGTTCACCATATCGTAGGCCTTTTTTATGTCGATGAACACCATATACACTTTCTTCCCAAATTCCCACTTCTTTTCCACCATCTGTCTCACTGAAAAAATCAAATCGATTGTACTTCTCCCTGGCCGGAACCCATGTTGTTCTTCACCTAACAATCTCTCGCACTTAGTTTTCATTCTGTTCAGGAGAATTCTTTCGAACACTTTAGCGCATTGGCTCATCAAGGTGATTCCTCTATAATTCTTACACAGTCTCCTGTTCCCCTTCTTGAAGATCGGTATCACTTCTCCTTTTCCCCAATCTTCAGGTACTGTGCCTTCCTCCCAAACTGTCCTCATCACTCTATACAACCATTGTACTCCCACCGGTCCTGCAGCTTTCACCATATCTATAGTAACTTCATCCGGTCCACCTGCCTTATTATTTTTCATTACTTTTACTGCCTCTTCCAATTCTTGCCATGATGGTGGGTTTCCTTTTGACCTTTCACCTTTACTACATCTTTGCAACTTCAATCTACAAGCAATTCCAAAAATTACGGGTTATTTATAAAGGAATATACATTCAATACCTTTATAAAGGAATTCAATACATCTATCAGAGTGACAATAGTAGCTACTACTTGTAAATACGTTATAGAGTTTCAATAATTTGAATCTTTTTTCCAATTTTCTTATGCTTTTTGAAAGAGTGGGAAAAAAAAAAACCAAAATTTTGTGCAAAATGTGATGCGGTCTGTTATCAAAATCGTTTATTACCCCAAAAATAGTTTGATAAATCAGGAAAAAAAATCGTTTGTACTTGGATAGCAATCGTGTTGACATCTTCTCTGTCTTGAAAAACTATTGGAGTTTCTGCGTTACTAAATATATATAATAAATAAATGGCATTTATTTCTTTATTAATAAATATAAGTTTCTTTATTTCATATTATTATTATCGGAAATGCAAGCAATGCACATGTTTCTTTTAATAAAGTCATCCTACCTTCTATTCTATCATGAAATTATATTAAAATTAAATAATTTCGTGATGGAATAGAAGATAAGATGACTTTATTACCAGAAATATGAGCAATAGAGAAAGACAAAGAGTGAATATGGGATTCATACATAATTAATATGTTTACCTATCAATAACGTTGAAGTGGTTTTTGTTTTTTCTTCTTCTTCTTTCTTTCTTCGAATTTGGCCGACTATGGACCACGTGAAATAACTCATGATTATTTTTCTACTTTCTTTCTTCTCTTCCAGTATTCTTTCATTCTTTCACTATGTTGTTTCCTTCTTTCTTCCGTCCATTTTGCTCCCGTCTTCTTCTTTGCCTTTTCTTGAAAACCCTTGAATCCCTTGATCTTTTTTCTGAATTCTTCTCTTCTCTCCACCTCTTCTCCATCTATTTTCATTTCTTCCATGTCTTTTCTGACCTCCTTGATCCATGTCATCTGAGTCTTGGGGTTTCTGTCGAAGAAGGTGAATAATCTCTTCGTCAGTCTACCTTCACTCATTCTTTTAATGTGTCCGTAGAAAGCCACTCTTCTTTTCCTCATTGTGTCAGTTATTTTTTCTGTTTTTGCGTAGATTTCTTTGTTGTTTCTCAGTTTCCATTTTCCATCTTCATATTTTGGTCCAAGGATTTTCCGTAAGATCTTTCTTTCCTTTTTTTCTACCTCGTCCAATTGTCTGGCTGTGTTTAGTGCAAGGCATTCTGAGGCGTAGAGGCCTTCTGGCTTAATGACTGTATTGTAGTGCCTAATTTTAGCGTTTATAGATATGGACTTCTTGTTGTATATATTTTTTGTCAAATGGAATGACAGTTCCATTTTTCTTGCTCTTGCTAGGACCGCTTCTTTGTCAAGGGCGTTTGGTTGAATTATTTCTCCCAGGTATTTGAATTTATTAACCCTCTTGATTTTCCCATACTTTGTTGTGATCTGTCTTGGTGCATCTTTTCTATTGGTCATGTATTCCGTCTTTTCATAAGATATTTGTAGTCTAGCCTTTTCTGCCGTCTCTTTCAGTATATTTATTTGTCTTCTTGCAT
>JAFIDM010000001.1:43624671-43645187 GCA_023159025.1 Thereuonema tuberculata
AAGCCCCTTCCAATTTATCTCTGGTTTTATAAATACCATTGCGGATGTTGTTGAAACGAAGATCTGTTTTAAAGGCTTCTTTCATAAAATTTGTAACTAATTTACTCATAGAAATCGTATTAAATAACATAAGGATTACAAAATAAGAACTAAAAGTAATAGGATTTCTAGGAGTAAGATCTGTTTATTTTTTTGTTAACTATAATATTTAACAAGGTATAATTTTATAAATTATTTCTTTTAAGACTTTGTTTAATTTTTCTAAATTATAAATCTGTTTCGCTTCTGTTTTCTACATTACTCGCTACTTTCATTGACAATAACGACAAAATCCTTTTCAGAATCTCTGAACTGATTTCTTATCATTTTCATTTTAATCACTCATTTCTACATGTTTACAAAAAAGCTTAATGGAATATACAAATCTTCTAATCGATCTCCATAAAACTGTAAATTACAAGAAAAAACACAAGCCTCTAATCCTGATACCAATACTTCGTCTTTATATCACTTAAAGACTATCATTTAAATATTGGTATCAGGATTAGAGGTTTGTGTTTTTTCTTGTAATTTACAGCTTAATGGAATATATTTATAATTTTTCTTGAAAGGAAAATAATGAAGAAATTGAGGAAATAAATGTTCAAAATGTTTTGGGGAAAATTATCGTTATGCTAACCGAAATTAAATTAACTGGAATATCGTTGAAGAAGGAGATTTGTTAAACTTTTAGGGGCTGACGATCTCCGACCCAGCGGGGACAAATAGTTCTTTATTAATGACATTATAAAATAAAATAATTTTAGAAGTAATATATCTTCTTCATCTCTTGCAACCAAAATTTTTGTCGGTCCTAGTCAAAAAAGTCTCACTGAAAGCAAAATTCTCATTGAAATTACAGTTTGTCGTAGAAATTTCTGACCTCCCCTCTGAAAGATTATGGTCTTATCTGAAAGCATTTGGTTGTTTTGTCTAATGTTCAACACTGCTTTAGTTCCCCGAGTTAATGTAATCTCGCTGATCTGCTTTATATTCGAACGAGATATGAAATTGTAAATACCAGTTCGATGTTTGGGATTTGTTCAGTTCTCACACTCAGTTATACAAACAACAAATCATTAAAAGCATATTTCGATTTTATTGTGACCACCAACGCCCACATTTGCATAGATCTAAATGACATCTGTTTTCGGAAACTCTGCATTGCAGTGATCGGTTTGGTTGATGTCCACTGTCTACTGATGGAAACTTATCTTTAACAGATATATAAGGAGTCTCACCATCCTTCAGGTCAGAATTTCTTCACATCTCGTCCCATATCATCTCGTATTCCATTCCTTAGTTGTTATCACATATTGCGTTTAAGTTAAGTACTTTATAGTCCTCCAAACTTAACGTCGACCCTGGACACCAGATGGCGCAATGGTAGAATTTGAATCGATTGTATATGGCAGTATTTATTGTGGGAAAGTGAACATTTAGGGGAAGTTTGAAGTTTATGGATAAGACGACATTCCTTTTATTGAACTATTCTGATTTCTCGTGAAATCTAATTTCAAAAGTTTTGGCCCTGAAAAGGGCCTTTTTTTTTTTTTGCTGTGTAGAATTTTTGTGTAGCTTATATCTGATTTTTATGATTCACGCAACAGTTTTTAAGAATAATATGAAATTATGTTAATTTCATGAAGTTCATTTTAATCTATGGATTGAAATGAAGATTCAAAAGTGGAAATAGATTCATCGGATTCAGATTAGAATAATAGATATATAAATTAATCCTGCTAGCAGAACGCTTAGCTTATAAAAGATTAATTTGTAAAGCAGACGTATACATAATGGCAAAATTTAACGTTCGTGGGACATATATAACAGGTATACATATATAACAAGTACTGGGCGAATCCAACTGACGAGAGGTAGGAGCCTGAAAACAGCTCAGTGAATCTTTAAGTGTGTTCGTTTATATGTATTTAAATATACTTTAAAATATCAAGTATTAAAATCGAATTGTACAAATCTAGATCGAAAGATTTTTGAATTCTTCCTTTATGTTGATTATTGCTTATGTTCAGTATCTTTTCCAATTGAACTCTAGATTTGTAATTAAAAACATAATTGTCTCATTCTGAAATAATACCAGTACCAATTGTGCTTTTATATCTACACTATATCAATTATTATTATTTCTTTTAAATAGTTTTCAGGCTATTTACACTTTTGCATTCCAGAAGTCTCTCTCTCGCCAAGGAATAGTGAGTGTATGACCCATGTATGCTTTGAACCTCTTTGTTCCATCAACTGAGCTTAATTGCATTATCTGCCTCTTTTAACTTATTGGTCAGGTTGTGCTTCAGAGGAGATGGATGTTAGCAGATAACAGCTCTTACGTTGCTTCAGGACTATTTCTGACAATTATCGTGAATTTGAAGTTCATGGTTAATTGCAGCGGTAATTAAATTAAACAGTTCTTGCTTCGAATAAGGAACTGCTGTCGAATTACAGCGTGAAAGTTTGCTTTGGCTGTGGCTTCATCTGAATTTTAACATTTTAATTTCTTAGGTAACAAAGTCAGTGGTTATACATTAGAAATCATCTTCAAAACTAACTATTTTTTAAAATTTATAATCTAACATACAATTATCAGCAAGTTCAATCACTACATAGATACAGTATATATATATATATACAGTATATATATATGTATTGATTGAACTTGCTGATAATTGTATGTTATAATTAATAACATGCTGATAATTATCTATCTATCTATCTATATAGATAGATAGATAGATAGATAATTATTTATTTATTTATATATGGTATATATATATATTAGTAATTTCAACGTTTTTCTTTTTATTCCTTGATTTTTATTGGTAATTAATTATATTGAGAGGTTCTGAATAATATGTATACGACATGCTAATTAAAAAATGAATACAACATATTATTCAACACATACATGACTTTGAATGAAGATTCTTGTTGCTGTTAACTTTTCGAAACATAAGGAAGTGAAAGTTTTAAGAAATCATTTAGGAACTTACGGAGATTAATATACAATTACAATTAGTAGTTAAAACTTCAATGAAAAACTTAAACTTTTGAATGAATCATGTAAATTGTTTGCAGATCTTTTAATTTTTGATGACGTATTTAAGTTTGCCAGGACACTTATTTCTTTATTTCGGTATGTAAATTTTTAATGTTTTATGTATTTTTTTTCTTTGCGGATAAATTCACTTGTTTAATATTTCAACTATCCAACATTTTCTTTCATGATTGCTAATGTAAAACAAGCGAGTTTTTCGGTACTTAATTCGCCTGGTTGAAATAGACGGTAGACACAATGAACATTTCATTTTTCAACATGTAATCTTCAACTATTTACATGAGTTTTTCATAAGTCAATATTTTTATTGAATTATTTTGTCATTTCTTCTATTTAGATTTGCTTTATTTCAAAACATCTTTTTTAACTTATTGGCATCTTAAGTCTCGACGTTAACACGGTTTTTGAAGCAATTCCGAATTTATCAACCATCGTTGTTTTCTGCGCTTGTAGGTCTTCATTAAGCCCATCTATTTTCAAATCTGTAATTCTCTTTGGTGATAACACGAGTGATTCGGATTTTAAAAGAAGTGAATGACTTGGAGTGCTCATTAGTGTTGATTTCCATTCGCCTTTGTTCAAAGACCTTCATTCAACCATCTCTAGAATAACAAGGATCACGTGTCCTAATCACTTTGGTTGCAGTTCCTTCTATAATGAGCTGAGTTCTTTCAATTCTTAATCCATTTTTAATTAGGATTTAGTGTGGGAGTCGTTGTTTCTTATCGCCAAAACTTCAAAAAGTTAACTGGAATTAATGTATAATTCTTCAAAAACAAAATTCTTTTCTATTTCATCTAAGGTTTCACAAAAAGAAACTAATAGAAAAGAAATAAAGAAATCAACGATTTTTAAATCTGGACTAGTTTTGAATAAAAGAAACTTATTAAAAACAGAATGTCGTATAGTATGAAAACATAGTACAATTCATAATGTTTTTATCTCATATTAATGATTTTGTGAAAAATTCTGAAATTATGTCAAATTCCGTGTCAAATGATGTGCTGATTTTTCTATTATTCAAATAAAAACAATAAAATTTAACGTCATAAAATTAGCTATAACCTAAACTTCATCTATGGAGCATTGAAGGGTTATTATCCGCCGCGCAACGACACCCGACTGTCCACCGGAAAAAGGTGAAGTTCGAGAATTTTTTTCCTGGACAAGTCTTCTGACTCGACCGACTTGAAATTTGGATATGTTTTAGTTTAGAGCTTTAACTATACAATCTATATTTTTATTCGAAAGTGTCTATAACAGCTTCAGGCACAGTCGACTGTTTGTTTGCGGAAACAAACAATCCATTATGTTCAGATTTTTCCGGATAGGCAGAAATAAATACCCTATTCCTATATTGTTTAGGCCTCTTAACTCGAGGGTGAAGTCCGTTTGCCGATGCGATCCGACCTTCGGTTGGGAGTTGTTAGGGGGTGGGGGCAGACTTATTAAAAAACATACAGACGGACGACGGACGGACAGGACAAACGCAACAGCACCTATATGAGTTGCTAATAGGAAGTCTTTAGTCTCGTACTAAGCTTTATCACAGCATCGTTTTTTACATGCATAGTATACAGAATAAAATCAGAATTAATCGCTTGTTCCTATTTAAACAAGGGCAAAGTAATCTATGCAAAAAAATTTTGAATTTATTTCTTGAGTCAATTATTGCATATTTCTGGCAACACGTTTTCTATAAGTGAATAGAGGAAAAAAATCAAATTTTCGCATAATTTGAAAGAGTGTCAATGATTCTTTGTAGGTTTTCATCAAATTAATCTGATACTTCAACAAACTAAAATCGAGCCAAATTTTTACGACTGGCAAAAACAAATCATCTGAACGGTTAAAGAGGGTTTGAACAGAAAAACGTTGTATTCTGTTTTTCTGTTTAATTGAGCAACTTAACGTGCGTGAGGTGTAATTATCATAATTCAAAAACATAATGAGGCCAATATTTTAAGATTTTTTAAGATTTTTAACACATATTTTAAGATTTTTAACACATTAATAGGATTAACATAATACAGTTTCAGCTCGCCTGCGAGCTGTTGGCAAGTCACAACCACCTTTGATCTCAAGTAAGGTTTACTTGAACCTTCGAATCAGGCCTGACAGTATGTAAAGAACACATGCTTATTTACGATGATCTTTTACATCTTTTTTAGTCTTCCTTAGAGTTGTGAAGCCTTCTTTTTTAATCAATAAAAGATCAAATATTCACAAGCCTTTTTCAGGCTTGTGTTAATCGGTCAGGATAATGCTTTTTTTATTCTTAAAATGTAATATTATATTAAATACTAATAAATATTTTGCTTCGTCAACGAAACGCTGGTCATTTTGAAAGTCTTGTGTAATTATTTTTTACTTTTAAATTGTATAAATTTTTAATCTTAATACTAACATGTGTTGGCTTTTTATTTGATATTTTACTTATTTGTAAAACCAAATTTTTCGTCATTGAAGTTTTAGGAAAACTCATTATACATCATTATCTTAATAGCTGCTTAGTTTTTACCTTGAATATGTCTTTATGTAATACTGATTTGTTCTATAAAATTATCAACAACAATTTGGAATCATCGACAACAATTTGGAAAAAAAGGAGGCCTGAAACTTTGCATCAGGAGGCGTCCAATGTTTCGTTGTTAATGCTATCAGTTCGATCTCTTTAAGTTCCACGTCAGGGATTTCACAAGGTCCTTCTGCACTACCACCAATTACAGTTTGCGAACCGGTCTGCTCTTCTATTATCGCGCCAACATTGATCTCCTGCGCTACCTTGTTCTGATTCAGTTGCCCGCTTTTTCTCTTTCTGTTCCTGAACTTTATTTGACGTGTTGATAATTCTTGATGCCTCGTAAGACAAAGGCTACTCGATAACAAACAAGTTACGCCCTTTCAAAACATTTAAAGTTGCAGCAATGTTTTTTTGTGCGAATGCTCTGAAACTGTAAATATGAAAAGTTAAAAGCATGTAAGGAAGAAAAAAAAACCTAGTGTTTCAAATTTAATATTTCTGTTTTTTTTTTTTTATGTTGGTACAAAAGCAATTTTTTTTGGAGCTAAATTACAAGAATTCTAGTAGGATACGACTACCTCAATTTTTTCCAGAGCCATCTTTACAAATTAGTTTTTTCAATGTCATTTCATATCAAAACAAATATAAATTAAAATATTAGCTACTAATCTATTCTAATCAGTATTGAGATTAAATATCTAACAATTGACATCAAGAATATGATTATATGCTGTTTCTGGATTTAAAAGGTAATTGTTATCCTAAACTGGATTGAAAACACTGTAAAACACTGACTATATATTTTCTACTTTGGTTATTTTTGCTTTGTAGATCAATATTATGAATAGAATTAAATCATAAAAGTTTCCAATAATGGGATGAAAGCAGTAAAGTAAATGACTCAACAAAATTAAAATTATTTGTTAAGTCTACTATAACAAATTCCTAAAGAATCGAGTATCAGAAATCATGCTGAGAATCTAGTAATCTTGAATTTAAGTTGAATTTTACGTGTATTGAGGATTTTTTAAAATTTAAAAAGGGAAACACACTATGTTACTTGACAAGGGCCGTTGGACTATAATGGCCGAAACGTTGTAATTTTCCTGCCTTTTATCGAATTTGGCCAACTAGGGACCACGTAACTAGCTCAACCTGACAACGTCAGGGCGAGGCTAGTGAAATTCAAGAAAGGTGGGACGAGAATTATATCCCGTCCAGGATAACCCTGAGGTAGTAAGTTCCAGTGGGAAACGGACGAAACAGAAGAAGAAAGAAACAGCCATGCCACCACCGGGATTCGAACCCGGGTACTGGCGCATCAGCCACAACGGCAGCCCGCCGGCTAAACCGCACGGCCACGCCAACACGGCCATTGTAATTTTATTGTTAATTAATATTTATTTTTAAAGAAATTTAGTGTATTTCCTATTTTAAATTTTATAAAATAATCTTGGATATTTCTATGAAGCTCACCAAGAGGGAGTTATTGAAAAATAGTATTAAGCAGTAAATAAATGCAATATATTTTATTTAATAGACTGCCATTATGATTAAATTGTTGCAAGGGCAGTCTAATAGGTTTGTTGAATTTCCACGTGTAATAGGAATTCATAAAAATATACAATAAAATAAATCAATACGAAAATGAACGCTTATGAAACTTAAAAAGAAAAAGCTTAAAATGATGTCATTGATGGATGGGACTCGTAGGCTATAGTAAGTTTACCTAAACGATCTCGATAAATGTTTTTGTTTTTGTTTTTTTGTTCTAAAACTTAGATTTTTTTTAATTAAATCATCCCTTTTCTTGAATTTTCTTAATTCTTTTCTTTCTTATTTCCTCTTTTGCAATTCGGTATTCACTCATTTAAATCTGTTAAAAATTATTGAAATTTCTCTTAAAGCCTTTTAAAAATTCCTAAATACATGCAAATTTTATCATATCACTAGATTCAACTTATCCTAAAATCTTTTCGAAGATTTTCCAGCTCCAGCTCAGTGGGATATTCTATCTTACAGAGAGGACCATTAGAGACAAGTTAAGGTACAAGCATTTTCATTTTCTTAATCTCGTTAGGAATGTATCACAATAATCCTTCTTTTTACGTTTATTCTCCATATAATGATTCAATTTATGAACATTATTTCCGATTCAGTAATTTATTAAATTTAAAATTAAAAAAGAAATAATTTAGAAACATAATTACGTCGTCAAAGATTAAATAACAGTGATTTGTCTTATTCTAATTTAAGGAATATAAATCTTATATTTGTAAAAGCTTATTACTCTTGAAAAGAACATAATGTTTCCTTATTTTTACATAATGATCCCTTATGATTTTCAAATATATTTGATGAGACTTAGCTTTTTATTGCTCAGTAAAATGAAAATCCAATTAACATTAGATTCTCATAAAAGCTGTCTTGGAAGCACTTTGATTTACTTAATACGCATTTTTATTATTGAAGATAAAATGTCTATTCCAAATATCACCACAAAACAGAACAACGAAATAATACATCATTCAATAAAGATTGAGTAAAAAATTTGAAATTCTTCAAAAAACAAAACAAACAGAGGTTATAAGAGGTTAAAGGAAAACCTTTGTTAAATTCGGTATTCAATTAACATAGCAGTATCGCTTTGAGAGACGAAAATGACGGGGGCAGTCGTAAATACAGTGGGGCATAAATGCAAGACCGAAAAACGAGCAAACAGTACAAATTTGTTACCGTAAAGAACATAACCTTGAAAGGAAAAAGAACATTAAACCGGAAATTTAATAACGCCTCTTCTTGATGGAGTTTGCAGCTATAAAGTTGGGCGAACTTAAAATATTTAACTTTTCCCATTAGAAGCTTAGGCCTACACTGAATTGATTTCAAAAATAATAAGATCTTTAAACATTATTTGATTAAGTTTACAAGCAAAAACCTATAAAAATGGATTTTATGTCTTATTAATGGCAAGGGGTTTGAATTTCTTTTTGAAATATTCATTTCAAAAATATAATAGCTAAATACTCCCAAGTACTGGTAAACCAGTTATTTTTTTTATAGATATCTCAGCATTATACTTCCCCATGCTTCATTTTGCAGCCATCGGATTTGGTATGTATCGAACAAGACAATATTGAAGTGTTTTCATTTTCAGGCAATTTTCACTGATTTATCTCAGATATCTCTAAAAAGAAATGGAGAACTTATGTACATTTAACATAGATTTTAGAAAGCTTTACCAATTTAAAGCTCTGCAATAGATTTTAACATTGATAAATCTACGATCATGAATATTTTAAACAGTTAAGTTAAAATTTTAGTTTTTGAGCTCGATGCTTTGTTTCAAGCCGTATTGTGATATGCTGTTAGTTTAACAGACAAGGGGAAAGTTTATTTTCCTTTAGAGCACATAGCAAACTTCCTTGCAGAATCCAGAAAAATAATGGCGGAGCAATTGAAAAATAAGTCAATTTGAATTATCCAAAAATGCGTGACTGTTGTAGGTCTCGATGTTTTTTTTATCTCGCATTACTGTTTTTTCTACTTCATTAAAAACATGAAATTTAAAGAAGTTAGACATATTTACTGCAACTTAACACCTAACATTTCGCTTTGTTCCTACTATTACTAAGTTCTTAATGTAACCATTTGAAGAATAAATGAGCTTTGAAGTAATAAAGTTCATTAAAAAAGCTCACTAAAAAGCAAAAACGTTAAAAAAAATGATTGAATTAAATAACAATAAAAATTGTTGGCCCCTTGATTCCAACTTGAATTAACTTAAAATTGTAATCCTTTCATTTGAATTCATAAAAAAACATGGAAACAGAAACTATTTCAGTAGATCTTGGCGATTATCCAGACAGTGGCGTATATAGAATATATTTTCGGGGGGGGCCGATACCCCATGGAAACCTATCTGTTAAACCAAAAAAAAAAAAAAAATTTGGAGGACATTTTTGGGGGGGGGGGGGGGGGGCCACGGCCCCCTCCGCCCCCCCCCCCTTATATACGCCCCTGTATCCAGATATAGGGATTATCTACTTGGGTTTTTTTAAGAGTATTCTTTTGGAAATATTACAGTCTGTTTCACATTCTTCAAACTATGTTTTATTTATATTAAATTACAATAATAATTAATTGTATGTATCACTCTTCATTATACTATAATCTAAAAGAAAGATTATTGTAAAATGCTAGTCTATAGAAATTGAAATGGACTGGTTTAATCATAATTATAAATAAGCATTTCAATTGTTCTCTTTTTTCATAATAACTATATGACAATGTTATAATACTTATTGTTTTTCTTTATATTTAAAACTCAACTTAATTACTTTAAAATCATCTTAACTAAATTTGTTTGCAGTTTTTGACCTTTTATAAATGAGGGATAGAGAATCCAAGTTTTATAAACACCAATTTTTCTTTCCCTTCATTCAATAGATCTATATTTTGATTCCAGATTAAGTTCATGTTTATTTTGGAAGCTTAAACAACAATTCATTAAATAACCAAAAAAATGTTTTCTTCGTGTAACCAAATTCACGTGAAGTCTTTAAAAAAAACATCATTTCATTCATTATTGATTTTGCTCATCCTTTTGTTCAATTCTTTTCCTAGGACAGCAATTATTTATCTATTCTGTTTCGTTCTTTAACTTGAAAACAAAACACAAGCTTCAAAACAGAAATTCAATCCGATTTCATGTTGATCTTTTTTTTTCGAAACTCTTCGAACAAATCGAACCAACTTTATCGTATCAACTTTAAGTAAAAGAAGTGATCGCTTCATTAAATTTTCAAATTTGTATTATAAATGATTCACAGATCCAATAGTGCAATATAGATTAATAAGCTTGTTTCATTTAACATTTAATTACTGGAAACTGATTAGGATTAGTAAATTGATTTGTGAGAGAATACTGTACACATTCTAAGATACATCAATAGTTAAAGCTTGTGAATAAACTGAAGAAAAGAAGTTTGGTGGCAATATTTCGGCTCACCAATACTTCAGCCTTCTTCCCAATTTCGCTGTGAAATTATTTTATCCTTTTATACTTTTCTGAAAGGATTCCGATTATAGTTTAAAAATACTGAATATTTACACAGAAAGCAATAAAGGAGGATTAAACAAAGTATTTTTGAAGACAGGTAAACTGAAGCAATCAAGGATCGGAGCATGACCTAACCATCATTTAACAGTTAAATGAACCCAACAATTTAAATCTATTTTTCTCTTTTATTCTACTACTTAATAAAATATTAATTAATTGTATTACTTCACCTTGCACAATCAATTTTTCTTGATTTTATTTACTGCTTACTTCAAAAATGTTGTGTATGTTTATACAGTTTTAAGTTTCTGCTGCTGATTTTCTTCCATTAATACGTAATGTTTTGAATTATTTACCAATGAATCTTTATGAGAATTTTGAATTCAACTGTTTCTCTTTTTGAAAAAATGAAGAACAGAATTTCATTTTTTATTAATAAGGACATGTAAAGCCCAAAGGAATGTACCTACATCATAAAATATATTGAGTTGTGAGTGTTTTCTTTGAGAATGTAAAGAATGCATTAATGCATATTTACTGAAACTCAACGTATTCAATTAAACAGAAAGCAGCGAATCTTGGAAAGAAAAACCTCAGAAATCCTCAGCTTAAACCCTCGGGTGGGAAATTTATAAGCGTGAGATCTTCCTGTTTCTTATCAATTTCTAAATTAAATTGAAGCATATATCATACTGATAGTCTTATCGTTACGTATTACTTCCATTTTCAAGGACTAAATCGAAGATAAATCTAGGTATTTTATTGCAAGGGTAGGATGAAATATGACCTTATTATTTTGGAAGATTTTTCTTTCTCCCTTTAGAATAAGGGCGTAACAGTCGAAGTGAAGGATGTTCTTGATCTTTTAAGTGAATTATCTTCATTTTTTTGATTCTTCTACACATGTGTATGAGGAGTTTATAATCAAATGTACTACATAGAATATTTGTTTAAAATATCATAATAAAAATATACACTGGGCCAAAATCAAACATAATTTTTTTATGTCAATTACATAAAAATATAAACGTGGCTGAAATATATCTTAAAATATGTGGATATTTCTAATGCCTAATACATATTATAAGATTCTACAGCATGTTAATACATATAAAGGAATTTTATATTTCTGATAGAAAATATAAATTATTACGTTCTATTAAGATATGTTTTGATCTTAAAAGTTTGGGAAATGTACACACTATTTTATACAGTTTCATTTGATAATAAAATATTTTAAGTTATCATCTTTGCTGCATCTTTAAATAAAAATTACGACAACTTTTGGAACAGTTCAGATTCTAAACCCTAACGATAGATTTTCTATAGATAATTACAGGAAACTAAAAAATTGTAGAATTGATAAAGATTAAATTTGATGGAGTTTCCAAAACAATGTTCAATTTTAATTTAAAAGTATCAGAAAGCATACCTTGGAAATCAATGTCAAAACATCAAAACATTTAATAAAAAAAACAACATGCCAAAAATATGAAATGCAATTCTTAAATTATTTAGAATGTAATGGTTGAATTAAAAAAACTGAAATCTATGATTATTAGCGATGATATATCTGACTTTGAATTTCGTTTTGTTAACTATTACAATTATTATTAGTAAGACAAAAACTTAGAAATTCGGTTGAGCAGAAAGAGGTAGAGAAAACATTTTTTTTATCGGAAAGTGATCTTAATTTAATTTTTTAAAGTAATATTTTATTTATCTTTTAATTATTTAACCATTTTATTTATTAACTAATAATTTCCTTATTAAGATTTCTGTGCAAGGGTAGGTCAACTTTTAAAATGTTATTTTGATAGGAATACCTTCAGATCTTACTTCTAATTATTTTCTTTTGATAAACTTATTACAAGTTCACCAAATAATTAAAATAAAATAAGATAGTATGGAAAGAACTTCATATAAGAAAACTGAATTTTAAGTTTTTTTTAAATTAATAACTACGGAGTATTATATTTGCAAAATTCTTTTTTTTTCTTTAAATTCATATTATGAAATTAACATATGAAGTTTTCCTTTATTCATTTTTATTATTGAATACATGGATTCAATAATTTAAAAATGGATTTTTTTTTCATATAAAAAGAATATATTTTCTACAGCATGGCTTATGTTTTTATGTGATAATTATTCTTATCAAAAAGTGTCCTTATAATATTTAAATACATTTCGGATTTTTAAATTATAAAGTCAATTTTTTTATCATATCAAATATATAGTTATGTTAAAACCTGATGGTGCCACAAGAACAGAACCAAAGAAAACGTAATTTAAATTATTTTCACTTAAAGAATTACATTTTGAACACTTACAAAAGTAATTTTCAGTTACTTAACTAGAAGATAAAAGACCAGAAAAGATATCTTAAGTTTAATTTATAAAATCAGTACTTTCTGTATCGGAGTTCCGTAGAGAATAATGCAGTAATAAACAAACTTTCTGGAATTACTAATTCTAAAATTCTTCTTCTTCTTCACGTGCCATCTCCATCCAGGAGGTCGGCGACCATGGCTCTAAAATTTTCTCTATCTCTTGCTATTCTGGAGCATTCCTGGTAATTCCTGCCAGTCCATTCTCTGATGTTGTCAAACCAATTCTTTCTCGGTTTTCCTCTGGGTCTTTTCCCATCCAACTTTCCCTCCAGCATCAACCTCTGTAGATCATCTTGTCTCATCAGGTGACCGAAGTATTTCATTTTTCTTTCCCTTATGGTCTTAATCAAGGATCTCTCGTATTCAGCCAATCTCAATACCCCCTCATTCCTCATTCTTCTTGTCCAAGGAATTTTAAACATTCTTCTCAAAATCCACATCTCAAAACTCTCCAATTTTCTTTCTGTCTCTCTACTGAGGGTCCAGGTCTCAGATCCATAAAGGAGTGTTGTCCATATATAACATTTCATCACTTTTTTCCTTAAATTAATGGAGATATCTCTTGATGTCAGAGTAGCTCTCATATCCATAAAAGTCTTTCTAGCTATTTCAATTCTCCTTTTAATTTCTCTAGTGCTGGTCCCATCCTCTGTGAAAAGCTGTCCTAAGTAAATGAAGGAGTCAACCTGTTCTAGTCTTTTATTGTTTATCCGTATGTCTATCCTTGTCATCTCATTTCCTCTTTTAATTACCATACATTTTGTCTTCTTATAATTAATCTGTAGACCAAGTTCTGCACTTCTTCTTTCTACCTCGTTCAACAACAGCTGTAAATTTTCCTCAGAATCTGCCAGAAGTACAGTATCGTCTGCGTATCTCAAGTTGTTGAGGTTCCTTCCTCCCATCTTGATTCCTCCAAATTGATTTAGGTCTCTAAAAATCTGTTCACTATACATATTATACAGAAGTGGGAAGAGAACGCAACCTTGTCTTACTCCCTTTTTAATTTCAAAGGGATCTGTTTCTTCTCTACCGATTCTCACTGCTGCTAATTGGTTCCAGTAGGAGTTTATAATGATTCTTAAGTCCTTTCCATCAAATCCTATACCCTGTACGCATTGAATTAAACGGTTATGGTCAATTGAGTCAAATGCTTTGGCATAATCAACAAAGCACAAGTAGATCTTCTTTCCCAAATCTAAGTTTCTCTCACAAACAATCCTTAGAGAAGATACTTTCTCGTGTGCCCTTATCTTTCTGAAATCCTGATTGAGTATCCTCTATTTCAGCTGTTAATTTTCCCCTTATTCTTTCTTGTATTATTCTCATTAGTATTTTTGTTAGGTCACTCATTAAGCTGATCAACCTATATTCCGAGCACTCTACGGTTTTGGGTTTTTAAAGAATGCTTTAAAGAGAAGTTAAATTCAAAATAAAAAGAAATTTAACGTGCCCGATGATTCAAAGAATTGAGTAAGCAAACGAAGGCACAACGCTACAAGAAAGGACTCACTAATCTCGCCCACCTTCTGAGTCTGTCATCGGTGGAGTTTGGCTGGCTGATGAGTCTTAAAAAGGACGAAACGGTCCGTCGGAGTCTCTTCCCGTTGACAACTCGGGGTGCGAATCCTTTCTTGTAGAAGTTAAATTCCTATGTTGTGTTTTTGAACTCATTACAACTTATTATTTTAAATAATGACATAGTGAAAAAATTTGAATCTTTGTGTCAAAAATATAAAAGCATTGTAGTTTCACTTTTTAAAATGGATTTTGTTTTGCAGTTGATAGGTTTTAAATAATAATATCGAATTGTTATACAACGATGTACCAACAAATTTTTATAAAACAAATTTTTATATTTACAGCTAAAAGTAAAAATAAAAATCTACTTTAAAAGTTATTTAAATAAGAAGTTTTATTTATTCTTTCATTAGAAAAAAAAAGTGATGCCAAAGATTATGATTTTCAATTTGGAGAATTTCTTTTCGACTGTTTTCTTCAATTTTAATAAAAGGTGTGCAAATCAGGGATATATAATGATCTTCCCCTGAATCGCCTCATAATTTTAAATATCAAGGTTCTCTCAAAATTTCCTAAAATTTAGGGAATTATTGTTGTCATATTAAAATGCACTTAAAAAATTAAAATTACAATGATTAAATTTTATTTTATTGAACTTCAAGCTTTTAACCACAGTTAAAATTTCATAACAGTTGTAGATGACTTCAGTAAGGGAAGAAGACAAAAAGCATAGGGCAGGGTTAGAACTACCTTGATGAAGTATCATGTAATGATTAATAAAATTCTTAAAAACGTTACTGTAGTAGTTTTCAAAAAAAAAAAGGGTTTGCCGTATGTGGTCATTACGTAGCGATTAAGTTTGTCTGGAACACACGTCACCAGTCATGACGTCATCAACTTGAACTCCGAGCAGTCAGTCCAAGATGGCGTCGTTTTGTGATCGCATAAGCGTGACCAAGAAAGAACAAACTTTGCATAGCCAAGCAAGGGGAATAGTGTGGAACGTTGGTAATTATTTCAATTTTGATTGTTATTCTGTATTCGTAACTGTAGAAAATACGAAAACCAGAATGTTTTCGTAATGTGTATACGATTCAGTTATGGATTTTAGCAATGGATGGCGCTGTTACGTCCTGGAAACATCAATCTATAAGGAAATTACGTCATTAAAAGCTCTTCTTTCATGAACTGAACTGTAATAGAAATAAATTAAGTTCTTGATGAAAAATATTGACTAAAGTAAAATCCAATTTATTTAGTCATTAATAGATTCATTAATGCTATGGAGTTATTACTTATATTTTATATTCAAGCAACCACGGATAGATATATCTGGCAAGGCTTTGTTTTATGATCAGTAATATTTTCAAATAAAATTTTTTTTATATCTTAATTAGAAAAATGTACCAAAATACATCAATACAAGAAGCCGGAAGCCAATGAAGAATAATTGGCAGTCTGGAGAATCTCAGGAGGAAGTTGTCGTTCCAATGTTTATTGTACAGTGACAATTTCTTTCACCATCTGTCGCTGTTTACGAAGTCTGGTGTCATTGGATTCATTAGAAGACTGAGGAACACCAAGAAATAAAAGGATAATGAAGAAATCCAATAAGGAACAGTCGAAGACAAAAGAACTGTAATAGGCACAGGCCTAAAGGTCGCATCTGAACGAAAGAAATTTCTTCTCTTCTCAACGGATTGTCATTTCCCTTAGGGAATGCGTGCGAGTAGAAAAGACGGCCTTGCAGGACAGTGACGCTGGAAAGCTGGTCTCAAAATATTACATGGAAAAACAATTTCTATATGAATATTTTAGTGGAGCAAAAAGAGGATGAGTAATTCAAATTAACCAAAAACATTCTTTAAATAAATTCTATTGATCAGATTGCTTATGGTTTTTTGTTTGTTTCGTAGCCTGTTTGCGCAACGAACTGAAATCTTGCTTTATTCAAAATCAGTTTGTTTTGCAAATAATAATTAAAATAAGCGTTTAATTTAAATAGATAATTTTATAATTTACATTATAGGATATACTCGATTAAGTAAAACCGGATCCGATCATTAAGATTTTTACCACGCTTTTATTAACTCTCACTGTCTGGTTTCCGGGTCAAATCTTATAATCAATTTTTAAGTCACTTCCCATCGGTCAATCATTTAGCAAATCTAGATTATGTCTGATGACAATATACTGATATCTTAATATATTCCGCCAAGGCAACACGACCTTCCGTGTGCCGTTATTAGCGAGACCAGCCGCCAGGCGGCGGCATATTATAAATATTTACATACAACTACTTTTGAGTTATATATACATAATTTAATCATTTTAAACATTATATAATATAGAAAGCGTGGTTTTTAAAAGTTTTTTTTCTGCTTTATTTTTCTCTTTCGAAATTTACATATATATAAGTATAGAAATTTTTTGCTTAACTCTTCTAAAAAATTCAGAACTAAAAAGTGACCTTTGTCCTTACAAAGTTTCCATGTTAAATTGGAACAAAAAGAAACTTTCTGATATTTTTTTAATAGAAGTTTGGTTTTACTGGTTTAATAGGGCATTGATTACGACAACGATAATTAATAAATTTATAATTCAAACGTTTAAGTTTTGATATCCACCCTAAGAAAATAAAAATATTCATTAAAAAACGTTATCTCGCAAAAGACTAGATCTCCTAATAATTTCGAACACTTGTTGCGATGTTTCTTTTTCGTAGGATGTTGTATCTTATATGCGTCAGCACATTTGGATCGCTCTGATCCTGAAGAAGTACACATCAATTTCTATTGGATGGATACAAAATTTAAGAAAAGGCAACGGTACCTAAATAGCTTTTCATCACTGTGTTTATTTCTTGCTAAATCATTCTAAAATTTTCTACTACTATACATTTTTCTTAATAAATGTGTTATATTTTTCTACTTTGTTATTCTCTCTACAAGAAATATCACACGATAGATGAACAAATTTTAATTTGAAACTTTGCAGAGAATGTCTTCGTGAAGACATGGTTATAAATTAAAATCTTAGATAGAACTCATTGAAACAAAAAACAACAATTCTTCATTATCTAGAAACGAAGTGTTTCTAAGAAAAATGACATTAATAATAAAAAAATCATAAATCTTCAAAAAGAATCGTAAACAAAATTTCATTAAGCGCAAAACTATTTTCTTAAAATATATGACTCCTTCGCGAGGCGAAAATTCTTACAAAAAGAATGTCCGACTCTTTTATTGCAATTCATATGCCCTCCTAATGTCCTTGAAAAACTAATCCATTAAAATAAACCAGATACAAAAACTTAATGGTCAGATGATGACATAGATAAACACGATGAAAATACTAGAATTAAGAGTGAGCAGTGCTCACATTTATCAACAGCAGTTTAATTTAATTTTAATTTAACCACTGGAATATTACAATATTATGTAAACTAAAGGAATGAGAAAGATTTCTTGTTACAAGAAACCGTATATAGTAAATATGTATGTATTATTATTCCCCAACAATGATATTCGAGCATATTTCTAGTAGTATACAATTAGTATGTATTTTTTTTATAGGAGTCTGCATCCTACAATTACCACCACCTCCTGTTTTCCTGCCCCGATGATCCATGGTCCCTTCATTTGCCATTTTAAAAAAAAAATGGACATTTCCTGTACACCCACTCCTGCATTCTTGGAATGAGATTTCTTGTCACATGTTCAGTTTTTTCCCATCATTTCCCATGCTTCCTGTCATTTTCTATTTATTGTAATGTGACCATATTTTTATTGTAATCTGATGATGGGTCCGTCATGGTCTGGAAATTGTAATTCCCTTACAAAAATATATATGTTAATTTTTAGTGTGTTTCCAAATTTTTTATCTTGATATTATTTTGCACATGTTAAGTTTTTATCATCATGTATGTATTAAATTATAAGTGAAGAAAACCTGCAACATTACTGAATTAGAATAAAATTTTTGTATTAATGTTACTGCAGACAAACGAATTTTGAGGAGCTAGCTTTGTTTTCTTTTTTGATGTTATTATATAATAAGTTTTTGAAAGAACTCACTTTCCTTAAGCTACTGATTTCTTTTCTCTTTTTATACAAAGTAGTATAATAATAAAAAGTTCCTAATTTTAAGTTATATGTAGAAATCTCTCTAAATATCTGCACTGTCTTAAAATATTAATCAAAACACAATGATTTGAGTATTAGATTATGATGCATTGTTAGAGTTTGATAGAAATTTACTATTTGTTTCACTGAAAGTTAACCGTTTTGCTTCTAATGCGTGTCAATGGTGTTATTGTTTGCTATAAGCTTCTTTGTCATCTTGTAGATTTTCAGTAATAGGCATCCATGTTTCAAGACTGATTCAATTCACTGATTCACTGAAAATTTATTAGAGGATAGCAGATATCTGAACACCAACAACCTTAGATCCTTAATCTAGATTTAATTTTCTTAATGTAAAAAATATAATATTCGACGTCATTTAGCATTACAGCTTTGTGCAAACTGGCGCTGGCCAGTTTATTGGGTCAAATTTGCAGTTTCCAGTCACTTCTATTAAGTAAAAAAATAAGTTTTAATATTTGCATAAGTCAGATTTATTTACGCAATCCCATCCTGTTAAGAAAGATAAGATACAGGAAGCACTAATAATTTAAAAGTTTACAGAATTGGAATGATTAAAACTACCACAAATAGTTATAAGTATCGACAAAAATGTTTTCAAAAGAACATAAAATTCTGATGCAAAAGACTGAAATTTTTACAAAATTTAATTTCTCAAAATTTTAATTGTAACTCTTAAGTTGAATTCATTTCTTTCTACGAGAGTTCTTATAATTCTTATAAATAATACACCAACAGATTAGAATAAAAATGTATAATAACGCCATTGAAAATATAAAAGAAGAAATGTATGCTTGTATATTCTAATACGTAGTGTTCTTATTATAAAATTTTAATTTGCTGAAATAATAGTTCTTATTATACAATTCTTTGCGAGCTGGCAAAGTAAAAAAAATCACAGGTTTAACTAAATAGATTTACAATTTGTATCCAATGTTCGCACTGTTAGAATGTATGCAATTATTTAATCCTGAAATAAAACTGACTATCTGAATTTCATTGAACAGTTTAAAAATTTCCGAGTTATCAAAAAAACACAACAGATGCAATTAGAATTCTTTAATTCACTATTAACTATTTGTTAATTTAAATCATTAACATAATACTATAAATGACTATTATCAGAAAAGAGTACTGGAATATAGTCCGTTTTGTTTGTTGTGTATCTCCAGAAAAATAATTGTTGTTATACAGGTGGGTACCCGGGTTACGGACAAGATACGTTCATTAGAATGTCTTTAGGTCGGATTTGTATGTAACTCGGATCATGATAAACAGCCCATATCCGGTAGTCATATTAATAATAACACTATAATGGCTCATGTTGGATAATAATAATACAGTGTAATACTTTGGAGGCAAAGATAAACACAGACTCACAAAATCGAATAGAAAAGTTAAGACGAAAGTGATGCTGTGTGTAAGGGACCGTATAAACAATGAGACTAGGCGCTAGTGTAAAGATACTGCGCCAACGAACCACTTACGCCATGAGGGTTTGTTTACATGAGCGGAAGAAATTAGTTTCCGAATTATTAATTTAATTATTTAATTATAAATTATCCTTACAGGGAGCCCGTTCGTAAGTATGAATTGATCGTCAGATGGTCGTCCGTAACCCGGGGACAACCTATACTTCTACTATGACAAACTGGTATCATGAAATTAACTAGAATGATTTACTGATGTAATGTAGAAAACTTTTTCATCTGCAAAATAGAAAAGAATGCCCATTTTATTTGTCAGCTTAAAAGTCCAC
>JAFIDM010000001.1:43645287-43657635 GCA_023159025.1 Thereuonema tuberculata
ATTTGTCATCAGCTCCGAATTCCTCCAATATATTGAAAAGTGTGTCTGAATTTTCTTCTATTTATAATAAAACATGTTCACTATCATTCATGAACGGGCAAAAGGCATGTTTCGAACTAGAAAGGTCTCCTATCTCTTTTGTCAGATGCAATTTATGAGTTTTAAAAAATATTAGAAAAATTTTTTTACAACTCTTCGAGTTGAACACTAACAATCCGAGTATAAAAAGTTTTTTCATTTGCTTTGAGCTTTAGAAGTATAACACAATTAATAGTCTTGTTAGAAATCCTGATACAGTAAACTCCCGATTATCCGCGGACCTCTCCTGTTGCCATTTTTTTACTGTACAATAAATTACGGAATTAAAAACCAAATTAAATCTAGAATAAGGTAAACAATAAAAGAGGCTACCAAAGTAAGTGAAGTCAATTATAGACAAACAATTTAAAGAACGATCTTGTGGGCGGAGCTTAGGCCGACAGGTTACACTAAATTACAGGAGAGCCTTCCCGTAATAATAAAATTTAAAAATAAATAAATAATTTAAAATAAAATAATTGTTTATAACGTATTTACTGTAACTGTATGTATTGCCATTTTAATGTAAATAAAACATGTTAAAAGCATTTTTGTGTTGATTTTCGTCCTTTTTCGTCCTATTTCGGATTATCCGCGGTTGCCGTGCCACCCCATTCCGCGGATAATCGGGATCCATTGCTATGCGCTGTTCGCATTGAGGTCTGACGATAGAATTTCTACAAAAAAAAATAAGAAATCGTGCATTTCCTTTCACCACGTTATTTTTAAAAGTTTTAACAAAATAATTAATAAGAGAATCAAAAAATTCTTCCTTAATATATAAATACAAATGAGTTATTTGTAATTAATAAGAGATTGATCTACATCAACTTTCAATTGATTTTCTTACAATTTTTAAAACACTTTTGAATAAAAAAGGATACTTTTCTTCCAATGTTTCTTATTGTTTTCGGTATCCTGAATACTTTCACAACCCTTTTCATCACTTACGAAAAGAAAAGTTAAAATTCTGGAATGAATCGATTGGATCAAAGTGACCCTTAGGGATGAGAGAGAGTAATAATGAAGGATATCAAATTGTTCTTTCCTATTGTTTTCCTTCAAAAAGAGCCCGCGGATGTCATATCGAACTTCTCTTTTATTTGTTGTTGCCATAAAAATCTAATTGCTACAATAACAAAAGAAAATAATTTTTAGTCTGTGGCTTATAAAAAAAAGCAGTACAATTTCAGAAAAACAATAAAGATAATAATTGTTTTTGTTCTCAGTCTTCTTGACAATTTAACTTTATTTTCTTCATTTTTTTGTGTGAAAACATTGATTTAAAGTAAAAAAAAGATTTAAAAAAAAAGTTTTGAAGTTCAGTAAATGATTAGTGTTCAGATAGCTAAGCTGTCTTTACAATTTTTAATTCCACAAGTTACTTGTCGAATTCGCGATTCAAGAAATATAAATGTTTTACAGTAAATTTGACATTAGGATGTTAAAAGCTTCCAAAAGGGTGAGCATCAGGAATAGCTTTACAAGATTTACATGTTAATGCAAAGTAATACTATTCATTTCACATATTTTCCTTGCAGTGTTATTGCTTTCATAGTAGGTATGGTTTTAGGAACGGTTCATCTTTTTATCCAAATTATTTTAAGTGTGTTGTTGTTTGTATGTTCACCAGAATTGACTATTGTTGAAAGTAACAATTTTTCAAAATGGTCATCTGCTGGACGAAAGTGTTATAAATTGGATCTTCAGCATCCAACATGACACTAGTCCCAAAACTTACTGGTATTTTTCTCGGAATTTATCCGCGATGGAGAAACTTGCAAAAAAGTTTCAAAACAGATGTTAAGTAGCCTATGACTGTTAGGAGCTATCATTCCAAATTAGTTCGTAATAGTTACAAATCTGTGGATATGCACTTCTCTTATCTCCTACTATTCAATTACTAAGAAAAAATATTGAAATTGAAATGCTTATTTAATTATACTGGAACAATAGGATTGCCTTAAGGCATTTCATTACTTAAAAGTGTATATTAAAAAAAAGAAGAGCAAATCTAAGAGAGTGTGAATCTAAAGAAATACTATTGTTCTTAATAGATAGAATATAACAAAATAAAACTGAATTTGAAAAAGATTGAAAACCTTATGATTTATTAAGGTTTATGAAGAAATTTTCTTAATAGAGCAACAACAAAACTACAAGGAACTTTGTCACCATAATGGATTCCACGAAATTACCTAAAAAGGCATTAAATGCAGCAAGTTTTCATTAGTACAATGTTAAACACTTCACTGTTACCACAGATTGGATCTTCAACTAATGCTTGAAATATCTTTTAAAAGCAAACTGTTAACATTGTAAGAGAGATTCATGAATAACTCAGTTCCCCAAAATATCTCAATTTTCTCCAATTACGAGTATATACTATTTCCACTAAAAACGTAGAAACATAAAAATTTCATATCAAAGGACACTTTGGATCACTTGATGGTGGAATCAACCATCCGAAGGTCCATTTATTCACTGCTATATTATAAAAAATTAAAAAAATACGAGTTGAGATTGTCAAAATTCGCCGGTTTGACACACTTGAGTTTCCTGAACCTGAACAAGGCGATGGAGTTCATTCATTCGGATAGACAGAGAGAGAAGCATAAAAATGCAGATGCTGTTAGATGGAACTAACTTACTTCTTTTGAAAGCATGAAACTGTTTTCAAAATACCTCTTAAAAATATGTTTAGAATTTTACAACAATGCTGTGTTTTAGAATGGATAACATAAAAATAAAAAAAATACAATAGACCTACTATTATGTATAAACGAATGCGCTAATATCATTTGAATAGTCAAGGTAATTTGGCAAGAACTCCAAGCTTTTGCGGTAGTTTAACTGCTCATAAAAGCGGCGCCAAAAACTTAGCAAAAGCTCATTCGCTTTGACGATGGAATAAGAAGCTACAGATTTCACTGCTTCCTCATAGCAGAATTTCTTATCATTTGAAAATGTAATGCTAGATTTAGAATTTTAGAATGCATAATAAGCTACATCTATAAAACATTTTTACAGATTGAAAAAAATATTAAAGAAACTTATTATCTTAAAAATAAGCACAGATAACGCTATTACGTCTGATTTTAAGACAGTTATCTCTTATGTTATATTAGATTTATGCTTCCTATCAAGATATGATGCTTAGAACAATAAGCCAAGTGTAAGGGTTTTCTGAGGATTAAATATTTTATATTGACGCTTAAGCTGCGACTTGTTTCTCCATTCATCCACGATAAAAATAGATTCCTATTCTGAGCACCCTTATTATATTGAAGGAGAATTTGATCTAAGTACATGAAGGAATTTCGAAGTTACAAAAGAGTCAATGTAGTAAAGTTAATAGGAAGAAATTTTAAAGAGTTCATATTTATTTAAGAAAAAGAAATTGTACAATTAAATTTGTTGATTGGATTAAGGGGGAAATTAACAAAAACAGTAAATAAAAGCAGATGGTAACAAATTTCTGAAAAAAAAAATGAACTTTTTATGGACTTCCCAAATTATTTATAATAAATTATCCCTTTTGCATATTACTTCCTCGTTTGCTGTCAATAATAGTTTGCAATTTGTTGGAAAAATTACGCTATTGAAATATATTCCTAATTAGCAGCAAAGCCTGTAGGCTGACAGGCATAAAAAAAATCTGAAAAATCATTTTATTATCAACTCTCAAATATAAAGTAAATGTAATCTAAATACTGTGCTAATTTGTGAACGAAGCTTCTACGGCAAAAATGGTTTTGAGTTTTGAAATCAGCGTAAACAGCTGAGTAAGTATGCCAAATTTCATTAAAATGGTTGCAGTGGTAACAAAATTATTTGGTTTTGAACGTATGTTTTGTTAGAATTTCAGTTGTCGAGGTCAGTTCCCAAGAATAAAATTTCATGGAAACAACATGGAATGACACAATAAACTAATATTTTCATCCAATTTCAGTACTTTTGATTCAATGGTTCCATTGAGAACCGTTGGATCTATTTTAATAGCTTAATTATATCGAGTTATAGACAGATAGACGAACTTAGCCAATATATATATATATATATATATATATAGATATAATTATATATAGCTAAGCCTGACAGCTTTCTGAAACATAAAATCCCAATAATTTCAAAAAACTTTCAATATATATATATTTGTTTCGATTGATGATTTGATTTGAAATTTGTTTTTTAATGTTTATCAGACCTATTTAGATGTACTTCTTACCTGTACATCTGTAATATAGGTTCTGAGAGTTTAATCTAAAGGATCATTTTCCACCCAAAAAGAAAAACGAAATACCAACCATATCTAAAGTTTAATTTATCTAAAGAATTATTATTTATTTTCGACTCATAACGCCGTAAGGCATTTAAAACCCATCTTTTTATAATCTAAATACTGCGCTAACTTGTGAACGAAGCTTCTACGGCAAAAATGGTTTTGAGTTTCAAAATCAGCATAAAAAACTGAGTAAGTATGCCAAATTTCATTAAAATCGGTGCAGTGATAACAAAATTATTTGGTTTTGAACGTACGTTTTGTTAGAATTTCAGGTAAAATGTCATGGAAACAACATGGAATGACAAAATGAACTAATATTTTATCCAATTTGAGTACCCTTGATTCAATGGTACCATTGAGAACCTTGGATCTATCTTAATAGCTTAATTATATCGAGTTACAGACAGACAGACAAACGAAATTGGCCAATTATATAAGTTGATTATTCCTAATTTTCATTAGATGTGGAATCGTTATTTACTTCTATTTCTTTTGATATGGTTTGTAAGGTCCTCTCCCATGTCAAAGTCAAAGATTACAATAATTTTCTAATATTCATCGACCTTTCGTAATGTATTATCTTTAATTAAGGCTATGTTTAATATGCAGTTTTCATGTTTGATAATAGGTATTATAGGCAGACCGTGGGTTTGTTTATGGGCTCGTCTGCTTCCGCTATCCTCGCGGAATTTTGCATGATTTCTATTGAGGATAGGGCCTTCACCATTTTCGATGAATGGCAGTTGCATATCTCTCTGTACTGCCGTGACGTTGACGATTTGATTTTTTACACAGATAGTTCTATCCAGTTTGGAATTCTCGACATAATTGGCAATATTCATGATGATATTAAATTCAAAATTGAAAAGGCAGCCTATAGTGGCATTGCAGTTCTAGATGTATTTGTAAAATATGAGGACAGCTCAAGCCATACTTCTGTATTTCGAAAAGTCACGGATAAAGGTCTTACCTTAAACTACCATTCATCTTGTCCGATTTCTTTTAAAATCAATGTAGTCAATATGGCGGGACTTAGAGCTTTTAGACTTTCCAGTTCATTACTTAACTTTAATAACGATTTGCTTTCTATCCGTTACAATTTACTTTCCAATGATTACCCACTTCAATTCATTAATATCCATCTAGCCAGACTAAACAGCATATATACATTTGCTGTTCCCATGAGAAATAGTAATATCAAGTACGTATCTGTCCCTTACCATGCCAAAATATTTACCACATTAAGAAATTTTCTACATTCTTACGGTATTTCATTAACAGCTCCATCCAATTACTGAAATTCCAAGTTTCTCAGTCCAGTACAAAAATGTCCACTCCATCCTAATCCGCGGGGTGTTGTCTATGCCCTCCAGTGTTTGGTTTTTTTTTGCCTCTACATTGGGGAGACGCGACAGCCTGTCAATAAGCGCTTGGCGCAGCATAAAACCGCCATTAGAAATCATGACACTACAGTTCAGTTCATAAAAGAAAGAGCTTTTGATGACATAATTTCCTTATAGATTGATGTTTCCAGGACATAACAGCGCCATCTATTGCTAAAATCCGTAACTGACTCTTATAAACATTACGAAAACATTCTAGTTTTTGTATTTTCTACAGTTACGAATACATAATAATAATTAAAAGTGAAAGAATTACAAACGTTCCACACTATTCCCCTTGCTTGGCTATGCAAAGTTTGTTCTTTCTTGGTCACGCTTATGCGATCACAAAACGATGCCATTTTTGGACTGAATGCTCGGAGTTCAAGTTGATGACATCATGACTGGTGACGTTTGTTCCAGACAAAATCGATCGCTACGTAATGACCATATATGGCAAACCCTTCTTTTTTGAAAACTACTGTAATTACTTAACAGTTCTCCATGTGTCCAATACCGGACATTCTGTTGATTGGTCCCATTCCATCATCATTTGTAATGAAAGCGAACACTTAATTCGCAAATGTAAAGACTCAATCCCTATTCTCACAAACAATCATTGTTACAATGAACGAAGTAGAGATATGGAAAATGATCCCCACTGTTTTTCAGCCTTAAATTTCCTTGTTTGATTGTTTGTTTTTTTATTAGATTCCCGTTAATAGGCTACTTTATAGGCGTTTACAGCAGACGACTTCGCCACAAGTTCCATGTTTGAACCTACAGAGGGAGTCTAGTCTACATTTTTCCGCCGAATGATGGCATTACCTGTCTTGCAGATTTCATTCCATTGGATGCGAGAGCACTTAAATCTCCATACTTTGTGTAATGATTGTACTCGTCTCGTCATGGAGGTGAAACGGGTCGTGTTCTGTATTTTTTAATGTTTTTAAATGTTTTTAAAAAAACAGTCAAGTGTGTTGGCGTTTTATTTTAATTATAAAGAAAATGTTCTTAATTTATTAGAATGAACTTATTATTAAAGTAAACACTTTTATTTCGTGTAGTCTCTAGGCCAATTTAACCTTATCGATTCTCTGCTAAGATCGGAAATCCAGATAGCATCTGAAGCGTATTGTAGGAGAGAATTCAGAGAGAAATATCTCTGTGATCTAGAAAGACAATGGAAAATCATTTGAGTTTTGTTCCGTATTAAAGATTGAATCTTTGTCCACTGAATAGTTATGAAAAGAAGTTAAAGAACTAATCAATACAAATGTTTTCACAGAACTGCGTACATTTTTTTCCAGTTATCTCTTATTCATTTTGAAAAACCTGCACTGCTATATTATTGAAGAATTAAATAAGTATGACATAAATAAGAAGAATTAAATAAGAATGACAACAGAATATCATTTAAATTTTAGTTTTGGTTTTTATTTTATCAACATCTTAATTTCTAGATTTTTATTAGCCTACTTATTATGGAGTTGGGCTTCTTTCAGTATTGTCATTTTATTTTTGGTTTGTACTGTTTACAACTTGTTCAATTCAAAGTAGCTGTGTGTCTGAAATTAAAGCCAAGGATTTACGTTGTTGACTTTGCCCAGCGTTGTTTCTTCGCAAAGACGGTTTAGCACTTTCTCCCATTTGCCTCTTTTCGATAATCGGTTCTTCTTATCTGACCCACCTACGACCTCCATTTGTTTTCCCACTGGTGCTTGGCTGCGACGGTGGTCAACAGATAAGACGTGCAAATCACAGATTGGAAGTAAAGCCACTTTCCCTTCGATTTGCAGACAGAGAATCTGAGTCTCAAGCGTGAACGCTAAAGCTGTTGAGGACAGGAAAAATAGCAGCCAGAAGAACTCTAACCTTTATTTCCAAACCATGAATTTTCAAGAACACAAATCACGTATAAAAGATAAGGACTTAATAAAATTGTAATGCGATTTTATCCTTATTTTTACAGCTAGAAACGTCTGAAATTACTTAACACATTCTAAGCAATCCATTGGTGTTCTTGTTTTAAGGAAAAAAATATTAACAACTTTGCTTTGGATGCATTATATAACTGTGAAACATGGACCATTAATATTAAGGAAAATAAATATTTAAAAAGCCTTTGAAATGTGGTGTTTCCGAAGAATGGAAAACATCAGTTGGACACAAAACAAATAATGATGAATGGTTGATGAAGAAAAGGAAATTATAAATTTAATTAAAAGAAGAAGAATAGGATATTTGGGACATAAATTGAGACTTGATAATTCTATACAAAGAATCCTGGAGGGGAAGTTTCCAAGCGAAACCAGAGGAAGACGAAGACCTCGCAACAGTTTAATTAAACAAACATGCAAGGATTTAGCAGTCAGATACTTTGTAGAACTGAAGAGGACGGCGGAGGATAGAGACAGATGCCATGGACCTCATCACAACCAGTCCGGACTGATTCATCATCTAAGCAATCCGTTACATCATCTTAAAAATTAATATAAGTGAAAACAATTAGTTTACTAAATACATTGTGGAATATATATATATGAATGAGGTAAATGAGTACAACAAAAGTGTAGATTCATTTACATACATTACTTTTTATATTAATTTCCAAAAATCTTATTTTTTTTAGTCAATTGAAATAAGCGACACAGGACACACACTGGTAAGTGTTTTTTGCCATCCAACAGGCAAACAACTTTCTTATCAAGGAAACTGAAGTATTGTTGGATATCAGATCACTTACGTTTTACTTACTTCCTTTTTTTTATTCATGCAGTTGAAATGATGATTTTACTTTGAAGTTTTATCATTTTTCATCGTTTTAATGTAAATTAAGTCATAATTAAGTTCAGAGTTCAGATATTCACTCATCATTCGTCAGATTTGCTTCAACATCTAAACGGACGTCCTTTAATATTATAAAGGCAGTTAAATAAAGAATAGAGAACCATAATGGCTGACTATATTAGTTTGAGTCTATCGTTTGATAATGAAAGGACAACTGAAGCGTTAACAATTATCACAGTGGCTAAACAAACAAACGAGTACAAGTTTACGTACACCTAAATTGACATCAACAATTTTTCAGAATAAATACAAATTCGTAAGTAAAGGTTACATAAAATATGTCTTTACACATAAACCGTAATTACAACTATATTCAACTGTTTTAATATAAAATTTATTTTTTCGAAATAAACGAATCCTCTAAAATGTCTAAATAGGTGTTAAAGAATTGAATATAAAAATCAAAATAAATGAAAAAAAATTCCAAACACAAGAATATTGTTTATTATTTTTTATTTTATACATTTAAATCTTTCTTTTATTTATTAACTTATTTTTATTATTATTTGTAACATGGATACAAAACTATTGAGACATAATGTAGATATTAGAGACACAATATAGTAATAGATACAATGTCTTATTACTCTTGTTTTGGGCTTTTTCTGTATCTGCAATGAATCTGTAGAGATTGTTAAAAATCTTTCTTTCTCCTTAGATTTTAAATATTTTCAAGCAACTGAAGACTGAAAAAAAAATTGTTTTTCTAATAACATCCAAGTGACGTTGTTCTCATTTCGCTTTTATTACTTTTGAATATCCTGGGTTTTTTTCTGTTCTCTGCAAAAGATTTAAGGCAAAGCCAAAGAGATTTCACATTGGAAACAATTGCTTTCGTCACTCGAACATCGAAATTTAATTTGCAGCCACCCACGCGATACAGTCCTTTTAACTCTGGGGAAAACGAGAAACCATTCGATAAAACTGAAAGAGGTAAAGAGAGAGAACTCATTCGAGCAACAAAATGCACGAAAAGAAAGAAAGAATAATGCAATTTAAAGTTTTCAGCTTAACATGAATTTCTCACTTTCTATGAAAATAAATTAAGGGATTCAAGTTCTTTTTTTAATAACTTCTACTTATTTTTAAATGAAATGTTATAATAGGAGATTATAATTTTCGTCATGCTTGCACGTTATGTTTTTTTTTTTTTTTATTTTTAAAATTCTGCTTCGATCAATTGCCTATCTTTGTCTGGTTTATAATATCAAAACAGTGCTTTGAATAAACTTGCATGTATTCCTAATTTTCCAGGTTTTCTTTTTCCTCTAAAATAGCTTTTAAGGAAAACTATTTTGCTATTTACCCAAACCTTAGTTTAGGATAATCAAAGATAGCATTTTATTTCTGATTTAGTTCAAATGTTTTGTTTATCTTTTTTAGTAATAACACAATTTTATTTATTGTTAACAACATAAAAGAAATATTAATATGTCCTAAGTAATACCGAGTTATTAGTATGTAATATATAGTGTGAAATATAAGAGTGATTGGCTTATTGCTTAGCTTTGCACAATCATACGCTATTATTATCGAGTAGATTAGTTTTATGTTTTACAGAAAAAAAAGTTTAGATTTGTTTTGGAAAAACAAAACCCAAACTAATGTCGATTTTAATAGATTGATGAATGAAGGTGATATCGCCTTGCTATGGCTTCAACAATGTGAACTCTTAATTAGAAATACATTAGAAAGGCTTTCTGCGATGAGTAAATATCAGAGTCTTCATGTATTGTGCACACCATTTTTTTCATACTTGGGGTGGTCTTTTGATGCAACATTCTGTGACATCAGCTACTTTTAAAAATATATATATTAAATATATTTATTTCTTCGCAAAAAAAACAAAAAATGTAGGCACTCTATTTTAATTCTAGACAGTTGTGGGAGCTAGTATACTGTCATTAGGAGCGGGAACCTTGTCCCAATTAAAATTATTATAATTGCTTAGTATATTTAATAGCAAAAAAGTTACGTGAAATCGAAAGTTATGTACATCGTTCGTAAGTGACGTGTCCCAACAAATTTGCTTCCAAAAGCTTTTAGCTTTGTATTATTTGAAATCCAACAGTAATTCTCCCACAGTGCATTAGTGGCATTACGTTCTTTGCTTTAAATACGTAGATCTATCATTTTACATTCAAATTTACCTTTGTTAATTTACATTGGTTTACATTAGTTTCTATACAGAACTATTTTCAGAATTCAAGCGGAGTTAATGAAACATTTTATTAGCGCTTCTGAATCTTCCTTTCACAGCTGCAGAAGTTTCTATTCGTTTCTTTAACTCAAGGTATTCAGGAATAATCCATTCCAATAATTTTCTTTTTGAGAATTTCCTTCCAATGCAAAAGTCTTATCTGTAGAATTTCCTTGTTCTCATTCCAATCTAACGTATTTCATCTAATCCGTATTTCAACGGGTTCTAACTATCAAAAAAGTTCTAATGAAAAACATTTGCCCTGTTTTCAAAACTTTGTCCAGACTTAACTCGCTTCGAATCCTCTATATGAAACTGCTATCGGCGACAAAAGCCATCTCTTTTGCCAAAAAGATAATATCTATGCTATGCAATAAAAGAAACATCAAATTGCAATTCCAACATTTCTTTTGCTGGAAGCCATGGATTTAATGGGAAAAATTTTTTGCCAAAAGGGATCGCCGCCTAGAGATACTTCTTTAATGCTTTGTGTTTCCCGAGAGATACATTAATTCCAGAGAGTGCTCTAAATCAATTGAAAAGCACAAATGCTTAAGACATCTCCAGTAGGAAATAACTCAGGGAATAAGGTAATCTCAATGCAATTCCTTAACGTATTCCAGGCAGTGTGTATTTATTATCCATCACAATCGATAAGAACTAAGTATTTTGTTCATTTAGATAAGCAGAACAAAAGTACACAAGGGGGTTAGAATAAACTTATTGTTAAGCTGGGAGTAAAGTTTCATGAATTAGTTGTAGCTAAACACAAAAAAGAATACTTCTGGAAACATCTTTTCCGAATTTATAAACGTTGTAGATTTCAAACGTCAAACCTTCACCTCTCCAATTCACTATTCAGAAAACTTTCTGTAATTCTATTTTAATTAGCTAAGAGTTCATCTGTAATCTAAACGAGTTACACAAGCGCCATTCACAAAGAAGATCCACATTGATACAAAGAAAAGTACCACATAATTTTGAGACATTATTGGTAATTATTAGAAAAGTTGAATATTTAACAAAAATAAGATCTTTACTTCTAATAAGAAACAAAATTAACCTTCAAAAAATCTTTAGCATATTTTGCAGTTATTCAAATCACGTTTTGATATATTAGGAAGCAATTGATCTCATTTAGATCACTTTCTATTAGCAAAGCAAATGTTTAATGAGTTTAAGGCTTAACATCCAAATTAGCATTGGTGACGGTTTGCTGCTCAAATTTCTAAATATAGATGTTGGCCTTTTACATTTAAAGAAATTAGCTTCACTGTTTTCAATTGAGACACTTTCTAATAATAGCTTAGAAAGCATAAAGCGATTTTTTTTTTACAAATATTCTTCGTTGCCAAAAATAATGATCTAAACATACTTAAATAAAATATTGATTTTTAACTGACAAAATTCCAATAGATAAACAACAGGCAAAGTAATATTTTTCAGAATTGCTTGAAGTTTCAGAATTGTAGTTGCAAAATGTAACGTGCCTAAGAATGTTAGTAAGAAACAATAAAGATAAAAAACGCACAACAATTAAAGATCCACTGAGC
>JAFIDM010000001.1:43675457-43688989 GCA_023159025.1 Thereuonema tuberculata
AAAAAAAACATTAATAATAACAATAGATTAATCAATTATGTATTCTCCGTTACTGTTTACGACCTCCTCCCACCTCTCGACCAATTTGTTGATACCATTCTGCCAAAAATTGCCCAATCTGTTGTCGAAGAAGTGGTTGAGCCAGTGTTTGAGGTCTTCTTCGTTGTCGAAGGTAACACCCCCATTTGGTTTGACATGGAGCGGAAAAGGTGGTAATCAGTTGGCGCAAGGTCCGGAGAGTACGGTGGATGCTGAAAACCTCCCATTCGAGCTCTTGGAGGGCGGCTTTGACGACTTGTGCAACGTGGGGCCTGGCGTTGTCGTGGAGCAGGATGACTTGGCCTCGGCGATCGGGCCTTTTCAGTCGAATAGCTTCATTCACGTGGTGTAGCTGGGCAATGTAAAGCTCCTTGTTGACCGTGGCGTTCTTTTCCAGCATTTCCCAGTGCACCATGCCCTCCCAGTCCCACCATACGCAGATCATAGTCTTCTTGGGGTGGAGATCCTGCTTGACTCTTGGCTTTGGCGTATCTCCTGGAGCCACCCACTCTTTTCTTTGCTTCATATTGACGTATAAGCACCATTTCTCATCTCCCGTGACGATTCGATACAAAAAACGGTGTTTGTGTCCACGTGTTGCTCGATGGCGGGCCAGATGTTGTGCAGCAATTTGAAGGCGATTTTCTTTGTTGTTTTCTGTAAGGTCGTGAGGCACCCAAGCTCCCAATTTGTCGACAAATCCGATTGAATGAAGATGGTTGAGTATGGTCTGATGATCGCAGTTCATTTTTTTCCGCGAATTCACGACTTGTTTGGCGACCATCTTCCTTCAAAAGAGCTTTGAGACGTTCCTCGTCGAATTCCGAAGGTCTTCCGCTGCGAGCGTATCATCCAGGTCAAAGTTATCATTTTTAAACTTCGCAAATCATTTTTGTGCTGTACGATCGCCTATAACACCTTCTCCGTACACACTGCATATGTCCCGAGCGGCTTCGGCAGCTTTTTGTCCTCGATGAAAGGCGAAGAAAAGCAGGTGTCGAAAATGCTGATTTTTGTCTCCTGGATATTCCATTTCGAAGCCTAAAAAATGACGAAAAAATAAATTATTCAAACAAAAAAATAACACAGTTTTGTAGAGCAGAAAAAGCACTTTCTAATACATACTAAAAATTTGCGAAAAAACAAACAAATTGCATAAAACACAAGCATAAATAAAACCGAACGAACTTATTCGCCAACCCCAATATTTATACACAAACTGTTACAATATAATCCCTATTGGTATTATGCTGAATGCAACTGATTAGCTACTTTAAACAGTATATCATTATTGAATTACACTTGAAGCATATATATATATAACTATAAGGATATTACTTTGTTAAATGTAGAATATTGTTTAGGTTATATTTCCACTTAAGGGCATAATTTAATTTTTTTTTTGTTATGGTACTAAACATAAGTCACTTCAATCCTCACTAAATTGGTAGGTTTCGATAATGTCTTTCGTGATTAAATTTTTAAATAACTCTTTGGTTGAATAGAAATTTTTTTTTAGTTTGACGTTTGTTTTCTTTTATGGTCTTTGACTGACATTTAACATTTTTTCGGAAAATCAGTTTTCAATACAAACAAATACACTACATTAAAATATTTATCCAATATCTGTATATTGTATTATCGGATTAGTTTTTCAGAAATTAATCCTGAAAAAACACTTTTTTGAGCTTATTTTTAGTTTTATCTTTTGAAAACTGATCAATTTTGACAGAAAACATTAAATGATGAACTCAGTTTTCAGTCATTTGTGAGGTTAAATTTTTTCTAAAATCTGAAAAACAAAACTATTAAACAATGAAGTAATTTCTTTTTTCTTTTCTGCAAAGAGAAACAAATGAACTGAACTAACCAAAATGTCTTTCAGTTGAAATATAAAAGTCCAACAATCAGCGTAGGATTCATTCTTCATTTTCCTTTCATGAACTTTGGCCTCATTTCAAGTTTTTCCACTCAACGTCACTGAACTGGAATCAATATTCAATCAGGTTTTTGCGCTGTTTCCAAATGTAAAGGGGACCAGATTCCTGCCTTCTCTCCCTTCTCAATGGAACGTGTGAAGAATCAAGAAAGACTAAGACGATGAAAAGAAGTTCTGCGGAAGAAGAGGTCTAATGTCAGACTTCATTTCGACAGTCATTTTCTTATCTCTGATTGGAGGCAGCATTTAAAGAAAAAAAAAAGTCTTTTGACCTCAGGCATCGACCCAAACTGTCTTTAAGATAGTGACTAGGGGCAATCTTAAATCTTTTTGAAAATAAGATGCTAGTAGTAAGTTATCTTGTCAACCATTCTTCCATAGAGAATGTTACCATAACCGAAGTCAAATTGTATTTAAGTTTTTGGAGTTTCAGTTTTATTCATTAGAGCAGGGTTAAGACGCGTGCCACGAAACCAAAATTTGAAAATTTCGGTATTACCTATTAATATAGCCTATAAACATTAAAACATGTAATTATTTACCTTTAGATGTAGGAATTTTGTGTTTTTATTTTTCGTAATGTGATAACTCTAAAGGATCATGCACTTGTTATTCATATACCACGAAATTTTGTTTCAGGTACCACCAGTGGTACGGTCACCACAGGATGAGATTCTGAATTAGAGTTTGAGGTAGGAAATTTCAGAATAAATTAACTGCGAGAAGTGATCATAATCTTTAATATGATAATGTTAGTATTAAGAAAATACATAGTTAAACTCAATAAGAAAACACATGGTACCTCCCCAAATCTAAACTAAAAACAAAAAATATACATTAAAAATAAAATAAAGAAATTCATCTACCAGTCTCAATGAATTTTCTGTGCGCATTTAAATAAAAGAATCTCGGAGTAAATATTAACAGTGTAAATAATACATCTGAAGAAATTAACAAAAGGGTGATGAGAGGTAATAAGGCTTACTACGCAAATGTACACTCCTAAAATCTGCTTTTTTGACTAGGAAAACAAAAATCTAGATATATAAGACTTTAATAAGACCAGTAGTAATTTACGGAGCAGAAACATGGGTCCTTGCCAATAATGACGCGGAGACTTTACGTAGATTCGAGAGGAAAATTATAAGACGAATATATGGAGCAGTGAAGGAAGGAAAAAGAAGGAGGATAAAATACAATGAAGAAATAAACAACATACTCGAGATGTAAAATCTCGTAGAATTTCGTGGTTGGGACAAGTGCAGAGAATGGGAGTGGAAAGAATGTCTAAAAACATTTATAAAAGCAATATTCTGGGTGTAAGAAAACGTGGCAGGCCCAAGAAAAGTTGGATCCAAGATGTTGTGGATGACCTGAAGAAGATGAAAGTTACCGGATGGTGGGAGAAGACTGAGAGTAAGAGAGGAATGGAGGCAGATCGTGAAGGCAGCCCTGGCTCATATCGGACTGTAGTGCTTTGGAAGAAGAATTTAAATAACAGAAAAACGCCTAAAACTTTATTTTTAATGTGTATTTCTTGATTTTAGTTTAGATTTGTGGAGGTGTTATATTTTTTCTTATTGATATTTTCATTCACTTCCGTATGAGACATTGTTGTTTCCTGGTGACTATTCTCAATTAAGCGTCAAGCAGTTCTTTTGAGATGCCATCTAGTAAACACTTGGTCTCAATTTTTAGTGTGTTTATATGATGAAACTGTAATTTGTAAGAAAATTCAAACAAAATATTTAACGGAAAAATCATTTTTAGGGTTCGTTTGTGGCATCACATTCACAAACACTGGATCTCTCTCATGCAATACAAACATTGTTGAATATATCAGTGTATTTTTATAAAAAAAGAATTAATTCCCAGAGCATTCAACTTTCTTCTGTTTGTTTATCCTTCTGAAAAAAAAGCTAAAATAATATTTTCAAAATTCATTAAAAAATATTTTTTTATATTGATTTGTGAATATTTTAAAAAGCTTCCTCTGTTTTATAGATTACGTTCCTTTAAATTTCAGCCCACTAATCTAGAATTGGAAAAGTTGACTTTAAATTTAACATCGATGCTAAAACACGCAAACGAAATGAAATGCTTCTATTACAATCTGATATTAGAGTTTTCACAACCCGGGGCAGACTATAAGGTATTTATAGGTTTTGTGTAACTTTTCCGTTTAAGATTTGTTGAAAAAGAATTAGTTAAAATTTTATAATTCAATCTTAAATCAAAATACGCATCAGTGTCAGTTCCTTGCCTTTTCTTAAGATCAAAATAACTCAAAAACTTTTTATTCTACAAATTAAAAATATTAATAGAAGGTTTAAAATCTTATATGAAGATGTCTATTAATTTGTGGAATAGAAAAGGTGACTTTAGGACGAATAGAATATTGTTAGTACATTGTCAAAAATGTTACGGTTAAAAACGCATAATAATGGGTCACTAAAAAAATTTTATATTAGAAAACTGAAATTTTAATGGTAGTTTAACTTTATCAAATGTAATTCCTGTGAAGGTGATAAAGTTACCATAATGATATTCGAAAGTTGGTATGCCGACTATGTCTTGATTTTTTTTATTTAAAAACATCAAGTTTAACAAAAATTCTTTGAATTTAAACTTACTTTAACTAAGAAATCTAAATTCTGACATAAAAAAGAATAACTTTTAGACATTTCTTGCACGATTCTGTGTCTTAATACCCAGCAAAGCTCTAGGTGATAAAAATACCCCCAAACATTAATCGCTTTGAATCTCATAAATAATGGAGTTCTAGTGTAGCTTCATTATCACTTGGCAAAATCGATGGAGAACAAATGTTTCCTATGTCTGGTAACAATCTCTGCAATTTGTCGCCAAGGTGCGTGGGTGAAAGGCCAGCTTCACGAACGTGACTGATATTGAAAACCTGTTTATCTACGTAGGTGAGGAAGACTAATGAGAGGCCATAAAACACAGCAAGAGTCAATAATGGGGAATTGGCTGCAGTCAGAAAACTTCTTCTGATAGCGATTAAAAGACCGTAGAAGAAAGCCAATGAAGAATGGAACTGTTTTCAACAATATTTCGTTACAGAAAAGTAATTGCAACCTCGGAATAGCAACGTTGTTTTGTTAGAAATAATTTATAACAAAACATCCCAGATAATTCATAGTAGTAAAAGATATTGAAAAAATATTGACGATATTACCATACTTTTTTAAGATAAAATGCTAATTCTGGCATACTTTTTAGGAATGGCTTTTAGAACGGGATAATATGAAATGTTTCACTTTAAATTTCTTGTTTTCTTAATATTGATTATCAACCCTGTTATTTATCCAGTATGTCTTCTGCTATGTTCCAAATATTCTTACGACTGCGAGTAATCTTATATAAACAATAAGTTGCCAGAAATGCTGAAAATGTATGTATTAAATTAAATGGAGAAAAGGTGGAACAGGTCAAGCAATACAAATATTTGGGAAGCATAATACAGGAAGACGGCAGATGCAACTTAGATAATAGAGATCGAATTCGTAAGGGTAAATTTGCATTCTATAACAGAAAAAACTTGTTCACAAATCAGATGGATTTTAAGAAAAAGACTTATAAAATGTTACATTTGGAGTATATCCTTGTATGGTTCAGAAACTTGGACTCTGAGAAAGAGAGATGCTGGGATGCTAGAAGCATTTGAAATGTGGCTATGGAGGAGGATGGAGAAAAGTAAATGGACAGACAAGATGACTAATGACAAAGTTCTCGAAAAAATTGGGGAAGAGAGAAGTTTATTAAAGAACATTAGAAGAAGAAAAAAGAACTGGATTGGTCATGTGCTGAGAGGTGAAAATCTCATGAAGGAAGTATTGGAGGGGAAGATTGAGGGAAAGAGACCAAGAGGAAGAAAGAGAAAAATGATCCTGGATGACCTATTGGTTACAAGTGGATATCAAGGCCTGAAAGAGGAGGCAAGAAATAGAACAACTTGGAGGAAGAGACATTGCTGACCTTATTTGCTGCTTGCCATTGGACCTGTCTACGACAGAATACTGATGATGATGAATCTTATATTTTATATAAGCTCTCATTGCATAGTGTGGACACACCTTGCAGCAGTAACGGGTCAGTTTAAAATACTGTTGGTAAGGAAAAGGGAAACCAAAATAATCATGCTAATATTTTAAATTGAACTAATAATACGTATCATAACAAATTTTAAAGAAATTAGGTTATTGAGAGAGAATTTGCAGATCATTTTATAAGGGTGCGATGACTTGAGACAAAAGAATTAACAAAAGTTGGTTAAATATTAGAAAATATTAAATAATATTTAACCAATATTAGAATTTAGCAGCACACCCCTCTTTGGCTAAGCTGAGCCAAGAAAGATAACTAAAAACTATGTTTGAAGTTGGTTGGGTGGTTGGTTAAATATTGGAATTTAGTAGCACAAAAGCATCTTCGGCTAAGCTGAGCCAAGAAAGGTAACTAAAAACTATTTGAAGTCGAGCCAAAAATAAACAATAATTTCAAGAAAATACGATTTTTTAATGCGATGAGGGTACACATAGACAAACGAAGAAGAAACATGGTTAAGTTGAATAGCATGTTTAGTAAATTTCTATACACTGTCGGGCCACTTTATTAGGTACACCCCTGCTGCGCACAAATGGTATGAGCAGTGGAGCAGTGTCATAGTGTGGGGATGTTTTCCTGGAACAAGTTGGGTCCATTGATACCTCTGGAGGCACGTCAATCCTAGCTGTCCAAAATGCAACCGTACATGTTAACAGTTTATCCTCATGCAGATGGCTACTTCCAGCAGGATAATGTGCCGGCGCACAATGCCCGCATCACTACGGGATGATTTGAGGAACTTTGACTTTTCCTTGCTGTAGTGACCCACTCAGTCCCCGGATCTCAGTCCGATTGAAAATTTGTGAGATGAGCTGGAACGGGCTGTTTGCTCCAGGCCTACACCTCCATCAAATCTTCAGGAACTGCGTGACACACTCATATCTGCATGGTACACAATACTTCAACAACGTTTTCAGCATCTTGCGAAATCCAGGCCTCGACGAATTCAGGCTGTTTTGAGGACTAAAGGACGCCCAACACGCTACTAGTTAGATGTATCTAATAAAGTCGCCGGACAGTGAATGTATTACAAACATTATTTATATTTTAAGAGAGAGATGAGAGAAATGGTTAAACGTTTTCTTCTGATTTTAATATTACCTCTTTGATAACAACATATAAGATGACATTTGCTGCAACAAACAAAAAATTAATAAATAAATAAAGCATCACTATGTTATGTTGCATGTAGTGAATGTGGATGGCAGCGAAGACGAGCACCGCGACCTAAGATCTAATTGTGTTATACCCACAGAAAACAGGACAGACGGAGGGAATGATGAAGAAAGAAAGATGGAAGTAGCGCAGAAGAAACAGGAGAAGCCTGTCGAAGCGAATCGTCCACCACGAAACCCACATGAGAACTGAATGAGAAAATGAGAAAAAGTGAGAGGCCGAAGCGTCACGCCAACTTTTCGAGAAAATATATTGTATTTTTTGAAGAAAGTATTTTTAAAAGATTAAAAAGGATTCTATAGGATTTGAAAAGTAAGATTTTCAACCTGAGTTACTAGAATTTACAGACCTACTCATCATGCTCTTTCATGGCTAAGTTCAAACTAAACTGTCTTTTTATTAGAAAAAACTTAGGGAAAAGAATAAATGAAAAGAAAAGCACTTCATGAAAGACCATAAAGTCTACTTCAATGTAATATTTTATTTTTATTTTTTTATGAAGTAATGAAACAATTCAAAGAAAACTTTGTATTGTAACACCTGATAACTACAACTATTGTTAAATTTTTCGCTAAAAATGTTTATTTAATTCTCTTAAATCCAATTACTTTTGCTCACATCAAAGCAAATAAGGCTACTGGAGAGATGGAGTACACCTCGACAGAAATTCGTTGCTACGGTTCTAATTTTTTCGTCTATGGTTGCAAAGGCCTCGACAAGGACCCACAAGGGAACAATATTCTGAATAAAAAAAAGAAAAAAGAAATTACAATGGATCCGAAACCGTTGAAAACATAACAGTAAATCTCATGATATTGAATGTTACAAATTAGATATTAAACTAAAACTATATGAAGAATAATTTAAAGGATAGATAATTGTAAAGTGATTCCTTTAAAAAAAAATAGACTATATAAATAAAAGCCTAAAATTTTTTCTATTGTTTATGTAATTATCAAACTGCTTGATCATCTTCAGATGAAAGACTGCCAAACAAAGGGTAGCTGAAGATGTTCATCGAGTTTTCCGCAGATCGAAACGTCCTGGCTTAAGGTAATCTGTTTTTTTTTTTTTTAAATGTATGCGATATTTTTTATTTGTTGTTCGATTTTTGATAAATCTTCCTTCCACATGTTAAAGTTGAATTTATTTATGTAATTATAAATAGCCTTGCAACTGGTATATTTTACGTAATTATCTTACTGTTTTAAGGTCCAACGGAATTCGGTTCCTAATATTCATTATTCCCCCATCAAAATTGTATCAAATTCCGACAATAAGTAAACTGAAAATTTAAAATACAGATTGGAATGTTGTAAGAATCTTCATGTTTTGATACATCATTATTCAAAACTTCAAGTTGCTATTATTGAAGATCGAGTATATTTGTTTTAATTTTTTTTTACTTCAGTATTTTACTGTTTATGATTTAGTATTCTTAATACACTCATAGCACTATATCAGATTAACTTAACACTTGATTAACCCAGTATATTTGTGTCTTTCTCAATGTCATATTGTTACCTGGCGTTTTGTCCGCTCCCTCTTCAGCGCAGTCGACTCGACCTTCCCTGCGTACCTCGGCCGAGTCGACCTATCCTAGGCCTATAAAACTAGGCGCGGAGCGCTTGAAAGGCAGTTCGTTTCAGCGGCAGGAGCCGCAAAGGTCTCCAGTTTGGAGCGTTCCACCTGTGTTAGAGAGTTGGTGTTTGGCGGCAAGCGAGCCGCAAGTGTTTCTCCAAGCCGGAGAAAGAGTAGTTGAGCTAGTGTGGTGGCAAGCCAGCCACGGGAGAAGCTCTCCATAGTCGTTTGGATCCAGAGAAGTTGAGGCTATCTCCAACGCGGACAGCAGAATTGCCCTCCCCGTGTTGGAAGCCGAGAAGCCCGGCGTACATAAGTCACGACGCCGGCGGCAGACGAGAGGTATCGCCGTACAGTTCAGCGGGGATTGTCAGACCACACTCCCCGCTTAACCTCGCTCAGAGCCGGCCAACGCCAGGAGACGTTGCCGGCAAACAAGAGGCCGAAGTTATTCGAAGTCCGAAGACCGAGACAGACCTTCCCCAAGGTGAAGACGACTTGCCCGGCCGGCAAGTCAGACCCTTCCCGTCGCCAAGTGAACTGAAGTCCGTCCAACGCATGCCGTGAAGTCGACATCGACCCTCACCTGACCCCCCACCCACCCCGTTGCTGACGATTTTGGCCAGCGGTGAAAATCGACAGGCAGCAATATTATGTTATTTCATGACATGTCTTTCATTCACGAAAGATCTTCCTACTTGTGAGTCCGTTACAATGTTTCTTAAAATAATCCTTAAACTGCACAAATATTGCCATTAAATTTGCATGATCTCGGTTTACATTTAAACCTTCTATGATGAAACCTCTCTCTTTTTCTTTGGTTGCTGATCAAAGAATTAGATCGAATTTGTGACTAAAAAATGCATCCAGAAAAAATATTTTATTGCATACTACATAATTAGCTGCAAGTTTATTAATAAATACTGACAGCACTCAATAAATATAAATATATAAAAAAATCAACAATAAATTTTGATATTGTTCTGTTTTATATTATTTTCTTTCGAAAGACTAGTTTCCTATTATTTAGATTCATTAACTTATAATCAATAATGATTAACCTTTAAAGGAATCTAAAGGATTCTCAAACAAGGTGCATTAAAAAGTTTTTTATGTTTTCTGCAGGTAAAATTTTTACTGACTTATCCCCCCTCCTTCTTATTGTTTTGTTGTTTAAACTTGTTTAGGTGAATAGAATTGGCTGTATATTAGCTCTTCCGTTAAAGGCATTCAAATAGTTTGCTTTTGCTGCTGTTGACCTACGTCTGACAACGTTGAATTGTTAAAAAACACCCAAATCTCATAACTGATTGGTGTCACAAATTTTTAACACAGTTGCAATTTGTTCACGACTGATGCATTTCTACTAATTAACAAGTTATCCACACTCTTTTAAATTCGACTACACTCAATAAGGACATTAGGTATTACGTTAAATATTGCTACAAAAATAAGACATTCAGTTTGGAAGTAATCGAATGTAAAATCTTTATTAATTCTAATTCTTCAACTTCTGAGAAGAATTTTTCCTGATTAATGCTGTCTAATGCAGTTGTATCAAAGGTGAAAAAATAATAAAACAATTAAAAGCTCTGATGACAATCTTACTTCATTCAGTAGCAAATAAAACATAAAAATAAAAGTACAACTTTCTTTAGAAAAAAATCAGATTGAATTCGATTCATAAATGAAAAACAAGAAATAATAATTAATATTAGTTTAAAACCATTAGATAAGCATTTAAGTTAAGTCAGAGTTTTGTAAACTGAAACTCAGAAATTATTATTGCTTTGATATCATAGATATTTTAATGGAACAAATGTTTAATAAATTTAACTCTTACATGTTTCGCAATATTCTTTGTTACATTTTCAAAGAGAATAATAATTTGGAGAATTAATAAAGGAAAAGTATTATATTTTAACTATCAACAAAAAAAGTGATATCTCTTTAACGAAACGAAAATTTAACAATAAATTATAATAATAATAATACATTAATATAATAATAAACCAACCAGATAAAAATAAAACTCCATCACTTAACAGTAAAAATATTTGTTAAAAGGAATTTCATGTTTTCGATTTAATAACTTATCATTAAATTTTTGAATGTATAAGTAAACTGAAAATTAAAATACAGAATGGAATGTTGTATGAATCTTCTCATATTTTGATACATCATTATTCAAAACATATTATGGAAGATCGTGTATATTTGTTTTATTTTTTTTTTACTTCTTTTAGTATTTTACTGTTTATGATTTAGTATTCTTAATACACTCTTAGCACTATATCAGATTGACTAAACACTTGATTTCTTCTTTTATTTGTAGTTTTTCAGTATTGCTCTCTTTACGAAAAATTCTAATCTACCTCATGATTCGGAAAATGCTGTAAAATGTTCTATCAAAGCCGATTTATTGGTTTCATTTATGCTGTAAAACTCTTTTATATAACAATTGTTGTGTCATCCCAATATATGATTTTTTTACAAGTATTTCAAACTATAAAAAATAATTCTAGGGCTGTGTTTTAGTCATACTAACTAATAAAAACAATTGCAATTGCAATTTAACTTCAATCTTAATTCATAAAAGTTTGTAGTTTTAAAAAAGAAATCCTAAATCAAGGTTTTCAAGAGATTTAGGATTTTTTTGTTTTTTGCCGAGAAGTTCATTGGTTTTCAATTTGATAAAAAAAGAAGAAAAATTAACATTTTCTTGACTTTTGAATTTGTAACCCAAATAAGAATTCACGTAAATTTTCACAATTAAAGAAATATCACGAGCTAAGTATTTGTTTTTAATAAGCATGCCGCAAGTTTTTCACTTATTGCTTTCGTTTTAATTACAGTATTTCATTAATCATGCTTGGTGTAGTTGTGGTGCGCAGTCTTGGAGTAGAATTAATTAAGAATTGAGATTACTGATTTACAGAAAGATAAAACTTTCTAATTTAAGAAAAGACTACAGAATGCTATGGAAAAGACATACAAAGTTAAAGAAAGCGAGACAATGTGGGCCATTTAGTTTAACAAGTTCCATTTTTTTACTTCGATACGAAATTAACGCTTGAATTACTGAAGGGATTATTTTCTTTTTATTAGCATTATTATATTATTTTATACGAGATCTCCTGAAGTGGAAGACAATGGCAGAGGAAGAAGGCGCTCGAGACAAAAGTCGTAGAGGCAGTAAAAAGGAGCCTAACAACAACGTAGTTCAATGGTAATAGCACAAGTCTAGAAGTCATTTCAAAGAAACTCGTCCCTTCACTGCAAAAAAGAAATAGAAGAGTTTGGAGGACGAAGAGAAAAAAAAAGAGCGGGAGGTCAAATCTTCCCCAATGTCGTAAAGAGTGAGTGCTACCACCCCCAAACAATGCATTCGGTACAATAGAAAAGCTACAGTTTATGACCCATTACAGGATTTATTGGGATAGTAAAAACCAAAGTGTTTTTGTGTTTAATAGAACATTACAAAGAAAGGACTCGTAAAATTACAAATATTTCATAGATTACCTTCAGTTAATTTTCACCAAAATTGGACAATATTAAGATAAAGTTGAGTACTATAATTATCTGTTCTTAATTCATTTTTTTTATATTTATGGAAGACGTAGCTAGTAAAGATTATAATAGCTTTTGTATCTAATGTCTTTAAGTCTTTAATATGCATCGGAGATTAAAACAAAAATAGAATTTAAATCGATATTGTGATCAAGATATTATTAATAGCACATTAATTAATAGTTAATCTATTCTTGTAGATTAATCTTACTATTTCTATTGAACTTTAAGTTTAGTTATTTTAAGATGCGATATCGGCTGAAGTGAAATTGATTGAAATTCATCTGGATTGAAGACGAACAGACTGGTTTAATTAGTGTAATTACTGATGTAATTAAGAGAGGATCTATAGCACGTCTAAGGAGTGGTGTATGAAGATATTATATATTTCTTCTAAACATCATTTTTCATTTATTTTTATTTTTATTTAACTGACACTATTTTGATCGACCAATTGCCGATCTTCATAATTCCGTTTTTTTAAAATTTAAACAATTTTAAAATTTCACTACTTTATATCCATTATTATTACTATTATAAATAAGTATCCATTACTATTTGATATCCATTTCATCATATTTTCACATTTTACAATTAGATATTCTTAATAACAATAATATTCTGAATACCATAATATCGAAACATTTGTTATACAGATTATAATTAAATATTTTTAATAACAATTAAGATTATATTTAGATATTCTTAAAAATAATTTCTCAATTTCTCAACTGAAACCTTTCAGTATTATTTCAATTTTCTTGAATAAATGAATTAAGTATTATTCATTTATTCAAGAAAAATTAAAAAAAAAATCAGTTTCAGTAATTAAGAATATCTAAATATAATCTTAATTGTTATTTAAAATATTCAATTGTAATCTGTATAACCAATATGATTCGATATTTTAATTAATCAGAATATAATTGTTATGAAGAATATGTAATTGTAAAATGTGAAGATATGATGTAATATACGAATAAACCAATGATTTTAAATGGCCCCACAAGTAGAAATCGAGAGGGTTCAGATCAGGTGAGCGTGGAGGCCATGCAATTGGGCCACCTCTACCTATCCATCGATCAGGAAACGTTCGATC
>JAFIDM010000001.1:43698989-43739097 GCA_023159025.1 Thereuonema tuberculata
GACTCTGCATCATTCCAGACGGTACTGCCTAGTACCCGCCTCTGACAATCATCGCCGAATGGTATTGATTACTTGATGTAGAGGAAGTAATGTTAAAATTACTTGATGTAGAGGAAGTTATGTGCGGTTGGATGGAGGACAGGACGCCATTCGTGCCATTTTGGTTGTTTGACTTCACTTATGATCGATTACATCCTGAAGCACTTGTTTCTCTGGGACATCCAGACCTTTTATAGAGGTTGTGTGTCCTTTTGGATCCTTCAACAACTGCCACATCTCTCTGACCACTGAATCTTAATAGACGGAATTGTCAAAGAAACCAGACGTCAACGGAGGCTCTTTTGAGAAATACCTGTAACTAAAAACGTAAGACTTTCTTTTATTAGTAATGTGGTTCATTCACATTCTATATAAGCGCTATCCTAGCTGATCCAGTAGATTGATTTGTATAAACCATTTTTCTATATTCTGAATTTCTCGCTTTTGAATTAATCTTTAAAGCACCTTTTGATGCGAATTTTGCTATTCCTTAATGGGAGTTACTTGTTACTGAAGAATTATGATAATTTAAAATATCTGATCAATGAAGACTCGATCAACGATTTTTATATAACATATCTAATTAATATAATATAATCATGGAATGTCTCACCAGCAACAGAGAGCATGATATGTACTGTATATATAGCTCTATTAATTTATCTCGATTACATCTTTCCCCAATGAACTAGTGATGAAAAACAGTAATCCTGTTTTTTTTTTAAATACTTCCTAGAACATTGAGAAGATATTTTTTTTAGAAATAGCTGAATAAAAATTTATGGAGTCAGGATAATAAAAGAAAAAGAAAATCAGCAAGTACATGAACAGTTTGTGTATGAATGATACATGAAATCATAATCAAGGATATCTAATCTGTATTCATTGAATTCTACTGCTTTTCAATCTGCTCTGTATCCTTAAAACATTTTTTGAAGGTAAATTTTAAAAATATTTCCACAAACTCTTTTCCTTGTTGCACGAAATATCCTTTCAAAGTTTGATTCGATTTCGCACCGATCTCAATAGGAAACATTAACTTGGATCATTAAATATACATAGATTGATCGAGTACCGGCATCGTCCCCATTATATTTATTGATTGACTGTGGTCAGATATTAACTAATTTAAATAATTTGTGAATGTTAATTCAAAAGTTGATTTTTATTAAATGAACTTTTGTTTCTAATTGATGTTTATCGACAGTTATATGGAGCTACTTGGGAATTTATTAAAAATTTGCTATAACTAATTTGTTCGGCGATAACTAATTTGATCATAAGAAACATAATGGCCACGAAAAAATTGGTAAACATTAATTACTTCACTTTCAAAGTGATTGCTTTTCATTTATATATATATATAAGTTCCGTTTTCTTTGTGCTACTCGTGTATTCATTATGGCAGACTGCTGTATTTCGGGAAATACAACAAAATTGCCCCAAATTGCAAACTGAAACAATTACTAAAATAAAAGTCCTTAAAAAAATAGGTTTTCTTATTTATTTATGTGACTATTCCATTCTTGTGTGATCAGGGAAAAGCTGATAATAAATTAATTACATCACTTTTACGTGATTATACTTAGAGATTTATTGTTTTCCATCAAACAACAAGCACTAATGTTGATTTGGTAGTTTTCTTTTAATTTAACTTTAACTATCGTCTAATGGTAAAAACTTTTTGCCGTGTTATGAAAAGGTTATCAGTCGTCTCTTGGCTTATCCTTTGAACAAAGAAATAATTTCGTTCAGAGTTCAGAAATTCATGGTTGTTAACTTGAGATTTAGTCTGCAAAGGAGAATGGGCAGATCTGCCCACCACTGTATAGCGATAAGATATATACATAAGGAAAGATCTCCTATTTATGGAGATCTTTACTTACGTATATAGAATATTTTTTATTATTACGCATTAGTCCGTTCGGAGTTATATAAGTCTAAATATGACGTTTGAGTGATTGATTGTGGTGAGTGTGGGTTGCAGGGAAGTCAAACACCCCCCCTCCCTGTAGGTACTTGGCTTCCCTGCAACCCACACTCAGCACATAACATAATATGACGTAACATAAGTCATGTTTAGAATTACAGTATATAACTCCTAACGGACTAGTAATTGAGACGAGGAGTAATAATAAAATGTTCTATTTAAGGTGTTCTTTCTATAAAGGGTGAGGCAATTTTCCATAGACTTTTGCCCATTGTCCTTTCAGTTAGACATTATCCATTTAAAACTGAAGAAAAACAGAGACGACAGAATCTTCGTTTCTCCTGCAATTGTCTCAATAAACTTCAAATGAACTGAAAAATAAGATTTCTCTGCTTTTCTAAGAAGATAGTAGACTCCAACATATGAAATCTTTACCAACGTTCTATTGATATTTCTTTCTTAAGGAAAGCTCCACTTGTCAACGGTTAATTAATAATTTGCTAAATTCGAAAGAAAATCTTGCTTTGAAGAATTAAGCATACTCTAGACTCAATAAATAAATCTCTGCCCGATAAGAAGAGCAACTCAACACTAATTCCTCATTAAAAATGGATTAAGAATGGAAAGAACGGAGTTCATTATCAGAATGGTGCTGGCAAAAGTGGATTAAAAGACATGATCCTTGTTATTCTCGAAATGGTTGAATGGACGTCGCTGAAGAAGGCAAATGGAAATCAACACTAATGAGCATTCCAAGTCATTCACGTGCTTTTTTATATAAATCCGGATCACTCTGTTATCACTAAAGAGAATTACAGATTTGAAAGCCGATGGACTTAATTCTAAAGACATACAAGCGCGGAAAACAAATTCAGAGAAGTTCAAAAATTCAATAGTATTAACGTCTGACTTTCAAGATCTAAGAAATTATGAGTATTGAAAATAAATCGAGAGACAAGAATTCAAAATTATTGGAACAGTAACTGGAATAGTTACAGAAGTTAATTTTTTTTTCTCAATTCCTTTAGAAAATAAGTCTCAAAAATGTGTTATTTGTCCTTCAAATAATTTTAAACTTTTGGATCAATCCTCTTTAAAATTGTCTGCATATAGAAGATTTATTTTTAATATTTAGAAATTTTCAGATAAGGACACATTGAAGAAAACTGACATGGATGTGATAAAAACTGTTACGTGTTGTTTTTAGGGCGCTCGCCATCTGATGCATCCCTAAGCAAACCACGACTACGGGACAAGGGGGGAGAAGGTAAATAAGGGAGTGAATGAGGAGATTGGACGGGGAAATAAAGGGAGGTGCCGTGGAAAGCCAGCCTAGCGACGGGGGGGATTTATCAGAAGGCCCGCGCCTCTCAGTTAAAGAATAGTGAGGCTAAGACAGGAGTAAGATTTACAAGAAAAGATTTTATTAAATGATAAGAAAGATAAATGATTACAAGTGCTATTTTACAACCGGTAATAGGGTCCGTTCAAACTGTCCAAGACTCGGGAGCTCGGGGAATGCCGTGCGTCGTGGGAACCGCCAGTAGGTCCGCTGAACTCTTGTGGTCGGGCCGTCGAGGGGGGATCCGGCAGCCTCTATGTTTCCCGTGGGTTCTTCCGGACGGAACGATTCAGGATTCGGGCGCTAAGGGGAATCCTGATGATGATCGCTGTGAGCCGCTGCTTTCCAGCGGCCGGGCGTCGAAGGTCAGGTGGCGTGAGGTCAATGACGGTCAGGTACTTTCGAAGCCGTTTCGTAGACTCTCTTCCGTAATGGCGCAGCCTGCATATTTCTGCGTAGTGTCGAGGGATTCGCCGACTTCAATCGGTGGAAGCCGGCAAAATGAAGACACTGAAGACGGATATGGTAGCTGCTATCGGTACCGCATTCCGCGGGACCTGGGCCGTTTCTTTGCAGCTGTCATCCGCATGCTATCGTCGGCGTCTGTTCAAGGGCTAGTCGTCGGCAAGGTGGAGGCAGGGGAGGGCTTCTCGGCGGTCGGCCGCTGGCCGGAAGAGCCTGGTCGCCAGCCCTCGCACCTCGCCTGCTCAGGAACACCCCCCTTTCTCTCAGGGACCGTCGTATATATGCATGGGGAGGGGTGGCGAAGCATTTCCTTCCCTCTATTGCTTCTGGCACACCGTTGTTTGTTTGGACACAGTTCCTTTGTTTTCCCGCGTTCCCGATGCACATAACAAAAAGGAGAAAGTTGGGGAGAAAGCTTTTAACGGTGAACAATAGGCTTCATGGCCTGATAGCCTTTGTGGACCGTTTTTGAGGAGCTTTCTCAAGCCATTCCCGAAGTCGTTAAAACCGGCACAAAAGCTTCTTGGCGCCAGTTTGTCGGCAGTTAAAGCAGGGAACCCTATGAATACCGGCATTAGTTTTAGATTAAGATATGGAAATAGGAAATGATCATATAGAAAAGTGAGGATACATTATGGCAATATTATACAGAAGGAAAAGAGATGAGAGGATAAAAGCGCAGGGCGGGTAACGGAAGCGTTCGTTACAAAACAAGACATTAGATATCAAGTAAATTAAATTCTATGTTTTACATAGAATTGGTTTGGTGTACATACTTTGTCTTACGATTAAAATTAATTTGAAAGAAGAAATTAAGTAACTGTGGATTTAACGAATTTTCTGCAAATGGAAGCTTGACTTGATTGGTTTGTAATTTGCTTTTCCTATTTTCTATGACTTTATAAAGGACGTTAAGGAAAGTCGGATTTGAGTTCTTCCAGGAATATAATTTTTCATATAATATAATTTATGAAAAACTAGCAGGGTACCGTCGCTTCGCTCCGGAACCGTTGCATATACAGCATTAAAAAAAAATATATATATTTATTTAGAAAAATAATATTGAGATCGGAGAATACAAGACTTCCCAGCTCGTTGTGGTCTTCTCCGCTTAACTTGGTGTATTGCGGGTTGCGCCACACAGATTTTTGCATGTATCTTGCAATTGCAAACGCAGAAACGTTTATGAATGACTGATATATCGTTCGATAGAACTTTCAAATACCAACATTTTCTAAATATAATGTCCTCTTCCAACTTTATACTTTTCGTTTAAATTGAGAAAAAGTCAAAATTTGACCCTTTAAAAGGCGCCATCTTGAAAACCAAAAAAATTTTTCGAAAGATTTTTGTAGCATTTTGTTTGTCTTATAAAGATCTACATTTTATCCATTTGCATGACCACTCTATCTCTTATAGTTTGCTCACATAATTGGAAAAACGTAAAGTCTTATGACAATGACAGACAGAATAACGCTTTTATAATATAAGATACTTAATCTCACTGTTTAAGTCAATATGAATGGTAAAAAAGTTGTTAAAACTTGAAGTAGGTTTTATTAAACTACAAAATTAATAGAGTTTTTAGCACTTTTTTAAATATATTTTCATCATGAACACGGACGATGTTGAACCCTCCAAAAAGGAAGTAAGAAGAATCATCAAACATCCCTAAACAGGAATAGTTGACTACCCGGAATGAATCATAGCTGACAACGTCTGAAAGACTGCAACGCCATTCAAAACCAACTATATGATTGGACTAAAAATTGCATAAATTACAAAAATCATTATATAAATCATGTTCTTTCCAATGTTGCACCATCTTGCTGATGATGGAGGCCGTGTGCCTTTGAAACGTCCAAGGACTTTTTTTAAATTTTATTCGTATTGTATATATTTTATTATTTTTATTAAGATTTTAAATACAAAAATTTTTAATTGAACATTTGTGTGCTTGTAAGTATTTCTTTATTTTAAATATATTTTCAATAATTGTTGATATTTATTACGCGTGACACATTCGTGAAACCTACAACCAATCAAAAGTAGAAAGATTCTTTTTTCTTTTCTTGAAATTCACGAAAGGAGGAATAATGATTTTGAAATAGCTAAAAAAACGATGGCACAACGCTAGTCACCGGGAAGAGACTGGGACGGATCGTTTCGTTCTTTTTAGGACTGTATTTTGTTTAATTTTTGGTTAGGATTTCTTCGGGGGGAGTTCCCGCTCTCCGGAGCGAGATCCGGGATACTAATATCTCGCACCTTCTGAGTCTATCATCGGTGGAGTTTGGCTGGCTGATGAGTTCTAAAAAGAACGAAACGGTCCGTCCTAGTCTCTTCCCAGTCACAGCTCAGGGTGCGAATTCCTCTTTTAGCGTTGTGCCGTCGTTTTCTTACCTATTTCTTGATCTACTCAGGCACGTTAAATTTCTTTTCATTAAATAATGATTTTGTTTACACAATCTTCTTGCACGCTAACATACAGTGCACGTTAAAAGCAATGACCTTTATAATTACCTTCTAATATTTGTTCTATTTTGCGTAATTATAATTAGAACAATATACGTTTTAAAAAGGATAATACTGTTGAAATTCATTTCTTCAGCTGTTTTAATATTTTCAGTCAAATAATAGCATTGTATTTTTTGAACAATTCAAAAACACAAAAAAGTAGAGTAAAGCATAAGTAAATCACTGTGGATAAGATTGTCATAATCAGTGCGTGATATTGAATACAATATTATCATCCAACAATTACTTTATTTTTATATTTTTATAAATAATCATTTTCTTGTTAGAAAGTATCGTCAGATTGACAAGACATAGTCCAGGTAATAGGTTTCTTTTTATGAGATGAGGATCTCAAAGTAGCAATATGAAATCTGACATCGCTGATAAATGATTTATTTGTGATTTACTTGACATTTCATGTCAGTTTTTCTCGGGCTTATTGTTTCATGTCTTCCTCTGGGAGTCTTTCAATAAGACGTACAACTATATATATTAATATTGATCCATGAAGTAATCTTACCATAAGAGTAAACTGACATAGGATATCAGTGTTATTTTCCTCCCAGCAGTTTCGGTATTTGTAAGGTCAGATTCTATCTCAGTTGGATTCTACGCAAGGACAAATTCGTCGTTCTTCATTAATCATACTTAAAACTTTAAATAAAAATCCTTTACTTTTACTGCTAAACCACAATGTTAACACACTTTTGAAGTTATAATATTAAATTATATTGAAAGCAAAACAAAACTTCAAAAAAATGCATAACATTTACATACAAAGTACAATAACAGTACAACAATACAAATTAAATACCACAATAATTACTTAGAACAATAAATATAATATTGATGATAATTTAACGCGTGCTTGTAGATTTATAAAAGTCACTTGAAAAGGCCAACACACTACATTGTGGTGCATTTTATGCTAATTTAAAACACCAGATATCGTTTCGTCCTTGTACTACGGGACTAAACGGCGTCTGGTATTTTAAATTACATTGTATTTTAATGAAAGTCTAAAAATTCATCTTCCTTCTGAAATACAAATAAATCACAAAAAACCTCTTCTTCCTTAATAATATCCTTTTACTCTCAATGTTTCATAAGTCATATTTATAAATCATAGAATGTCAACAAAGAGGGAGATAATTTTAAATAGTTTAAAAAGGATAACTACCTATACTGAGGAAAAAAGTAAATGGAAAGAGAAAATAGATAATCTGAAAGAACAGTTAGAAATGAATGGCTATCCCAAAGGCTTTGTTAAAGCATGTATTGATAGATTTTTTCGTACAAGAAAAATCAAGAGGACAGAGGATTTAAACAGTAATAAAGTTAAAGATTACAAGTTAATTAGGTTTCCAATTGGATTTGAGATTGATAAGTATGTTAAAAACGTATTAGAAGAAAATAAAATTAGAATTGTTTTTTATAAGGGAAACTTATTGTTCAAAAAAAGAAGACAAGAAAAAATCAATAAATTGCACAAAATGGGTGTGATATATACTTTGAAATGTAGAGACTGTGGGGGGTTATATATTGGAAGTTCTGGAAGGGCATTTAAGGAAAGGTTAACAGAGCATACTAATGCATGTAGGGACAATCATCCAGAGCTGTCAGATTGGGCATTTCATTCAATAAATTCATCACATAATCCGGATCCTATTATCGATATTATATATATATCCCAAAATGAGGCAGAAAGGTTTTTATTGGAATCAGGTTTTATTAATCTAACAAATTGTATCAACAAAATTAAGGCACTAAAAATGAGTCAAATTTCATTCAGCTTTTTTGAAAAAATTGTAAAGAACAACAAAATTCTGAAACAAAAATTAGATTTGAAATAAGAAATTGCTCCTAAATGCATTTAATAACGTTTGGGATTGTTTTTCACGTTTGGGATTGTTTTTCAAGTTTGGTTTGTTAAAAGAAAGTACGATTGTTTTCGGGTTTGTTTCATGATTATTGTTAAAAGAAAGTAAGATTGTTTTTCACGTAAGTTTAAATGAAGTTATTACTTTATTGTTAAAAGAAAGTAAGATTGTTGTTCAAGAAAGTAAGAATGTTATTCACGTAAGTTTTGTACATGTTTGTTCACGATTGGAATTCTGTTTTAAATGTTTAGAGATAATGTTAGTTATCTCAACATTTTCTGTAATCTCTAAGAAGAAGGATCCTGCTAAAGGATTCAAAATATTGAGAGTAAAAGGATATTATTAAGGAAGAAGAGGTTTTTTGTGATTTATTTGTATTACATTGTATTTTATTTTATGCTAGTGTAATTGGCCTTTTCAAGTGACTTTTATAAATCTACAAGCACACGTTAAATTATTATTAATAAGCTTTTAGCATTGGCCTTTTTATTTGTCAGATAAATATAATACCCTAAGTATTTTTCGGTATTTTATATCCTTTATTAATAATCAATAACATTATTAAAACTGCATCAAATTTCTAGCGTGGCGTAAATCTTTATTTTCTTAAAATTTAATTCGGACAGACTGTCTTCCTTACTAAAACAGGCAATGGATGTAGAGTAAAATAAAGTAGAAAGAAATGGTTTTATATTCTCAATATCGCGCCTTTAAATTTAACTTGAAATATTGATTTTTATTTTCTCTTTTTTCTCTTTTCCACCGTTTGTCATTTCTAAAATGTATTCGATACGAGAGACGGCGAAAGTATTCAAGAAACAGAATAAACGCGAAGAATAGAAAATATTTGAAGTGCACATATTAGAAGCCCGTTTTCTTCTGTGTGATATCTTTATTTTTTTTGTCGATTTTAAGTTTTGAACTACTGTATTAAAAATTACGTATGATCTATCGAAACACTTCAATCACTGACATTTAATAGGTTATCGTAGGGACTAGCTATAGGTTGACTGCAGGCATCATTAAAAAATGTAAGAAAAATAAGTTGATTATCTATAGTTAATCTTTGGAATATTCTGGATGCAGGAGCATGTTTTGGATAATTTCATGCGACGACTGTTGAGAAACAAAGTAGTTCTGCCTGAAGAGAATCAAAGCATTCTCAATAGTATATTTGAGGAAAGTAGAATACCTTTCAGACTTCCTATTAATTTCGGTAAATGAGGTTAGCAATTTTCAGAATGTTTCCTTTGCTGATTTCAGGTTGTATTAATTAATTTGTTGTAAATAAATATCTAAAAAAATCGGAATTTTATATCAATAAGAATGGCTGAATATACTATGGAAATTTGTAATAGTTCTACCGAAATCCTTTTGCAATGCTACATAACATCGCCTTTAACTATGCAGCAACTAACAGCCAAATTTATGGTCAATTAAACGTTGCATTCACCATTTAATGTCATCTGCTTCTGTCATATCTACCATCTATTAACCGCGCTATGAAGATAATGTAGGTGGAAACAGGATTTTTTTTTTTAACAAATCACAACAATTCCTATTAAATTTTTAATATTAAAAACTGAAGCCTTCTTTACAAAGTATTCACGAACCGTCACAATAGGACGTGATCGGCTTAATGAACCTTACTTAACGAATTAAAGTTACTTACTGCTTTATTTTTCAGATTTTGTCACATTCCAATTATATTTATTTGGCTTAATTGTAATTGAACTGACAATGTCTTTTCGAATGAATAGAGAATTTGTATTTGCCATTACTCTTAGTTAATATAATAACTTCTGACACATTCTGTTAAAGGTAATGAGGAAAATGAAATATCACATTAAAGAAAACAGAAACTCACATAACTAAACAAATATTTATTGAGCTAATTTTGGAATTTGTACTGGGAATCGGAGACAGTACTGTTTTGAGTTACTATACTCTCATCAGTCCAACTCGCAAAATATACGTAGTTCAGTTAATTTTGAGTTTGATACTAACCTTTAATAAATTACTAAGCAGAATGCTAGCGTGGATTGATCATTAACTCATTTTATACTTTATTTATTTTTGATGCTTTTTTTTTTAATTGAGGGGTCATTATGTACTCTGTCTGTTCGTTTTGCATGTTGCCCCATTTCACTGAGCAAGTTTTCCATTTGACATTTGTTACTTAATTTAAATATCGTAATTTACAATAAGTGAAAATCAGTTTCACATCAAATAATTAGGGGAAAGTTGTCCAAAATGGGGTATTATTTTCTTTAACTTTAATTGAACGAAATCTAGCAAATAAAAAAGTATTATAAAGTATTATGCATTTAGTTAAGGTCTTTTGCTGTAATAAAATGGTGCTGATAAGTAAACAAATTCATTTTTACATTTGTATTTTAATGCTAATTTTTTTATATAGTAATATTCCATTTTGGACAACTGGTCGTACAAAATGGGGTTCCCATAAGAAACAACGTAAAATGTTGTGTTAATATAAAACTTTATTTATACTTTATTTTATTTATACTTTAATGACATTAAATAACATTAGGAATATTGTAATTGATCATTAATTACAGTATATAACTAATCTAAGCACAGTAATCGTAAAGGAATGTTTGATCATCTTCCTGAGAGTTCGAACATTCGAGCGTTCGTCCCCATTTTGAACCACCACTGGTGTCCCCATTTGACCCGACCGTGAACTACATTACAAAAATGGCTTCTCTCGTCACATAAACGACTCAACAGATTAAAGGACATGCAAAAACACTGACTAACAGATAAGAAAATGAAATATGTACTCGCCCAATACTTATCTTCGAATGTAACTGAGTATAACACAACAAAAACGTTTGCAAAATTGCAATTGCAAAAATTGAAAACTTTTCACTTTTCCCTAAAACTCAAGCAAGCGTCGTCCGATCTTCACTACTCAACTCAAACTATTGCTATGGCGTCGAGTAACACTAGTACTATGGTTTCCGGCCAATAGCAGTACTAATCAAGAAGAACTTGAATGTCTACGTTTGACCCGCTGTCCCCACCTTGTCCAACTCTCCCCTGTTGTTGTTGTTGTTTGTTGTTGAGCCGGTTCGCACCGAAGTGCGAGCTTCGTAACCGAAGCGTCCGTGTTCCAGGGAGCGCTAGTGTTCCCAAGATGGCGAACCCCTAGCAGACTCCCTAGATTTCAAGGGAAAGATACTGGGGTGGTTTCCCGTGGCCTTCCCCAGGACGCCATTAAGGAATGGCATCAGACCGAAGAGAAAGTGAAGAAGAGGCTGGACAACACAGGAAAGGAAATTGAAACAGCCATGCCACTGCCGGGATTCGAATCCAGGTACTGGCGCACTGGCCGCCACGGCAGACCGCCGCCGAGACCGCACGGCCACGCCAGCATGGCGAACTCTCCCCTATTGGTTATTTTTAGCCATTAGGCATTTCAGGCTAATCAAATCACTCAGTCTGTGTGTGTGTGTGTATGTAGGTTTCCATTTATGTATATTTCCCTTCCCCCACAATAATGTTTGAACCGCTAGATAAATCTTCTTCAAATCTGGTATGCTTATTCGTGGTCTAGAGACAAACGTAACGTGGATTCTTCTTGAGGAATTGAAGCGAAAAGGCCACAAAAATTTCCACATAAAAGATTTGGAATCTACACAATGAATTTCTATCCTATTCCTGCTAATATCTCATTGCCCTACACAATGAATATTAAATTCTTTTACCTATCATTTTAGTAGGCTTCGAATTCTTTCGAACTTAATTTTATATATTAATTTCAATTTCCATAATTTGGCTCTATATGATATTCCTTTTTCCAACAGCTATTTAGATCTTTAATCAATCTTTATTTTTTTTACTGAACAATTCTGCAAGAAAAGTTTGATGAAGAATATTCCACTTGATAAAGCTTAATTAACTATCTGAATAGTTTCTGCAAATTCATCGCAAGGGTATAAAATATCGCCTTTAAATTTCAGCCTTTATTCAACAGCCAAATTTACGTCCAATTAACCGATAAATCCACCATTTAATGTCATCTGCTGCTGTCATATCTACTACCTATTAACCAAGCAATGAAGATTATAGGTGGAACGGCGATTTTTTTATATATTAGAAAATCAATACCACTTTGCAGAATTATTAACGTGGAACTTTTTTTATTTTGACAAAACTTTTATTTTATTTATATTTCTCTTTCTCAAATTTAATAATTAAAGATTTGCTTTTTTTCATATTTCATATTTTTTAATAACAAATTATTTGTTAAATGTAGTTAACATAAAATGAACCTTAAAATGTTGTACATAAAAAAGTTATAAAATCAATTCTGTTCAATGAAATAACAAAGAATTATTTATCGAAAGAAATATTAGCACAAAAAAGAAGGTTTTCAAATATGATTGAGTTGCTTATCAAAAAAATTATTAGTATTTACAACTTTTCTCATTTTTTTTAATTTACAAATAATGAAGGGAATTTTTAAACATTATATTTTCACAATTGCGATAAAAATTTTCTCACAATGTGACAGCAATCTGGTGATACGCTGTCACATCTCTGCCGCACTGAGTTTGTAGAAATTAGCACCGCATAACGTCCTTATTCAATTCAGAAATTCACATTACGCGTTGTCTCACTTTACCTGCAGTATTGGTTATTATTATTATTATTATTATTATTATTATTATTATACAAGCATAAAGATATGACACAGAAATGAAAAATATCTGAGCTTTCATCGGTGAGAGTTTGGGACGGCCGTTTCGTTGTTTTTGTTGACTCGTCAGCCAAACCCAAGATATTCGGATATAGCAAGAAATCAAGGCTACCACACAAATACATTTATAATAAGTTTATAAATTAAAAATCACAAACGTTTTCAAAACGATCTGCATTTCATTTTCAAGCGAATTCGAAGCAAAGTTTTCGATTATAAGAAGCTAGGACGCGAGAACAGGATCATGTGATCGCTAGGGTGATTTCTTTTGAATGGAGAGAACATGAGTTCTCACTATCGTTCCGGGGATGTAGTATTGTCCTTACAAGGACAATATAAAAACTCAGGAAAAAAGGTTTTTTAGAGAAAAAAAAAATTATTATAAATATATTTGTGTGTTGGCCTTGATTTCTTACTATGAACATTACCAGATGAAATGCTCAGATTGGCTGATGAGTCCACAAAAAGGACAAAACGGCCGTCCCAACTTTCACCGATGCCAGCTCACATATTTTTCATTTCTGTGTCATTTCTATTATTCTATTATTGTAACCCAATTATTTTTTATCAGACTTCTCTGTTTCTATGTTCTTTGTACATTGGGAGACTGGAAAACCTAAACTTTACATTAGATTTTAAATGATTCTTGATTTCTCTTAAAAAACATCTTCCCTTCAATGTATTTTTTTATGACGAACGGTAAAAGTTACTGTTACGCCAGATGAATATCTCAACCGAAATTTAAAATTAAAAGTCGTCTTTCAATTAAAAATCGTTGTTTTGGTTCAGAATTTATCATTAATTCCATAAAACATTCAGTGAGTTCAATAAACAATGTTCTATTGTGGATTGTAGATTCCACTTTTGATTTCCGCTTCCCAGAGAGGATGGGTATAGGCGGAATGAGATTGACATAAACACCTTAACATACACCATGTAAGTTCGGTCTTTCTATAAAGTTTCCTGCAGTATCAGAATAAATTGCTCAAAGATACGAATATTAAATAATAGCTTAACGTGCGTAAAATGTTCATAGCAAGACATCAAGGCCAACACACAAATACATTTATAATAGACTAAGTTTATTTCTCTAAGAAACCTTCTAAGAAACCGTTTTTCCTGAGTTTTTATGTTTTCCTTGTAAGGGCAATACCATATCCTCGGGGGCGATAGTGAGACCGTTACAACTCATCTTCTCTCCCTTAAAACGATATCACCCTAGCGATCTCATGATCCTGTTCTCGAGTCCTAGCTTCTTATTCTCGAAAACTTTGCTTGAAAAGCAAATTCGAATTCGCTTGAAAATGAAGCCCAGGTCGTTTTGAAAAAGTTTATGATTTTTAATTTATAAACTTATTATAAATGTATTTGTGTGGTCGCCTTGATTTCTTGCTATATACGAATATCTTGTTTTAACAATTGTAAAATCTTGTTTCAAAATACAGAACTAGTTATAAAAGCTATCAATCGCATAGTGGGGACAGCATTTACAGCAGAAGTACAATTTTGAGGACTGGGAGGGAACAGAGGCTAAAATAAATGGGCCTAAAGTTTAAGTTGGATCCTAAATAAGCAACATACCAAATTTTAAGCAAATTCAAATAGTTTTTCTTTAGCGTGATAAAGAGATAAATAAAGGTCAAAATCGGGTCAAGTGAAATAGTAGGACTTTGCAACAAGTAATTAATCAATCGTACTTTAAGCCTAAACTAAGTTTACGAATCGTAAGTGTTATTATGTTAACAGCAAGAAAGTACAGGAAAGCAGTGCTGTGAAGAAATTGAAAACGTGGAAATGTGACATAGCTGATTTTGGATAGATGTTGATTCTGGGTAACGACAGCTTGCAAGTTGATGGGTATTTACAGTAAATTATCTACAATGTTGTTTTCGACAATTGTGGTGTACAACCCTCGGCAAACTGAACAATCGAGTCACATTATGTTTAATTTTAACGCCTGTTGTTTGAGTAAGGGAATAGCTTAGCTAAACAAATTCAAATTGTTTATCTTTCTAAATTACGAAATTACAAATGTTGAATTTTATATTGGAAGCTAGAAATAGCCCATCTGTGGTAAATATATTTACAAATTTATATTACAAAGCAGATTACAAGACTTTCAATTTTCTTCAAAAGCTTAGAAAAATGTCTCAACTTATATCAATTTATTCTTCGTTTTATTATTATTTTTTGATCAAGTAACTGGAAAGAACTTCCAAAGAAAACTACATTGGACTTATCGGAGGACGATTATTTAAAAGAGAATTATTGACAAGAATTAGGTCGGGTAAGGTAGCGATAAAGTTATAAGTCTTTCCCAATTGTATCCAAAGAAAGAAGAAAGGAAATGGCTGGAGGGTTTTTATTTGGTTGGATGATTTCGTTGGATGATTTTATTTCTGAAACAATTTTTGAAACGACACCCTCCCAATTAAAGACATCTCAACGCTCAGCATTGATCATAAAGGACTTGAGTTCAAATTGGAGGAAAAAAAAGCAAGATTCTCAATTGAATTTCTACTTACGACAACGTGGATCTATTTTATCTTTATTTAAAATGCATTAATTGCTTACTGTAATTACTTCAATATCATTTTCTCCATCTCAGATGTTTGGAAAAGTGCTGTTTCAAAACTTAAGTAATTAAAATATTAAGTATTACTTTTTCATTGTTTAAAAATATTAAGTAGTTATGTTATTTGGTTTAAAATTAAATTTTTAATGCATTGAACCGCTTGTGCATTTTAAATAATGAATTTTTCCTAAATTAAAACTGATTTTTGATAGTAAAACAAATAACTGATTCTTATGGCTGATGCTTAAACTTTTATACTATTATGTTTAGTTTAATTGAATGAAATTTAAAATTGAAACTTAACCTGTACATATGTATAAAAAAGTCAAAGTTTGTATGTTTTCTATACAATTTTACACCGTTTGACTGATCCGAACCAAGTTATGCATAGATACTCTACCCTGCAGGAAATATAGGCTACCTTGGAATCCAGTTAATCTCCCCCAAAGGGTGAAAGGGGATGAAATCTCTGAAATAGCGCCACTTATGGAGATGGTGGCGACAATGGGAACTACAAGATTTTGTTCTGGAACATTTGGGGAGGGCTTGACGTGGTAGGACTGTGAAGAAGGGGAAAACCAGGACTCACCAGTCACTCGCCACTCTTATCTCTATCCTGGGCAACTCCGGGTATTTTAAGCCAGTTAAGTATAGAACGTAAGATGTGAAAATTGCTTCAATGATATCAAGCATACCAAATTAGTAAGGTATTGCATTATTACAAATACTGCAATCTTTGGCATGTTTTCTAACGCTTGGAAATTCTGGTGCCTGTTTTTATTTATATTTATTTTTGGGTCATCATATTCACTTGCTCTAAAGCGTTTTTGCACACGTCCAGAATACCTTCTATTACATTCAGTAAATAAATTTAAATCTGAGGAAAATAAATTTCAACATTTAAAAGATATACTGAAGCAAATTTTTAAGTAACTTTTAAATCTTAATCTTAACAAATTGAAAATTGGCTTTTTCTTGGATATTCAGTTCTATTACACTAGCTGTAGGAACACAACTTTTACCAGATCTTTTATAAAACAATTTTGACAAAATTTTTAATTTTTTTTTATCAAAAGGGGACATTTTTATCAAGTTTAATTTGATTCAGTTATAAAGATTCGACCAGAGTTTTCTGGCTAATATCTTGAATTAATTCATTATTAAAGATATATCACATATATATATACAGTATATATATATATATATATATATATTGAACAGATGTTAAGATACAGACCCAACTGACGAAGGTCAGGAAACCAGAAATGGTCCATCTTGGGTTTCCAGTATCACAATTTCCAAAAACAGATCAGTGAACTCTTAGTTTTGTGCGTCTTATTGTTATTTTTCTTTAATATCACATTTAGTTCTTAAAGAAAACTAAAAGAAATAATCAATATGAAAATAAGCAAAAAAAAAAAAAAATTAGAATTTTACCTCTGTAACATAACTTATTTTATATTTACTGTACAATGAAGAAATGGTATTTTTTTTAAAAAAAAAAAATAAAAAATGAAGAGGTAGGTAATATGCACTTCATCACTTATTCATTTGAATATAACTCTCGAATAATAATTTTTCAATAAAACTTGAATAATAAATTAATTAAACTAAAGGCACCGTTCCTTTTTAGCTAACTAAACAGCTCCAAAAGCTATCGTTAAATCGCAAAATATATTTTTTTTCAGTAGTTTAAAAAGTACAGAATTAAGTTCTCCGCCAAATCAGGTGGCAATCATTGATGAGTGGTCTCTGACGAACGTCCAGCTGCTCATAATCCTATGAGATCTGAATGAGATTAAGATCTGAGCTGTGGTTTGGCCATGAAGGAATACAAAATGCTGTATTTGTGAAAATAGGCCATTGCAACGTGGCTCTGTTGAAATATCCCATTTGGATTGTCACCAAAAAATTCCCGCCGTAATCGTTGGGACGGGCCCTGCCATCAGATCCTTTGTAAGCCTTTTGAATTTAAATGTCCCTTTTAGTCACAGAGAATCTGAACTCCCGAGTCTACAACCATAGTTCTTGGCACTCCCCCACACAGACTGTCTTTGCAATGAACGTTATTAAAATGACGTCAAACCAACAGGAAAACATCCTTCCATGAATCCACAAGAAGAATGGCCAGAGATCAGGGAGTCCATTTTACCTTTCACATTGTTCAATGATGAAATACAAATGATATATTAAATCTGAAGGAATTTAACAGGATTTGCAATAGGTTTGTGTCTTAAGCTAAAACTGCATCATTTTCACTTTAATTAACACTTATTATCTTACTTAATAACATTAAATTCAATTTTTAAGCAACAAATAAAAATCAGGCTCATAAAAGTCACTTATGATCTTCTATATGTTTTATGCCGCGCTGGTGTGGTCGAGCGGACTCAGGCGTCGGTCTGTCGTGAGATCAATGTGCCAGCGCCCGGGTTCAAATCCCGGTAGCGAGCATGGATGTTTCAAAAATTTCCTTTCCTGTGTTGTAGCCTCTTCTTCACTTTCTCTTCGGTCTGACGTCATTCCTTAATGGCGTCCTGGGGAAGGCCACGGGAAACCACCCCAGTATCTTTCCCTTGTAATTCTAGGGAGTCTGCTAGGGGTTCGCCGTCATGGGAACACTAGCGCTCCCTGGAGCACGGATGCTTCGGCAACGAAGCTCGCACTTCGGTGCGAACCGACCACACACATATGTTTTATGTCTTTCTAACAGAAGGATGAAACTGTGTAAAATTTTTACGGACAAGAGATGGTCTAACTTTTCTATTTTTCTTGTGGCTTTCTATCTAGGTAAGTAATAAAAGCAGTGTTGAAGTCAGTGAATGAATTTCTATCAAACGTTTCAGTATCCTGGCCATTCTTTTAGGATGGAATTGTCGTTTGATTCATACAACTTAAGTATTTATAAATTTATTAAATTTCAAAAAAAATCATTTTTTTTAGATACTATTGGAAGATCTTAATTTACAATTAAATGGAAAGTTTTTCTTTGAATTGCTTTGACGACTTTAAACAGTAAATAAATAAAAAAAAATTACTCTCAATAAACTCCAATATCAATCCCAAACAGTTGTACACTAAAGCAAATTAGTGAGGTTCAGATACTAATAAAACTCAGCTCGGTTCATTTTAATTTAGTAACATTAAAAAAAAAAAGTAATGGATATACTCATTTTTAACAACAATGGTTGAGACGAAATGTTTACTAGGTGACATCCCAGAACAGCTGTTTCACGCTTTATTGGTGATCATCAGCTGAAATAGTCACCAGTAAACAGTGACGTTCTTTGTTTTTAGAGTGTATTTATTATCCTTTGTTTTAATTTTGTAGGTGCCACATTATTCCCTACGATTGTACTCATTTTAAATTTAAGATGAAACCTGGAATATTAAAAACAACAACCCCCCCAAACACTCCACCTTTAAAAATGCCCTAATATTTCACTGATCTGAATGTTTTTCTTGAAGCAGAACGTCATTTGATCGATCACTAAGAACTCTTCAATGACCGAAATAGTTCCGTCAACTTTAAACTATTGACTAATGTTTTTGCTCATGATTATGACCAATAAACGAGAATTGTTTTTTGTTTTTTATGAGTTAAAATACAAATGAGGATTGGTCATATTCTTGAAGAGTAATATCGGCAAAGAAATTGGCACTTCAAAGAAATACGGAAATCTGGCTATAATTCTAGAACCACTTTAAAATAAAATCAGTTTCATGAGAACGATTAAATTTTATTTTATTTAGTTTAATTAAGACTTTATTTAAAAACAAAAAGAAAACTGAAAATTGATAAAGTTCTTCAGGAATAATCTTATCAACAATTGCCACTCCGCTTCAGTTATCTAAAAACAAAGATGGCGAACAAAATGTATGTTATTATGATGACAAAGGAATCTATTCGAAGTAACTATTTAAAATACCTTCTTCGGAAGTTCAGATATCTCTGATTAGATATTTTTATCAATCAGAAATCCTATTAATACTTTTCATTTTTAAACATAGAATTAATTATGTAAGTTTTGATTCACACTGAAATGTACTATTTCGGTTCCCACTCGAAACCGAATGAAATCTATTCAAAAGCTAACACTGTAATGGCCAGAATTGATTTCTTCAAGTAAGCAGATCTGAATTGAACTTAAGCTGATGGCAGTGATTACAGCAATTTAGATAACTTTGTTCAAATCAACAAATCATTATCTTCTCTTCACTGCAACACATTGACCGGAAATTGCTTTGATTGACGAATCTGATAAGGTTTTGATTACAATGAAGTCAACTAATGAGAAAATCCCTATAGAATGGCTCAAATTTATGTTTCATTTACTTAAAAGTTGTTTCTTCTAATCTAGTCCAATTCTCTGATAACAATACCTCTCTCCTTCTGAACATCAGTCCGGAACGAATGGATTTTCACAGAGTAAGACATTGTTATTATTCTGTTATTGGTTTTAATAAACACTTTTAAAATCAATGAAAAGTGTTTCTTAAAGGACTGCAATCAATGTATCCGATTAAAAATTCCCGGTACAAACTTTAAAGGTAGGTCAGGGATACAAACATAATGGAACGAATTTCCGCAAACGCCACCCTAAAGTGCTAGAGACCGCTGTTTGGCAGCACATTTGTTGGGCATTGCGAGCCATCGTCATTTGAGATTTTAAGATGTACCGCTTCACTAGTGCTGAGAGGGCAGATATGCACCTAGCCTATGAGGCAAAAAACGGATACGGACGAGCCCTGTACGATTGTGCCGTGAACGGTTCCCCAATAGACGTGTGCCCAATCATCAAGCGTCTGCACATCATTCGACAGAAACAGACATGACACCTTACTGTCATATTGTAAACATAGGGCTAAATCAAAATTAACGTGCGGACCAAGTTAAAACTTCAAAGAAAATAATACGAAACCGCACAATAACTACACAACAACAACACAAAAAAAAAATTACTAATATTTTATTATAACAAATTCTTACTCAGCTAAGCAGTTGCTAGCGTGGATTTGTTTTTACCCTCTATTTTTATTGATTTAAAATTTTTTTGATGTATTTGAACTGAGGGGTCATTGTTTTAATTGTTTGTCCTCTTGGTGTATTTGTCCCTTTCACTGAGCTGGGTTATGTTGGGCAGGATCGGACTGAAGAAGGTGTAGAAACCTGAAACGGTTACCGTATCCGATTCCCAACAAAATATCCAAAATAAGCTCAGTGATTTTCGTTTTTTGTGTTGTTGTTGTGTAGTTATTGTGCGGTTTCGTATTATTTTCTTTGAAACATAGGGCTAATAAACATGTTGTCTACCTTACTTGTCTTTTATTTCTGAATCTTAAGTGTACCTTCTAGCATATTTGGTCAGCAAGCCTAATACAAGATACGAATAAGAAGAAGAGACCTAAAACCTAATGTCAACTTCAGACAATTATAAGCAACGTTGTATGATGGAAATTTAATCAATAACATGATACAATCTATCAAAATAACTATTCATTTTCCATTCCTTATAAATATATCTTTCTAAGGAATGAATGTATCATCGGCTTAGTTAATTTTCTGTAAATCATTCACAGTGTAAGATTTAGATTCTTCAACTCCATCATAAAGACAGTTAATAAATTACTACCATTCAATTTTTATCATTTATCAATAACCTGAAAGATTTAGACTGTCATCTTTAGATATGATAGCTAGTTTTTATTAGGCGTTAAAATTCTGTATAACATATATATTCTTAGTAAATCTGTTTGCAGGATAAACATGAGTAAAAGGCCTCTTTCTAATCTTTCGATTTGTCTCAGTAATAGATCGTTCTTTCAATACAACTCAATGTCAAAGTATCGACTATAACACGTGTCATCTGTTACGGAGTGCATCGTTGAATTTCACGCCAGATTACTTCCATCTGATGAACAAACAAATCATTACCCAAGTGTGGATGAGAAGGTGGACTCTTTCAAGCATAAGCATAAGGACCAGTCATTCTTGAGGGAGAACAAGTGTATTAGCTTTAAACTGCGTGTATTGTATTAGCTTTAAACTGCGTGTTAGTTAAAATATTGATTTACTTTAGTAAATATTATCGCTAATAAAATTCCAAAGAGTTTTCGAAGAATTTAAAGGTTTGAATTTAAAAACAAAGTCTGAAAACAATCAAAATTCTCGTAAGAACATTTTAATGTTGCTTAGAAGCGACTGACAATTAGTCGAAATCCGGTTTCGCGGGGAAAAAAATATAAGTTTAGATTCCTTTATGCAAAAAAATAAATAAATGAAAGTAATAAAAATGATGCAGGTTCTATAATATTAGTACAATAAACAGTAATGCTGTAAGCTATCGTAAATGACATATGATAGATAAATCTCGAAAACTGTTACAAATCGACTGAGGGAAAACCAATAACTATGTATTTTGTGACTTTGATGAAATGTTATTGTTTCCCTAAATTTCGTAATTTTAGCTTTTTATGAAAGGTAAATCATAGATAACCGTACGATCGTTTGACGGATAAGTGACGATTTGTGATTTCTGCTGACTTTTAGACAACAGCGCACTAATAAAATTGCTGAAGTCATCTGTGAAGTAGCAAAAGATGTTTAAGCAATAATATCACCATTTGCCTTTGTTTTATTGATTCTCTTTACACTCATCTATTTTGATATTTTCTTAGGCTAGGTTCTTCTTCAACTCGATTCCATATAAGTTGTTTATTCAAAGTTTATTTATACTTTTTGGAAACATACAATTTGTGTAATAAGTAGAACCATCCAATAAACTTACATTTAAAAATACAGCATATACGTACATTCCGTACACTACATCAAATATAAGGCGACATATTTTCGTCATCAGTACTTTCTTAATCTTTTAATGTAAAATGTTAAAGAAATTAGACATTATGAAAGTCTAACCAATGCGAATTCTTGAATAAATATTTTTATTACTTCTTTTATACTTCAATCTACATTATTTTCTTGATACAACTAATGGAATTAAAACTATCTTTATTGTTAAGTTTAATTTGTAATTGATTGCTATATAAATTTACTTTTATTTCAATAATACAAAGTAGTTTTTAAATAGAAGACAAATGTGCTTGCGCAAGAATCCATATCGATTACTTTTTAATGAGGTAAAGAACGGTTAATAAAGAATGTTGAATCTTTCAAATAATTCTGCAAAAGTTCGTTAAATTTGCTTGCTTATTTCTTTTTTCTTTATTCTTTACTTTAGCATCTTTATTTTATATCTACCAAAATTAAACTCAATGCAGAGATATTCAAAAAAACTGCTATAAAAGTGAAATAACTAAACAACCGCAAAAAATGAATCCAATGAAAATACAATAAAGAAAAAAAATCAAAAGTGTATCTACTGAAAAAAAAAATATGTAAAATGTACAAGTAAGTCACAGGTCATGGCTGATGAGTGCTACATTAGGTGAAACAGCTATTTCACAATGTCACAAGGATTCCAATTATTAACATTATTAATAAATGAAGCAATTATGATAATGTTCTTTATCTTTTTTAACGTTATTGGGAATTATACAAGAAAAAATTTACATTTTCTTTGTAGATTGATACTTTACAATAATTTTTATGTTAGCAAATTATAAGAAAAATAACTATATTAGCGATGGTAATAGTACCTGAAACAAATGAGAAGTTCATATAGATTGTTTTCAGTTCAGTTCCGCCTCTCTTTAACCTTTTTCCTAAGTCCACAAAGGTCCCCATTTACGTGTCACGTATTATTACTGTGGAGGCCCTGCGTTTCTTCCTGATACGGTGTTTCAGTATAAAGAAAGGAAATTTGTGTTGTCGTAACCTAAACACGTTTTTCTCTTTCGCTGATAGGGCGAGCAAGCAGACAAAAACATTTTCTTTCCAATAACAGATTGCTGTTTTCTGCGGAAATTGGATTTATTATCTCGCATTCAACAATTGGCTTTTCAGAACGATTAGTTGATTCAATCCTTTGAAGCTAGGAATTCGATAAAGGATTGTCCGAGGGTAACAATTTCTCAAAAACGAAAATGAACAAGCTTTGTTATTACTTTGTCGTTCCAATTTTCCTTTCTTTTGCTGTTCCTTTAACCGAAAGAATGCGGGCGCTTCAAATAAGAAATATACACAAGATAAATCTTACAATCCCTTTTCAGACATGTTATTCACGAGATTTATTGTAAAATGAGAGATAAAAAAAATACAAGAAAAAAATAATAGGAATATAGACAATCTTTACGAGTCATAAAAATGAAATGTTTCAAATACTTTCCAAGTCATCGGACAAAAAGAAACCTTCTATTTCTTTGTTTCTTTTGTAAATAATACGAAAAATTTCCGTCTTTCTTATACGTTTGTCGAAGAGAATGATATCGATTGGAAGTAATCGTGTCTCCAACGCGTTTAGACCTAGAGGCATGAAATTTTCCATACATCGATGGTATCGCAATGGCAAACAATTCCAATTGTTCTTTTTCAGATTTCAAATTCTGGTCCCCCACCTTTAGATAGATTTGCTAGATATACAACAGTAGAAAGATGTGCTTTCTCTGTATACTAAGTGAGTTATGTAGTGAAATAGACTAACAAGACCCGAAAACTATGGGTAAAAAGTTTTGCATAGCTACCAAAGATATTAAAATTGGAATTTTAAGATTAAGGTTTTTTTTTTCTAAATCTTTATTTAATTTTCCAGATACTAGACCCTTCCCTGTAATAAATACCTAATATTGAGGCTATTTATTTAACAATATGTAAGCTAATAATAATACATATTATTAGAAGTTTGTTCCATACATTTCTGAGAACCACAAAAGTTACGATCATGAAGATAACATACTTACATCTGAATGGGCAATAGCCTAATAACGCATATTTCAGGTTGATAAATTATTTTAAACCTGAATTATAAAGTGATTTTAATTGAAGATGTGGTAAAAGTTTTTTTGTTGACATCCCACAAAGAAAAATTCAGCTGAAGAAGTTCCTTCGCTTTTCTACGAGAAAAAAAAGAGTTGTCTTATGGCTTCAAGAAGCAGCTTTGAAGTCGCTGAGAGTTAAGAAATAAATTTTTAATTTTTCGCCCAGAGAACATCGGTTTACATTTGTTAGTATAAGTGAATATGTGTATTATTAGGAAAAAAACCTGCAAAATATCGGTGACAATCATATGAAAGGAATCTGAACGAGGGACGAAAACATTCCGGAGAATCGTAACTAACGATGTAAAATATCGCTTGAGTCCGTTTGAAGTAAGTCTTTGAATTAAGTGCAAATCGAAATGGTGATCAATATTAGCACAGTTTTCTTTCCCTCGTCAACAGCAGAGCCTTCATGCTATCTAATATCTATCAGTGCTTTTATTTATTTATTTATTTATTTATTTATTTATTTATTTATTTATTTATTTATTTATTACGGACGTCTCCTGCTTATTCGACAGATTAAGGGATCAGACACTAAAGAAAACCGGAAATCACCTTTTTTTAGCTCGCAAATGCATTTTTGTCATCTTAAAACTTAAATAACGCACTGTATATCATTTGCGAATGAGTGGGAAAGCACTCACACACTATATACATGAAAGTAAAGGAAAATGAATAAAAATTTATCTTATATATTTTGATTCTGGTATAGATGAACGACGGATGCATATTTGAATGATGCGTAGTCGCAGAAGCGTTTGGGATCGTAGAAATACGACGGAGTAAATCGGAAGGGTAGACGAGAGTCTCTGGTTGTAATTAAAAAGGGTTGAAACAGCTGATCGTCGAAAAGCGGGAGACGTCGGTATAATATTAGGTAAGAATCAAAAACAATCAAAAATTTTATTCAATGAAAAGGATAGGGCAAGGATGTTGTTCAAATTAAAATTATAAGTATTGCGTCTTTCAATTTTCATTTTATATTCATACACTGATTCTTGGCAATTAACTACGTCTCTACGACACTCTCCTATCAAGAAGTGTCTCAAAAAAGCATGTAAATGTAAACATTTTTCGATGTAAAAAAAAAAAAAGTGAAATTATAATGAATGAATTCGTACCAGAAACTTTGGAAGACTCGAAACGAGATTAAAATCTGAAATATAGAAAGAATCCTGATAATTGGGATACTCTTATATGCACACTTTTTTCTTCGACAAAAATATGTTTTGAAGAGTTTATGTTACTGGAAATTATAACTTCAGCTTCTTCACAATAATGGAATATATAACAGTAATTTGTAAGAATTCGCTTAGGATTTGTCGGCTTAACACTGATAAAAGTAAAATTTTCATTCAATTTGTTAGCACAAGGTTGGCGTTCATATTGTGCTAGAAAGCGTTACTCAGGTTTTCTTAGATTTTTTTTTTCTTCTTTTTTGTAAAAGAATTATGACCTGCTGATTTTTCTAATAAATATAATGCCGAATATTTTACTAGCAAACGAACAGGGTCGAAAGACTGAATCGTCGAAAAGCGGATCATGCCTATATATGATTAGATATAAATTGAAATAAATTCATACGTATGAATACGAGATAAAATGAAAAATGAATGAAATGAATGATAAGTATATCTGTAACATTAAGTAATTACTAGCCAGGGTACCGTCGCTTCGCTTTGGAGCCCTTGCATGTATAGCATTGAAAAAAAAACGACTATATTTATTTAGCAAATTAATATTGAGATCGGAGAATATACGATTTCCCAGCCCGTTGTGGCCTTCTCCGCATGTTTCGATATCATGCTTATTATCAAAATATGATCTATATTTGTTTTCGTATTTCCATGAATTGTATAGTTGTTTCATTTTTACGTGCCTTTACAAACGTCTCATAATAGCCAATATGAAATTTTTCACATTTTTACTTGCATCTTGCAAACGCTGAAACGTTTGTGAATAACTGATATATCGTTCGATAGAACTTTCAAATACCTACATTTTCTCAATATAATGTTCTCTTCCAACTTTTATACTTTTCGTTAAAATTGAGAAAAAGTCAAAATTTGACCCTTTAAAAGGCGACATTTTGGAAACCAAAACATTTTTTCGAAAGATTTTTGTAGTATTTTGTTTGTCTTAAAAAGATCTGCATTTTATCCATTTGCATGAATAATCTATCTCTTATAGTTTGGTCACAAAATTGGAAAAACTTAAAGTCTTATGACAGAATGACAGAATAACGTGTTTATATATATTAATACTTTTCCAAAATCATTATTATTATTACCATAAATACAAAATGAAACCTATTAGAAAACAAGGACTCTTAATACGACTTTAAATCATAATTTTGACAGTAATGGAGGCATTTTCTTATCCATACACAAACTTATTTTACCCTACTTAATGATGATGGAATGTCATTAGCTACATTCGCAGCTGAAATTAAGAATAAAGGAATTCTGTACGATGAGCGACGGGTGGCTTAAGAAGTAATAGGATGCCTTAGTTCTCAGTTGTTGATAAATGAAGCTAACCAACGGAAATAAAATAAGAAATGCAGTTCAAAGCATTGATATTCAGTGAACGCGGTGAAATTTTAAACGATTCACTCTGTGAAAGAATTTTATGATGGAGGAAAGGAAAAAAAGGGAGGAATCGCGCCCCACCGCAAGTTCAATGGTTGATGCTGATTTTCGTTCGATTACTGGCAGCGACAAGTGGAAGATGGGGAGCATAACGATCAGGCCATGCGAGAAGAGCCAAGAGCACTGGTGGCTATCTCTCCTTCCAAATGTTTATTTATGACTGCTTCCACAAACAGTCCATCTTTTTCTTTGTTTTTTGTTTTTTCTGTCTTCATATTCCAAAAAAAATGTTTAAAATCAGGATTATTTGTATGCCTCTGATCATTCAGATATTACGAATTATTTACATTACATTATGATAAATTGACTTTTAGTTATATTCGTAACATTCTTTCATTAAATTTTCGATTTTCAGCCTAATCGAAATCATTATTCTGTTCTGTTCTTATCTCATTGAATAATTATTTTCATGTTTGCCATATTGTTGTCATATTCTTTTCTTGAAATATTCCGAAAGCTATTTTTAGCCGAAACGTTTTAAAAAATTGTAAATGTTTTTGATTAAGCCAAAAGAATAATAAAAAAAAATCAAGCAGTATTAAAAGGATACTGTTTAAATGACTGTTTTAAGAATATCGTTTAAGTATTGTTTAACAGTAGTAAAAGGATAATCATTAAGTAATGTGTTACATAGTCAGTGTATTATGACTAGCCTCATATAGTATTTCATCCATTTCTAGTTCTTATTCTTAACTTCGAGTGCATATTCCTGGAAATGCGAAGTGGTTTGTCAAGGTTACAAGATACATCCTTTTTTTTCATATCTACATTAAAGTTAGATAAAAAAGACAATTACTTTATTTCATGAAATTTTTAATTATTTTATTAAATATGAAAATTATAGAACAAAAAAACATTCTATTTACTCTTAATTTTATGGATATAAGGGAAAAACACTGATCTGTTTCTTTGTTATCTGTTTTCTGCAGTTATCTCTATGAATTACACAATTACTCTTAGTTTTATCACTTTCTTAAATGAGGCGAGAACACATTTTGAGAACAAAGATGTAGACGTTAAATGTTAAGGATACGGTAATATAATTCTAGTATTGTAAGATCCTTTCAGATTGTAAAAAATAAATATAAAAAGAAACGATGTATGAAATCAATATAAGATTTTCCAAAAACTGACCAAATTCTAATTGCATTAAATTGAAAAATTAAAGAATTACTTATTTCTACTTCAGCTTCTTTATACTGGTTTTGTATTTGAAACGATATCACTTTCATATCAAATTCAAACAGATTCTTTAAAAATTGAAAAAAATACGAAGAAAAAGAATAACGGTCTAAGAATAAAAAGAAACAATTCAAAACACGTCACGCATGTGGTCCAGACTAAACTGTTGAGTCTTCAACATTATCAGTTCAAGCAAAGTAAAAATGAGTTATTTGAATAATAAAAGGATTAATAAAAGTGAATCGGAGCTCTCTAGTAATAATTTACGTGAATGAAAAAATTGATTTAACAAGAATTTGTTTTATAAAAGCTCATATGCGAAAAACTGCCTCATAGTCTATTTTTTGAGCTGTTTATCTTAATTTCACTTGTAACATGATAGTCTTTCACTCCAAATTTTTCAGTTCTTTTCCAATCGAATACAAAAACCTTAGGACTGCCACCAACTTACTTCAGAGTATTTTTGAGGGTTCCTTTGATTCTATTGAATCTCTATTAAACATCCGTTTCTACTTGATGCAGATTTCTTCCAATCTTCAGCAATTTGACTAGACAAAGTTATTTTCTTAATATTTCTAATTAGGGACAATAATATATATATATATATAATACATATATAAACTCATGGCGTCAGGTGTCGTCTTCCGAAAGAATCTGCAAGAAGTCTATTCCAGGTCTTCCGGTCAAGGGTCCATTCCTCTTCCAGACTTCTAGTCCTCATTGCTTTTTTAATATCGTCCATCCAAGCCTTTCGTGGTCTTCCTCGTTTCCTTTTTTGATTTGTTTTGTAATCAAAAGCGATTTTGGGCAGTCTTTCGTCACTCATTCTTTTAACATGACCAAACCAAATTAATTGTTTTCTTTGAAGATCGTCCAAAATGTTTCCTTTTATTTTCATCATTTCTTTGATTCTTTCATTTCTTATTCTTTCTATTCTTGATACCCTGCATGATCTTCTTAGGGCATCCATTTCCACTGCCGCTAATTTCTTTTTTTCTGTCTCCGTAATTCTCCATCCCTCTGCCCCATATAACAAGATGCTCTTTACAATAGAATTGTATATATTATACTTTCTTTTCCTAGAGACCTCTTCACTCCACCAAATAGAATTTAATAGTTTTATAGCCTTCCTTCCTTGACAAATTCTGTTTTTAGTTTCTTGTGAGTCTCTGCCTTCTCTATTAATGTCTACTCCGAGACACCTATAATGCTCACAGATTTCTATTTTCATGTTATTATTTAGATTTAGGTCCGTCTCATTTCCTCCTATACATAGATATTTGGTCTTGCTAACGTTCATGTATAGTCCCCATTTCTCATATTCTTCCTTAATTGTTATCGTCATTCTCTCTAAATCATTTTTACTCTTTGCAATTATGACTTGGTCATCGGCGAACTGCAGAGTAAACATTGACGTTCCTTTCACATTAAGTCCCAATCCTCTGCAGTTTTCTTTCCAAACTTTTAATGCTGCTTCAACATAAATTTTAAAAAGTGTTGGGGAAATACAACATCCCTGTCTGAGTCCTTTATCTGTTATAAAGCCTTTTGATAATCTTTGACCTACTTTAATCTTTGTTTTTGATTGTCTGTAAAGTTCTTGAATTGCTCTTTGTTGTTGTTTTTATCCATTCAGCCGCATCCGACCCTTGGCGATTCGATGGGTCGCTCTAATAATAGTTAAATTTATGTTTATTTCCTTTAATACATTCCATAATTTTGCGATTGGAACATTATCATATGCCTTCGTTAGATCAATAAACAGAAGATGAATTTGATTTCTCACCGTCATTTCCTTTTCAATAATTTGTTTAAGACAAAATATATTATCCATACATGATCTTCCTGCTCTAAATCTACTTTGTTCTTCACTTTCTTTCATTCTTATTTCTTCTTCAAGAAAATCTTTTAAAATTCGTCCATACAGTCTACTAAACGTTGCTGTTACAGTAATGCCACGGTAATTTTCACATTTTTGTCTGTCTCCTTTCTTATAAATTGATGTTAAATATCCAATTCTCCACTCTTCTGGTGTTTCTTCTCCGTTTAAACATCTTTCGAATAATTGTGTAATTAATCTTAATAATTTATCTGTTCCATTTTTGATCAGTTCTGCTGATATTCCACCGGCACCACTTGCTCTTTGATTCTTTAATTTTTTAATTGCTGTTTTAACTCTCTCAAGTTCCAATAGTATAGGTTGTTGTATGGCATCAATATGTGTATTTTTTATTTGAAATTCATTTCTAGTTTCTGTAAGCAAAGTCTTATAATATTCTTCCCATTTCTCAACCGATATTCCTTGCCATGAATTTTTACCTTCTTTTCTAATATTCCTTAAAAATTTCTATGCCTCTGTACATCGTCTTCCTCCTATATATGTCTCAATTTCTCTGCATTTTTTATCCCAGGATGTTCTTTTTTTCTCTATTACTAATTTCTTAGTGTCATTTCTAAAAGTTCTATAAATTTGTCTATCCTCTTCCTTTTTTGAAAGGAAGCATAAATGAAACAACTACTTTTTCTTGAGATTTGAACGAAAAGGAACATTCAGTAGCATTGCTAAGACTTTAGTGTTTTTTCCCACTTTCTTGATTCCTTTCGATTGCTATGTATTTTTTATTCACTTCCCTCAGTCATCTTTCACTCACATCCTCACCCCCTTCAATATTCCCGCTAAGCTGCTCTAGCGTGCTCTGGGACCGAAATTTTTAGCCTTAGCGTAGAACATTTTTGGCTAGCGTACAAGTAGACGATATAACGACGAAATTTGTTATTGATTTTTAAAATAAAACCGGAAGCACTCAAATCGTATCATTACTACCAACGTTCTACTGCATAAAAATGGTAATCATCTTCTAAAAAAAATTAACATATGCGATAGTAGAATGTAGGCTCCCGCACAACTTTAATAACTTTTTCTGCTCACGAAGTAGAGTTTTTGCTCACGAAACTCCACAGCTTGGAGGGTGCTCTGCATACCCTTAGCTCCGAAAAGTTACAATTACTTTTCCTCAGCTCAAAATCTGTGATACACCAATTAAACTTTAAAACTTGCTAATTTTCTATTTGATACATTTTTGTAGATACTATCATAAAAATCTTAACATTAAAGATTTTTATTTGAGGCAACCGAGTTATTTTCTAAAACATTGACAGCAAAGTCCCAATATTAAGCAACCGTCGAGAAGAAACACACTGACATGCTCCTCTACTTAAAAAGTATAGATGGTGAAAACAGGAATCAATGGTTGGTTAGAAAGAGTTACAATAACGTACAGCTATTAATAAACTACTCGATATGAAATAAAACAAGGGCCTGACAAAGAAAACCAAGAACAACAGATGCTTTGGTAAATCACTGTAATGTAAGTCTATAGAATGAACAGAAAAGTACACAAATCTGTGAAACCATATGGTACTGTGAAAATGGCAATTATTATTACCAAAAAAAAATGAGACTAAAAAATGACTAATGTATATATACTAGAAATCTGAGCAATTATTAAGAGAACAGTTGTATTTTTTCCTTTACCATATGTAGGCATTCACGTCCACAGAAATGTTTTCAGTGGGAAGGCGAAATATAATGACAAATTGAAAGCTAGTTGCAATTGTTATACTCATTAATTTAAGCATGATCCACGTTTTCTTGTATCTCTAAGACAGATATTAAATAATTTCAATGGTGATGTGTAGAGCAAATACCTTTCCTTCCTGTGCTGGCACCTATTATCTCTACAAAAAAAGTAGGCATTTATAAAATACTTCACTTTATCCAAAAAATTAATGACCAAATATTTCATTTCAAGTAAATTTCGAAAACCTTCATTTCAAAGATAATAAGTAGAATTTTACGAATATTAATTCATAGTTTTGTACGTTTACTACTGAAATGAAAAAAAAAATTCTAAACGAACGGAAACTCTCTAATTGCTTAATAAACTTTATTAATTAGTTGACTAATAAGCTTGATGGACATGTGTGGTGCGATATCATCCATACGAGATTGTCTGCTTTGTTGAATTGAATGAGGATGGAGCTAAAATAGAAAATGAATGAAGTGGCGTGTACAAAACTAATCAGAGCAATTAGTGCTTCCATTTTGTAATATTCAATCAGGACTAGATAGTTCCACTACATGGGAATCATTGAGTCAGTGAGTCTTCTTCATGTTTATTATATGGTGAACTCGTAAGAAAACTGACAGAATAAAAGATAGTCCAGATAAGTCTCTACTATTGTAACTTAGAACATCTGAAGTTTTCAGAACATTGCTATTTACTATATATTGACATGTATACTGTTGGTTTAAATATCAAAGATAGCATACTTATACTGTAGAATTTGATTTTTGATACTCCAAGCTGCCGCAGCTGCTTTTGCGCCATAAAACACCAACCCACCACCACTACTCCAAGCAACCTTGAAATTTCGGTTATGGGTCCTTAAATTACATATTTAACAATTGACATTTAACAGTTCCATTCAATGTTCAAAATTGGTCATCGCCTTGAATTTCCTTCCTTCATTACATTCCTTTATTAAATTAGGAGATTTGAAATAATTGATATTAACAATTGATAATAAAATGTTAACTCTTCTTCTATTTATGAATTTTGCATTTCCACTGAGAATACTCGAAAATTGTAGCAGAAAAATAAAATAATGATTTTTCAAAAAAAATAATATCACGGGAATATGTTAAGGTAAAGTAGGAGTCAATTCAGTAGCGAATTAGATGCAAATTCAATCTGAAAAATCAGGGTCTGTTATGTACTGTCTTATCAAGAATACCTGCGTACAGCAAAACTGATAAAAAATTCGTACATTTTTAGCCTTTATTCCAAACGAGCTTTGTGGCTGAGAACATTTTTTTCAAGTACTTTTTTATTCAAAATTCAGATCAGACATATTAGGGCAAAGTATATCTTAAAGATGAGCGATTGCTAGAATGTGGAACTACCCTCTAAATTAATGAAGTCGTTTCATAATTAGAGAGTTGATCTGGAACGAATAATGCACTAAATTTTACACAAGAACGTTTATTTCTTTCATCGATCTTATTAATGTATTGGGATTTTTTCGTATCTAACAACTGCTTATAGATTAGACTACTTTATTTTAAAGTATACTGTTTGAAATATTCAGGAGTAATATCCTATATATAAAAAATAATAAATAGTTGTTTTACTCTTTGGATGTAGATGTCTGTTCTGATTCTGAAGAGTTCACGTTTTACTGTGCTATCAGTTTCTTAGATAATATATTTGAGTGTAATTACATGTATGTAAATGGCACAGAATTTATTACTTTGTTTTAGAAAGTGTGAAAAATGTTTTCTTAAAGTTTATATATCAAAAATTGAAAACTTTTCACTTCAAACCTAAAAATCACACTAAATCTCAAGCAAGCGTCATCCGACCTTCGCTACTTAACTCAAACTATTGCTATGGCGTCCAGTAACAGTAATAGTATGGTTTCCCGCCGATAGTAGTACTAATCAAGAAGAACTTGAATGACCCCATTTGACCCGCTGTCCCCATTTTGTCCAACTCTCCCCTACAACTAAAACGAATAATAAATTAAAGTTGAAATTTTAACAAATACAATATTTACAGTTCTAAACAATTTCTCTTTGTACAATATTTTTGGTTTTACATTTTGAAATAATTTACTTTTCTAAAAGAATTCTGGCGAGTTGACCATACAACAGCACTCCTGTTGTCTGGGAATGCGCGTCCATTGTTGCGGACGTACGCAAGCACATTACAAAGTCACGTAGTTTTTTTTTAATAATATACATTTTATTTTCACTTCTCTGCAAATTTTCGTGCATAATTTTTGCTTGACGCAATCTTCAATTTTGGTTTTTCTGTAGATTTACAAGCTAAGGATTGGACCAAATCCTTTGGAATTAACTCTTAAACACATGTCAATTGGAAATAAATATTAACAACTCTAAAGAAAATTTAAAAAATGACGCAAAATCTCTTTTCAATTTAAGAAAAATGAAGAGTGTATTCAGTATCTTTCAAACAACCTAAGGAAAAAAAAAACAGGTTTGTGTGGTTTACCCTGCTATCGACTTTAGAAGTGTCACGTCGAATTTAAGAAATCTGTTCTTCCATCTACTGCAAAGAGATCGGAGCTAAGTATCTGAGCCATGTTAGTCCGACTTCCGTTTGTCAAATGTCACGAGTGAGATACCTGTCATCAGATAAGACAACCCTAATCGCCAGCCAAGAGCCAGAAGTTACCTTTGGAAAGTGAGAAGGATGTAATGGATGGTGTCTGAGCCATTAAACCAACAATCATTAAACAAGAACTACTCAATTGGAAAGGGAATGAAACCAACAGCTACAAAATCAATTCTATTCTAAACCAAGTGTTATTTAACAATATTTGAAATTAAGATTCTACTGCAGAAACATTTCAGATTTGCTACTGTGTCAACAGGAAATGATTTATTCTTCAGTTAATAGGCACGAGAAGAGGGGTGAAGATATCACCGTTCGCACGGCATCTGCACATAACACGATATGATACAATAAATAGCATTCAAATGTTGATTGGGAGATTATCTTCTCTTCACCTACAAAATTTGGTTTCTCATGAGGTTCAGTAGAAATTGTACTATTTTCTAAAATTACCATCACATCGAAGAACGGAATTTTACCTTTATCCTGTAATTCCATGGTAAACTGCACTTGTTTATCCAGAGAGTTAAAGTTTTCCAAAATGTTGTTTTTTGAATTTTTTATGGCGATAATAAACAGATCATCTTGTACAGATCTTTGAAAGAAATATAAAGATGTATGAAATTGTATAAAAAAAAAAGAATTCTGTAAATGCTGCATTGAAATTTCCTCTAACGATGCGGAAGATGGGAGACCCATGAACATGCCTTTATGTTGACAAACCACAGCAATAAAATACTGGTTTGAAAACAAAAATTTAATTAAAGTCAAAAAGTAATGTTTTTTTATGGATGTTTAAACTGTCTACATGTTTTTCTAATGCTTTGACTACTAATTCACAAGTTACGAATGTAAACAATTCTTTACCGTCATAGGTAACATAATACTGTTATCCGCGACCTTCAAATCTTTATAGTTATTGCAAAAATCATCGCTATTTTTAACAAATCCAAGAGAACAATATTTTAAACATTGTAGTTTTTCGGCAGGAAACTTGGAAACATTGAGTATAATAGAGCTGCAGCAATTTGTAATTGGCCTGATGGAATATTGATTATGTTCGTTTTTAAGCTTATGGACTTTTGGCAAAACTCTCATTTCAGGAAGTATACAATCGTCCTGAATAAATTGTTTTTCAGTATTGTCACTGTGTATATTCATTTCTCTGTCACTTTTTCTTTATTATTTTTAGGGTATCATTGACATTATCATTACTAATATTATTATATATCGTCTTAGTTGTATGATTATTAAATATATCGTAATACATTTCTTTGTTGAGAATCACCATGTTATTTCCTTTGTCGGATTGAGTTGTAATAACATTCTTATTTTCCCTCAATTGTTTATAAGCTTGTAATTCCAGAGAGGAAATGCTACATCTTTCCTCTCTTTTGATGTGCCAATGAGCCAACTTGCCTACGAATATTGTTCATTGAACCAAGCTCTCGATGTGATGGTAATTTAGAAATTAATACAATTCCTACTAAACCTAATGAGAAACTAACATCCACTAACAATATTATACCCTTCGTTTCAGCTATTCCTCAATATGTAAAGAGAAATTTAATTACAATGAAAATTAGAAAAGCCTTTTCATTAAGCTCTATTGAATCATGTTTTAATGAACATATAAAGAAAATAAAAAATAAATTTATCAAATACGGTTACCTCAACATTTTTGTTTCAACTTCTGTGAGGACAGCACTACACGATATTTATAATCCTTAAAATAAAAAATTAATAACATGATTTGGACGGCCTGTCCTTACCAAACTATCTTATTCAATCGTTTAAAAAAATTTTTTTCTAGAAAACAGATATAAGGGTTGGGTATTACTTAAATAATAAATTATCCTATTAAAGGTTGTGTTTACCTAATACCATGCCAAAATAATGTGTTTTTATATTGGTAATAGAGTCACAGTTTGAAAAAACGTACAGGGGGAATAAAAGCTGCATCAAAACAGGAAACACAGATGGCTCTAATATTGCACATCATGTCTACAAGACAGGACATTCCACTGGATTTAATGTTTTCTTAATTTTGGATAATATTTGGAATAAAGATAAGATGAATCTTATTTTATTGTTTTTATGTTGGGTTCATACAACACTAAAATACCTAATAGTAAAATTTACAAGTACATTAATAACTGTGACTTTCAAAAAGATTCGATTATAAAGAAAAAAATAATTGCAGATAAAATAGAAGAACGAAGAAAAGAACGACTTCAGTGACGACATAAAGAAGGAGATGGTCTTTGGATTCCTCTCATGGGGTGGGGAGGGGGTGAAGAAATAGTTTTGGACTGTTCCATTTGACGTAACTTCCAGAACAAGAGTTCAAGTATTTTCCACCTTATGACATAGCTTCTGACGATTCTTGGCACCAATTAGAAGCTGAATTTTTAATTACAATTTAAAAATGAATCAGAAAGGCGATTTCCTTTTGTTTTGTTTATTCTTGTGCTGCTCGTTTTCTTTGCTTTTAATTAATTTTATTTGTTGTTATTTCTTATCCCAATTTATATAAATGAACCTTTCAAGAGTACTTATGTGTTGAAGAGGGGTTTCCGCAAAGGAACCCGAAAGGCTCCTGAATTTTAAGTATATTTTTAAAAACTTTCTAAATGTTCTTATCTGTGTGGGTGTTATTTTTCAATTAAAACTATCCTCAAAAGATGAATAAGAAAAGAATGCTTGCTACTCATTCCAAAAACATATACAAGCACGCACAAAAAAAAGATAACTATCAGCCAAGATATAGATAACTAACAAACATAAATAAATTAATAAATAAATATACACTAATAAATTATATACACATCTCAAACAAGATGGATATTTTTAGCTACGCAATGTAAAAGCTGCTTGAAATTCATATCAACTTTAATATTTACCATTCGTAATTTTATAAAATAAAAACTGGAACTAGTCATTTCATGATATAATCGATTTATTACTTATATATTAACACTAACGTACATTCAAAAGGAAAAAAATAAAAAAAAAAGAATTTCCTAGAAAACATTTTTATAAAATACCAGTCAATATTTTATGACAACTTACTGGCATTGAAAAGAAAGGAATGGTAAATTTGAATTGATTTCAAAAGGTAAGTAAGTAACTATTATTTAACAAGTTATTAGAGGTTTTTAATTAAACATGTTTGCTTGAATAATTGTCTCTCTCAATTATGTTTTGAAGAGGTCGGAATTTACAAAATAATGAAAACGTGTTCCCTTGAGTTTTGTAATGTAACATTTACAGTTCTCTTATGATGCTTTCACCAAAGCCAGAACAAATCAAACATAGATAAGAATTTTAAAACCTAGCACAGTAAGGTCCCATTACTCTAAAATGCAGTATTTTCTTTCCGGTAAAACTCTGGTAAAAAGCAAACATCAGCTAAAATCTGAATGTTATGATAATTATGCAGTTTTTTTTATAATTTCTATATCTTATAAGGTTACTTACGTAACTGTATTTTGGAACAGTTGATTAAAAAAAAATATAAAATTACAGAAATTTCTGTAATAGTTACAAAATATCATCCATCGTTCTTCGTTTTTTGTCATCGATTTTGGAATTTTGACTAAAGATCTTTTTCATTTATGTTTACCATTTTCCGATCACCTTCAGAAGTCTAAATCATTCTTTTATTAGTGGGAACAAGAAAACTTCAATCAGCATTCATTTTGGAACAATTCTATTGGGTTTGATTACACTAGTTTGAAGTTTTACTGTCCCTTCAGGATTAAAAAAAAAGGAATGAAAAAAATTAACAAAAATGATTTTTATTCTATAACTTTAGTATTTCTTTAATTGAAGGAAATTTCAACAAAGGAGACAACGAAGGAAAGTATAAGAGAAAGACAGATAAAATCTAGAGAGAATAAAAGAAACCATGTAAGACAAGAAACGCTTCCTCGGTCACCGCTATCAGTCACTTCTGACCCAGGACCTAGTTGCAATATTAATAACCCCACTATTCAAAGGGGACAAAAGAAAATCAGAAAAGATAGATCAGCCGCTTACCACCAAGTAGAAAAGTTAAAGAAAGATTTAAAAGCAGGAAAAAGGCAGGAAAACACAGAAAAAGATACAAAAGACTGAAGGCTACTGCTTTGTATATTTTGAAGATGGTGTGGTAGAGAATTACTGCACCACCTCCAGCAAGCCCATCTCTATCCTATTCTGCTGTTAAATACTGTATATTTCTTCAATGACGGTGTTGCTACCCAGTATAAAAATGAGTACAATGTTCATCTTTTTTAGGACATATTTTCATGAGTTCAGATCTCAGTACGGGACTTGGGACTTTTCAAAAGAGGCTCATGGCAAAGGAGCTCCTGATGGTATTGGAGCAGCAATTAAAAGATTCAGTGATGGATTTATAGCGAAGGGCCATGACATCATTACTGCTTTGGAAAAAAACCCAGATACGATCAGATTGAGAAGAAAAAGAACATGACAAAAATAAAAAACATGAGTGGAATCATAAAGCATACCAAATGATTACAGAGGGAGAGAAGAAGAGACTTATTATCAAAACAGAGACTTATTATCAAAACAGAGACTTATTGTACTTCTGTAAAAAAACTGCCTGTTGTTTGTAAATGTTATGGATTATTAAGCATAATTTGAAAACTTTCCTTTAAAAAAAAGATGTTGGAAGTGTTGGAATTTAGATTAAATATTTGCAAAATTGTTGATTTCTTTTAAGAATCTAGGATTTTTTTTTATGTTAATATAGCCTAGATTACAAACTTAGTCAGTCTTTGATTTGACTAAATAGATTTTATTTCTTTTCAATTGTTCTATTTTATCGTTAAAAGAACTTTCTAAGTGCTCTAAGATTGCTTAAGTTACGTGTGTTACGTTCGTTACCATTTTTAAGTAATAGATTTAAAGTTTATTAAAAAGATTACATTTCTATCAGATTTTGATTTTGGAAGAAACATACGACATTATAAAATATCTGAATTCTTATTTTTCTAATTCCACATCCTTGTTTTGATTAAGGTAACGTGAGTGACATAGTCACATCAGTTACTATTTTCTTTACAACGAAAAACAACGAATTACTAAAAAAAGTTCGCTGCTACTATGAAAAATCTCTTCAAAGTTGCTTTTTCACTTTATCTTTACTATAAATATTTTTATTATGTACAATCAAATTTTATTTGTTTTACAAATTGAATGAGTTTACTGAGAATGGCCATAATTTTTCTGAATTCTGATTCCTTTATGTTGTCTTGTCTGGATTGCCTTTTTTGGCCAAACCTTATTGCTGAAAGTAATGATAACTATTCGACCTATTATAATAGACCACTATTTCCATTATGGTGTTGCAGGTTACCAGAAGTTATCCAACTTCTTTTCTGTCAGTCTAATTTATTATTATTATATTATCACTATTATCTTTAATAATGATAATGCAATATACGAATCAATTTTCCAATATTATATAGAATATTACCGCAAACATATTTTTTATCACCAACAGTTATTTTAATTTAGTTACAACACAACGAGAGGAAGCCTATTTTAATTTCCACTGCATCTAACCTTCAGCAATTTCTTGTTGTTCCTTCCCCATTATAAGAATAAACTATTTCTCTCTTGCAAAGATAGGGAAAAGAATGGGACCACCAA
>JAFIDM010000001.1:43739497-43765448 GCA_023159025.1 Thereuonema tuberculata
TTTTTTTTTCTGAATTCTACTGACAGTAATTTTAGATACTAATTAAATTTTCCTTCCTGTGAGCCCTTGCAATAAATTAGGCAAAAATAACAATATTTCTGATGACGGAGAAGAACAAAAATGATAGTAAAAGCAAATTACTAAAGTAAAAATCTCTATCCTCTATGTCGCCTAGTAAAATACTGGGTCTCAACCTTTTAATGTGTTACCATTTTTTAGGTGCTTTATTTAATTGCGCAAAAAAAAAATTCATAGAGGCCAGCAGAGACTGGCACATGAATTTTCTATATTTTATTTAATTTTTTTTTTATTTTTAGTTTAATTATAGGAGGTTCTACATTTTCTGCCATTTAGAAATATTGTATCTTTATTATATTTTTCTGTTGCAATTTTAAATCCAATTTTTACAATAAACAGACACAAATTCTGCCACCCTTACGTTTAATCTTAAAAATATATAAAAAATATTGTTAAGTTTAATTTTGATATGAACTGAAAGCGGGACGTTTTTGAAACACTTTAAGCAAGCAACAACCCTACTCTCTTTATTGTAAGTGTTATTATATAAGAAATAAATTGAACGTTCTTTTCATGAGAACAGCCATCATTGCATCTTCAGAAGAAATATGTCAACGTGAAAATTTGATATTTGCTGGAATTGGGTTATCGAATACGTTTTCAATTGATCACATTTATTGAAATAGCTTTGCAATGGGTTAAAAGGCGAATAAGTATCGTAATAGAAAAAGTAGAAGTAAGTAGTTAATCAATTCGATATTTTCAATCTGAATTTATATAAATATTAAATACCGTGTATGCTCCAATAGAGGCCCCCGGCGTTTATTTGCAAAACTAGCCTCGGCTCCCGGCGTTTAATAGAGACCGGTTCCTATTGGAGGCCATTATTAACAAAAAACCTTCAGAACGCAATATTTTTACACATAAATACTGGCTAATATTAAAACCAGCTAATTTATTTCAATTTCACATGCTACGTAAGACTGTTAAAGATAAATGGCAATGTCTTTCTGTACCTTTCGCTGCTATTCGTCGTTCGAATCCGCAATGACGGGCGGCCGCCTCACCGAAAGTTTCTTTCGCGTATTCCACCGCACGAATCTTAAAGGCAATGTCAAATGACCGTTTCGGCGGCATTTTGTAAGGCAATGCACCGTAAGATATTACGCACGACTATAAAGATACGGACGCTTACACTAGTACCGGTGGGCAAATATCAAAGACCCGGCTACTGTTAGAGACCGGCTACTATTTGGCCGTGTCCCCTCTGCAGCCCGGCGCTTATTAGAGGCCGGCGACAATAGGAGCCTCGGCGTTTATTGGAGCATATACGGTATATCATTTTACGTGTGCTATTTTAAACAAGGAGATAGCCTGCACACCTTTTTAACTTTAAATAATGCAATAAAAATTATAGACAACTGCGTTTCCACTTCAAGAAAGAGAAGTCATTTTCATTCATGGCATCAAGGATAACTTTGCACAGATACATCCCAACATCAATTTTGACATTGAAGAAGAAAATGAAGCCTGTATTCCTTTTCTGGACGTTCTAGTTTCCCGACATTCCTCATCATTCGAAACAGCTGTATGCAGAAAACCGACATTTTCAGGTATTACTTACCTTTCTCTCTTTTAAAATCAATTTAATTTCTATGATTTCTATGAATATTTAATTTCTATGAGCAGAGCATTCAGGATATCCAGTACATAGCATAATTCTTTGAAGCAGAATTAAATAACATTCGTCATTTCCTCATTCAAAACGATTTTCCAGCTAGTTTAAAGCGATCTGTACGCAAATGTTATATTAATAATTTATAAAAACAGCTTAACCATTCCAAACATTTGTGTCTATTGACTTTATTCAGATCTTTTCCCAGTACTAAATAAACTTTGTCGATCTTATAATATCATTATCACTGCTCCTGGTAGGCATTCCATAAGTTCATTACTGAAGATTAGCAATAGCAAGAAGAACCATATGAAGAACCATCCACTGCAAAAATAATTCTTGGTTCTATATTGGAGAGACACGTAGGGCCCTCTCCGAACGCATTGCGGAACAAAAGAGCCTTTGATAATCGCAATCCCGATTATTTGACTTTCCAGCATCCCAGTTCGAATCATCATCATATTCACTTTGATAATCCTACTAACTTTGCAAGCGTTTCCCGTTCCACACCTGGAAGACGACCACCGATTGTCCATGTTTAGAGTTTTACGTCCTTGATTCTGATGATCACAACCAGGTCAGCACGCAGAGCAGCATGCAAACAGATGCAAATTTCCACTCCGGCTAAGGGGAGTCCTCAAGGGCAACCTCAACTTCTCATTGACTTAAATATATATATTCTCACTCATTATAATCAGTAAATTCACTTGAAAATAACTTCTCTTTCTTGAAAGTGGAAACCCGATTGTGTTTATAACTTTTATTGCATTATTTAAAGTTAAACTGATGTGCAGGCTACATTCTTGTTTAATATATATAAAAATAGTAAAAACCTCTGACTGACTCACTCACTCATTCACTTATCAATGCATAGCCGAACCGCTGAACCTATGAAATTTTTAGGGACAGTGAACGCCTACATTATAAGGGGAATCTAAGAAATGATTTTTGGAAATATCAATCAAAAAGAGAAGTGGGGGGAAACTTTCTTGAACGGTATGCATATCTCAGAAACCGTTTTAATTAGAAACAGGAAATTTGACGTTCTTTGACAAAATCGAAAAGATACGCATTCGACGGATTTTCGATATTCGCGTCTTAAGGAGAAGGGGGGGAAGGGGGTAATTTTCTTGAGAGGTTCAGATATCTTGTTAACCGTTTGAGTTGGAAACACGAAATTTGACATGAGTGTTCTTTGTCGAAATCGAAAAAATAAGTACTCGACAAATTTTCAATAATCACCTCCTAAGCGGTGTAAATAGGAAGGGCAGATTTTCTTGAAGGGTCCGCTATCTTCGAAACTGTTTAAGCTAGTAACATCAAAGTGGGGGAAAAAATCTTCTTATAAAATGAAGAAATACGTGTTCAATGGTTTTTCAAAAAAAAGAAAAAGTATTCGAAGAATGAACGGAAACAGGAAATGGGGGTGGAAAACAAATATCTCAGAAACTGCTTAAACTAGAAACATTAAGCTCTGGAAAATACTGTCTTTAAAAAATAAAGTAATACATGTTTAACGATCTTTTTCAAAATAAGAAATGATCGAAGAGTGAACGGGGGTGAAAGGGGGTCTTTCTTGAAGGGTATCCTTATCTTGGGTACGCTTATGCTTAAGCTAGAAACGTGAAACTCGGGAAACATTATTTCTTCATTTTGTAAGAAAATAGCCAAATATTTTTCGAAAAAAAATTGCCAAATAGTTAACAGATGAGATGGATTTCTATAATAACATAAGTGTTCTCACTGATTCAGCAACTCACAGCCGAAACTCCTAATCATAGAAACTTTGAATTTTAAGGTTTATTTTGGAATTGGATTAAACGTTTTCTCAGGTTTGACAATTTTTTTCCCCTTAGGGGTTGGAGAAGGACAGATAAAGCAGGAAGTCTTATGGAACTGAATGACATTTACTATCTTCGAGGTTTCAGATTATAAAATACAAATTTAATAATCATTTATAATCACAAAAAGGACGAAACGGTATTCCCAGACTCTTACCGATGGAAGATATTTTTAATTTAATTATAAAATAATAAATAATATTAAAATAATGGAACCAGGATGGATAATGGTTCCATTTATCTTCAAATTCCTTTTGCGCTCGAGGGATTCGCAGGCCAGATTTGAAACTTTGCTTTTTGTTTTTAATTGTATCATCGCTGCCGGGAGCGAGAGTGGTTTCCCTTATCCCTGTTGCACTATCTGAACGTTTCGTTGGCGAGTGGGTCTGGCTGACGAGTCCACAAAAAGGGACAAAACGGCCATTCCAGCCTCTCCGATGAAAGCTCAAATATTTTTTTAGTTTTGTTTCAGTTTCTTTTATGTTAGTTTTGCTAGCAAGTTAAATCTTATGTGACTATTTTATTGCTTTTTAAATGTAGCAATAAATTCCACTAGAATGAACAATTTATTTTGGAAAAAGATAATAGGAGCATTTTAAAATAAAACAACGAAAAATTACGTCAAAAATGAAGAATCCATCTTGTCCTTAATAAATAATGCGAAAAATTATTACTTCGAAGGGTTACTTTGACTTCTAACTGAGATAAACAAAATTTGGATGAACGTTTGCAATTTACATTTGAGGGAAAGACTGTCACAAAGATTAAATATTAGCTATTGCAATATCATCCAATAACAACCAAAGAATTTTCAAATAAAACTTTAAATGAAAACTTACGAAAGCCTGCCATCATTTTCCATTTCTATCAAAATGATTGTATTTCCTTAAGCTCTTTAGAGAGATTATACAGGATCAACGTGGAAGGAAGTATTTAGATATTTTAAATGAAAGAAATGGGAAATATATTGAGTTGCCTTAAGCGAGGGGTAAATGGATGAGCAGAAAAAGAATAGACCTCTTTTCCCATCTGAAAAACGAAGGAGGTAAAGAAAAAGAGGAAGAAACAGATGACGATTAGAAGTTGAAAAGAATCCAATTTAAGAGCGGTTGCGTTGAATCTGCCAGGGGAGAAGAAGAGAGGATTAACTTTCTGTTGCCTGTGTAGTTCATTTCCTTGTGCTGATTACTCGGGTCTCTCTGAATATTTGGCCTCGTGCCCGCTCCGTCCATGACCGGTAACTTCAAAATCACAGATTCTACAGCTTCATCTTAAAGAGCGGTGACATGGCACTGTACATAGATTATTAACGACAAGATAAAGCATTAGTGCTTTCAAAAGCTTTTGTTTCTTACTTAAATAGTCTTTGGAGAATATAAAGCTATCAAACATGCCCAATTTAAGATAAATTGCTTAATCTTCAAAGGAAACTCGAATATAAATATTAAATCCTGAACAAATAGTAAAAGAAACCTGCTAAAAATATTAAAAAATGTCCTTCATCTAGTAGGAAATTTTGGAAATATTAAAGAAGAAATTAATGCATCAGAAAACGCTGTACTTTTGTAACTTTCCTGTCTTAGGTAAGATAATTCAAAAGATCTGATATAAAACCTCTCTATAGTCTATTATCTATTTAATACTGCCAATAGTTTTTCTTTCATTGTGTTTCCTCTAAATATTTTTTGTAGCATTTTCATTCCTGTATTGTTATGGGGAAATAAAAATTTACATTTCACTAAACCTGAAGATCGGAGAAAGGATTTGTTTCCATATCAAACACTCACATTTTCAGCTTTAACTATAATTAGTATTTATCATAAGAGCAGTCAATATTTATTCCATTTTAGTATACCTGTATTAACTATACATATATAAAATTACATCAATGACTCAAGGACTCGTACGTCATAAGTAAAGTGCTTGTGATGTCAATGAACAAAAATTTATAAATATTGTTCCAAAATTTAAATATAAAATATTTATATCTATTTAAATCAAGATGATTACTATATTATTTTAATGTGATGAAGATTCTAGAAGCCATAAAATACTTAAAATTCAAATAAAATTCAAACGCAAAATATATGGTAATACTGTAATATGTTACTTTAAATTAAAAACTAGGAACCAGAAAACTTAATTAGTTTGTAGAGAAATGACACCGTTAAAAAGTGTATCAGTGAAATTTCACTTCTTCCACAAGATCATTCTCGAATATTTAAGTTGATATTAGATCTTACAATGTATCTACTTTACTTAATAGATTATAAATTCTAAGTATATTGGAAGATTGAAGAAAACAATCCGGAATTTCCTAGATTCTTTGAGTTCTATCATTCTTTTATCTTTAACCCAGTTATTTCCGAAGTACGCACTGAAGACTTTTTCGTATTTACGAGAGAAACTTAGAGCCCCATATTGAAAAATATTGTTTCTTTTTTTATCTTTTCAATTTCTATGTATTATCTTAAACTATTACGAAGTTGTTAAGAAATACACACACACTTACACTGTCCGGCCACTTTATTAGGTACATCCCAGCTGTGCGCACAAATGGTACGGGCTTTGGGGGCAGTGGGAGCAGTGTCATAGTGTGGGGGATGTTTTCCTGGAACACGTTGGATCCATTGATACCTCTGGAGGCGCGTCAGGATGCTGGAGCGTACCTAAACATCGTAGCTGACCAAGTGCAACCGTACATGTTAACAGTTTATCCTCATGCAGATGGCTACTTCTAGCAGGATAATGCGCCGGTGCACGAATCCCGCATCACTATGGGATGGTTTGAGGAATATGACGATGACTTTTTCTTGTTGCAGTCCCAGGATCTCAGGTCGATTGAAAATTTGTGGATGAGCTGGAACAGGCTGTTCGCAAGGCCTACACTTTCATCAAATCTTCAGGAACTGCGTGACACACTCATGTCTGCGTGGTGCACAATACCTCAGCAACGTTTTCAGCATCTTGTGGAAACCATTCCTCGTCGAATTCCGGCTGTTTTGAGGGCTAAAGGAGGCCCAACACACTACTAGATAAGTGTACCTTAAAAGTGACCGGACAGTGTATATGTATTGGTTTATTGGTCAGAAGGTTTAGGTATTTCTTTTGACTTAGGGGTAACTTGAAAAGAATCCTCAGAGGGAGTCGTAAACCGAGAAAGACCAAGAGATATCTTTTCAAGGGCATTCTTTAAGTAGAAGATCTGAAGATATGGAATTCTGGTAGGCTTTGGAGTTGCGACCAAAAGATATATTTCAAAGTGTTAATATCATTCCTTGTAATTGTTGGTGATTTAACAGCAGATGCGCTCTTGCCTGGAGGCATATTCTTACAGATAGTCTTGTTCGTAAGCCTCGAAATGCTTTTGTTTTTGATATAAAGCAGTGGTCTGATTGTTTTGGCTGTGGTTCAGTATATTACTCTCTGAAGTGGAAATCTTTTTTTTTTTTTTTTGTCCTTAATTTACAGTTAAAGATGACAAAGAAAACATGGGAATCTTTAAATTTGCAGTATAAAAGTAGAAAAAAAATGTTATTTTCGTGATACACAGCATATTTTAAATATTTTTATACATGCTTTTCATTAACTGTAACTATTAAATTGAAGGCTCTATAGAAGGAATTTCAAATATAAAACAAAGTTGAACAAAAAAAAAAAAATTGTAGGAAATTACTCATAACAATGGATCAAAAACTGCTTATTTTACCAAAAGGATCAATTCTCTAATAAAAATATCGACAACTTATTTTATCTTATTGCAAATAATAAAAAACAATCAGTAACAGCAATTTGCTACTATTGACATTTTATTATAATTTTTATTATCACTGTTGTTGTTATTATGTATGTAATGTAATCTTTAATTCTCTTGGTCCACGATCGTCCTCGTGTATGCTACTGTCGACTTGAGATTCATTTATACGACCTTCTCTCTTAAAAGAAATCTTACAGTGGATGTCTTCCTGTTAAGTCATTCTGTCCGTCCAAATGACTCTTTTGGATGATCTTAATGGTCACCTCCTTTAAAGCGAAACAGTATTCTTCCATTTCACTCGCGACAAAAAAAAAGAGGGCAAAAGGGAATAGAACGAAACAATATACTTGAAAGATACACTTCAATAAAAAAGAAACACTTGCCTTAACTTTGATGAAAGAAACGAGACACCACAATTTATAAAGTAACTGAGGCTTAAGAAACTAAGTCAATCGATCACGTAAATGTAGATATTAAAACGGCGATTTAATTCAGGGCCAGGAATTGAAGTTCTGTAAAAGAGAAAGATGTCAGTGGCCGGGGGAGATAGGATTTTTAAAATACCAGCAAAAGTTCAAGTATAGTATGTACCCCATCTTTATAATGGCGAAATCAACAAATTTCAATTTAATAACAGCATTTTGAGGTTACAATTTAGTGAAGCTAAAAAAAGAATTTTAAATTAAAAAACTACAGTGAATTCTGAGAATTTGTCATTATTTTAAGTCTGGATTATAATAAGGACTTATGTCTACACACTATGAAAATTGGAAACATTTAAGTATAATACTGCTATTTCGTAGTTATTACATATTTAGAAATAATAAGCAGACTTTTAATACTAGAAAATAATAGAAATATTTTACATTTATGTACTGCAATTCTATAATCAGTTTTTCAGCCTAAGAAACCTCAATTACTTTGAAATTCTAGTCTGTCTACTACATAACTTATACACCACTAACCACTTTATTGCATAAGTTAAATCAAAACAAAATTGTAAAAATCGAAGATGGCCTTTTCAGCCTTGTTTTGTTACTGAAGCCTAGCCAGGAACAATTTCTAATCCTTTGTTCCTATCATTACAGCAAGATCTTACGGAGATGTCCTTTGTGTAAAAAAAGTTGTTTTTATCCATTTTGAAAGTTTATCGTCAAAATTATCTGATTACCACTTGTCTTCCTATATCGAACGTTGCAGGGTATTAGTGCTTCGCTGAATGTTTATTTAACTGTTTGAAAATTTAATTTTTTGTTTGCTTGATCTAATATTTCAGCGTGCGAGTTGTTAATGATGCAAGAGCTCCTGGGGCTATGCTGAACAATAAAGAATTCATGAAATCGAGAACGAGGCGTGAAAATTAGCAGCAGAAGTTAGATATTAAAATACTCTCAAGTGCAAAATTGCATTCAGATCAATTAATGGTGAGATTTACAGTTTACAAATTCCATTCATCGATGAAGTCATATTTTAATGTAAGGAGAATTCAGGAAAGGGAGTAGCAAGATGGAAATTAGTTCCTTAAGCATTCCTGTAAGCTTTATAAGACGCAAATCCGGTATCTTTTAGCCAATCTATCCTTTGAATATTCATAGACTTAAAGAAATTTTGACATTCAAACATTTTTTTTTGCAAAATACAAAACTCAAAAACATTACAGTTTATAAAATGGAGTTGAGGGGATACTAACAGCATCCCGAAAAGATCTTAGATATAATACAAATCTCCTCCCAGTAGCTCTGGAGGCTGTCTATAAACTGAACTCAATCCATTATTTCAAGTAAACATGAGCTCCTAAGAAGTGTTGAGGCAACTGTGCACGCCATTGTTTATGACTGGTTTATCTGAAGTTGTTGCTGTACTCCTGAATCATTTGTGAATAGATTTGTGTCTTTATTACTTGGATCGGAACTTATACTTTCCAACGTGTGTAACTACAATGATCATGTAAGTTTCAATACATTAAATAATATTTTGCCTGGTCTATATGATATAATAATAAAAAGTAGTTATTAATCTCTTTCTGTAATTCATCTATGTTCTTCAAACTCAAGGTTACAAGTAATTCAACAATTTATTTGATATAGACTTAGTAATAATAACTATATCTTTTTTTACTTAAATTTCCAATATTCTGACCCAGCTTATGATATTTCAAGATATTAGTTTCACTAATATATTTTCCTTTGAGGCACCACTGCGCTTCCGATGTATTGTTCATACTAGCCTCAGTACGGAGACCTTGTTATTTACTGTGACTTCTCCTGGCTGATGATCGCCAACGAGCGTGAAACAGCTGTTCCAGGATGTCACTTGAAAATAATTTGGTCTCATCCATTGTTAATATTAGTTACACATTTGCCAGAGCTATTTTTTTTTTTTTTTCGTTGTGATATTATTCTTGCAATGAAGTATTCTTACAAGACTTCGTTCTGAATTACTAAAACAAAACAAAACAGCAGATTTAAAAAAATAATAACAAAGTAATCCTACTAAGAATAATTCCACATTTTCTATTAAAGCAATTATATAGCATCTTTAGTAATTGTAAAGTACCTACTATATCTAATTAACCAATCTAATATACCAAGTGCACAAGCAATTAACCTCCATTTCCTAAAGACAGTCCTGTTTAATGCTCCAATGCTTTTAGAAACTTAAAACAAATGCTTAAACAGAACGTTTTAATCCTGTAAAGTCGTACATTTAATAATTTAATGAGAGAATTAAGTTAAATGTCTTTAATACGGATTTGTCTTTTCCTGAATTCCAGATCCACTGGAAAGGATTAATTTTCTAAAAGCTCGCAATGCCTTGCTTTTCAGTCCTAATATTCGTGAATGCGTTTTAATAATAAAGCGCCCAGCGCTGCTTGTAACGGCTCGACACGGTAATGGACCCAGAGGCGCATCATTGTAATTCGATTAGTATGTGTTAATGGATGGTATAATTAGATTCAAACAGATTCAGCCGTATTCAATGACCAATGTAGACGAAACTGCGCAGTCACATATAGCGAATCCAATTAAGGGATGGAATAGTGATTACACTTCATATCAAGTTGCTCGGTTTTCTTTGAATTACAATAATGCCGGTTAGATGTCCTCAAGATGAAAAGTGGCAGTGAAAAGGAAGCTATGATTATCTCTCTTCTACCTGTTAATAGCGTCAAATACACATCTAATTAGAAATTACAGACAATGATTAATTGCAATTATCAATATTTAATTAATCTTAAATTCATCTTAATTATCTATATTTAATTCATCAGATAAGGTGTGTATTATTGAAATGATGTTATCATTACAAACATTTTGTCAAGTTTTGCTAAGAAAATTTAACGCCATCTAGTTAAAATTACAAAATTTAGAGAAATTGCAAAATTATGTTTATCTTATGAGGAAATGGGGAAAGTTCTTAAAATCTGAAGACAAGGAGAGATAAAAGAAAAATAGCAATTGGGTCTAACTTATTATAATAACATCGTTGAAGTATTAATTCCGGTGATCTGCATTAAATCTGAAGTAAGTAACAACGGTAAAGAAATAATATGTAAGAAAATGTTCTGTATCATACTTAATTTTAACAAAGAAGTATTACAATATTCTAAATTATTTTTGAATGTTCTAAAAAAACATCTGCATAAGAAAGAAGAAAAATACCAAAAATATTTGGTTCAAATTATAACTATATAGAGATTATAGATATATATATATATATATATATTATTAGAGATTTATGTATAGCTCAGATTATACATAACCTCCATTTATTGGTTGAAGCCAAAGCTTGAAATGTATGAGAAATATTTAAAAAGGAAATTTGTTTTATCCTTAGTTCATATTTTTATAACTTTTAGAACTGCTTATAAATAATGTTTCCATATATGCATTTCCCAAACTCTTTCTTGAAGCACTAAATGTTAGAAAAAAAAACATTTTAAACAGTTTAGCAAAGCTTAAAACAGCTTCACTTGTACATAATATAGTAATTATTATCATCACTTGTCCCCTCAGTGACCATATTAGTTTATGTATGTTGTATAGATATTAATTCGTGTATTATCTCGATTATCTCACAAGTGTAATGAAACATTACGACTTATTACAACAAACTATGGTACAAAGTGAGCCATTTTATAGTTAATTTCCGTTTAATTTAAAATCTGAGAGTTTATAATAGCGTGGAAATACAAATTAATCACATGAATAAAAAGAGATGTAAAAAAAGCAATTAACACAAAGCAAAAGCAAAACACTTCTGGAAAAATAAATAAGGATTGAAGGTAACGATAAAAAAAATTTCAGAATGGAACGGAATTAACAGGAAATAAGTAGCTTGAGGTTAAGAAGGTCTACTAAGGATAGAATCGATTAACTGCCATCTTTAATTCTGGTATCGTTAACAGATTTCTCCCTAGGGTTTTTCGATGCTAAGTGATATGCAAATTTGATGATTAAATGCTGACATCTGAGTTACAAAATTAACAACACGAAATAAATTTCAAAACTTCGACATCTGCAAACCTGTATTTATGTAGTTAATATTATGTATATTAAAATAAAATTGCTATGAAAGAAGAAAAAAAAAATGAAAACATAAAATGAAGGAATCGTAATCAGAAAAAAAGAATATAAAAACAAGACATTTTATTTAAGGAAAAACGAACTCCCCCGGAAACGAACAAAACGAACTCCCCCGGAAAAAAGAGCCCATCACAAGCATATGACAACCATTTTTGAAAAAACGAAAAATGTCTTTTGATTAAATGCGGCACAGGTACTAATTCAGTGCAGTTAAAATGTCCAGGTGAAAACTGTCCTGTGGAAAACTTCAAACGAAACGGATGAAATAAAATTCCTTCAAATACACAAATTACTTAACAATACAAAATAATTTCTTGAATCTTAAAATTGCAAAATAAGATATTGAAAACATTTCTATATTTAAGAAAAACAAGCAAAGAAATAAAGAGAAACAAGCTAAAAAATGTTTGTTAGATGCATCATTACAACTTTAGAAAAAAAAATTACAGAACATTATTTCATAATCTTTAGTTATATTTTTAAGAGTAATGAAGTGGACTTATTTTCTATACATCAGTAGTCTCCTAGTTGTTGTCATTCAGTTCAGTGCAATGCTATCACAGGGACTTATTTGTGTAACTTTGCATTAAGTGGTACAGTGCAACTTGGATAATTCGAAGCTGAAGGGACCACTACAAAACTTCGAATTATCCAAGACTTCGAATTAAACAAGTTACATCTTTTAACTTTAATTTCAGGTCCACTAAATGCTTGAATTATTCTGTCAATAAGTAAATATTTATTCAGAAAGATCATGGTATGAAAGACTTAAACACTATATGTATATAAACAAAATAAGATTTATATTATGTAAGCTACAGTACATATTACATTCAATACAGAAAATTATAGTTTTTCAAAAAATTGTGCAATGTCTGATTGTTTTGTAGAATTCAGTCGCTTAAGATTAGCAAAATCATCAAGCATGTTTAGTGAAAGAAAAACAGCTTCACTTACGTTGGTTTGTTCTTCAATGTACCGACGAAATTCCCGTACTCCCGTACTCGTTGGCGATTTGGCATTTCTTCTTCACACCCTTTTTCACCTCGCGAATGACGGCGACCTTTTCAGCGAACGTTAAATTCTTGTACACGCGTGGTTTACTGAAAGACATGGTGACACTGACAGCAGGAAGCTCGAATGACATCTGAACGTGTCGAACGGTGGCGGGAAGGGGATTTCAGTTGTACGTGTCGAATTTCTTAACGATGAAACGCCGAAAAGTCGTAATTTTTTTATAAAAAACTTTGAAATAAGGAAGTTGAACTTCGAATTATCCACGATTTTTTAACATTGATTTAATAAGAAATTCAAGGGACCAAGAGAAATCTTCGAATTAACCACGATTTCGAATTAAAGACGTTCGAATTATCCAAGTTGCACTGTACATTAATGAAGATTTTGTCGTTATCTAAACTTCAATTAAGTTTAAAAGTTAATGTAGTGATTTCACGTATTTTTTCGCCTCCTAATCTTAATTATTAAAATAAAGAAGTGATAAAACACCCTCACTAAATTTGTTGATAAAAACTTTGCATTTGTTAATTAAAATATAAATGAACTTGCTCAGTTTTATTTGATCTATTTTTATTCCAATAATTATTACTTTCTAACGTTCAGACTACAGGCACTACTGGATTGATTGTTTTGTTTTAAGAATCTATTCAACTTTACTGAAGGACCTTCAATATTACGACATCTACTAAAAACGTTTTTAACGTTTTTCACAAGCAAGAATCTCTATTATTATTATTATTATTATTTCCCTGCTATTCAAGATGACCAAGTAAAAATGACTGAAGCTAACCTGTTTTACGTAACCTTTTTGACCTTTTTTAATTAGTTATTTATTTTAATCTAGATATATGTCCTGTAATGTCATAGTTTTAAGGAAGAAGCTCGTCTAGAGTAAATTTTGTTGAAAATATCACGACAAGCTAAAGAAACGAAACTGTACCGAAACAGAACAAATAGCAACCAATCGTTACTTCACGGAAGACAATAAGAAACCATAAAATTCTAAGTGAGAGACATCAAAGTATTCCCACTGAGACTCAGCAAGAAGATTAAGCAAACAAAACCATAAATGCAACCAAAAAAATATCATTCAAACTATAAAGGATCCATTATTTCAACCAAGTGCCTCTTACCACAAAAAAGGGCATTTAAAGACAAATTAATGCTATTCAAAGTCTATTACTTTCTTAATAAAATTTATATTTCCGAAACCGCAAGCAAAGAATTTATGCAAAATATATTGTTTTTGTTAAAATTCAAAAGCTTCCCCTGGAAAAGAAAAAAAAACAAACTAATTTTTGGTTGCTAGAGGGAAAATTAATTCTCCATATGTTTGTCTGAGCATAGTCTTAGAAAATTAAAAAAAAGAAATAAAAGGAAAAGAAATATAATCCATATTTGAATACTTCAACAGCATTCATTCAATGATAAATCTCACTATTGAGTACTACGATGAAAGTAAATGGATTGCATTCGTTTAGATGTTTTGGTTTCTCCATAAATACCTCAGGTTATAAAAAAAAAAAAATCGTCAAAAAAGACCATACATTTCAATTCTAATTTTCCTACACATCAAAAACAGAATTTAATAACTATGAAGGTAAAACAATGCGTTTTCAATATTTTCAGATGCGGTAAATTTCACAACTGGACAATATTCAGCAGTTTTTTTTCTAAATAATAATTATTCAGCAGGATTTATAATAACAGTATCAAAGAAGCGGTCTGTAAATTATATAATGACAATGAAAGAAAATAATTGGATAGTTGTTTTATTACTATTCCTTATTTCAGTAGTTTAAATAAACAATTGAAAAATATATCAAACATACTGACGTCTCAATAGCTTATAATAATCCTAATAAAATCCAATTAAGTATTCATATTGAGTATTCATAAAACAGTTACTCAAAATCACAGGAACTGTATATGTTATCAAATCCAAACAACATGACTATTTTTTATATTGGAGAAAGCAAGCAAAAATTAAAAAATCGAGTTTACCAACATAATTACGCTTGCAAAAACTTTAACACTAACAAACAGTTCATTAGTTTCTGCACATGCGTTAGAAAAAGATCATTTTTCTTTCTTCAATGAGACAAAAATTCTAAAATGAATGTAATGATGACTTCAAAAGGAAATGTACCGATTAGCTATTTGATACTTTTTTTCTAATTCATACAATAAACAACTATCGAATCAAGATATGAAATATTATTTCAATTTTCTAAAGGACCCAAATAAAAGGAGAAACAAGAATGATAAGACTATTTTAGAACTATGATCACTTTTTCTTTACTTTCTAATTTCCCTTTTTTAACAGTAGATGGAGCTTTTTCCGCACATGGTCTTTTTATACAACTAATTAACCAATCTTAACATTCATCTTTCTCATTGGTTGATCTCATCACATGTACAACCCTGAATTATATAAATGCGTGTTCTCCCCTCTCTCCCTTGAGCTCATGAAAACCCGACAGTTAGCGGTTGAAACCGTCCTCCATAGTATTTTATTTTTTTTTTTAGATTTTAATATATGAATTAATCAACTTTTTATCATGTGTGCTCATTAATTTTTTACGTCTATAAATATTTCAACCCGCACACATTTGACATTACACGTTGCTTTAATTTGTCTTAGAAAGAGAAAAATTAAATCTGTTTGACTAATATTTCAAGTTACTGAAAATATGCATGCATTTCAAAGGTTCTTCAGCTTTGTGTGTTTTAAAGTACTAATCCACAACACTTCTAAATTGTGTTCTGGATTAGTAAAAATTACAAAATTATTCGTTCTACTAATGACAAAGATAGAATAATAAAACACAACCTTCACAGAGAAAGGACGACCAATTTGGAAAATCGATACTATTGAAAGTTAAAGTGTCCCACTAGAAGCCTATGTGGCTCTTTGGGGTCGCGGGAGGCAAAGCTCCCGACGTTCCGTGGCCAACTGCACTAAGTTGGGGTCGGGTGGTCAGACAGACGCCCGCGCGCCTTTAATCCCCGGGAAAGAAAACCGGTACCCATTCAACAGAGGGCTGAGTAGACCCTAGGACCCGTTTAGAGGAGAATGGGGCGGGGAAACCCCCCCCCCCCCGCGGCCTGGGATCGAACCCGCTACCTCTAACCCGCAGCCAAGCGCTCTTACCACTCTCCCTTACCACTCTGCTACCGGGCCCTAGTAACGCTATTACATACAGAATATATACAAAAAAAAAGCTAAAAAAAAAAAACAGAACAAATACAAAAGTCGATTGATATGAAAATTGAACATTTTATATCAAATTGGTCAAAAGATAGGAATTAAGAATTTTAACTTGAATTAGTAAAAGGTAAATGCAATTAAGAGTATAAATGAATAAAAAAGTGAATACAGTAATTTACTATTAAAGTATTTCAATTTTTTTTATATGGAATACATTACATGGAATATTAACTATAATCTCATAATTGTTAATGTAAATATGAATTTGTATTTAGAACTGATCATTTTAGCTTAGTAATTTTAAATTTCCCTCATCAGATTAATATGGAATAAATCCTCAAAATATTGGCTTTTCACATTAATATTATAATATGATGTTCAGAAGAATATAATTACTAAACTTCCATAAAACGTCTGTAATTTGAAAATATCACATATACATGCTCAGCTCTTGCAACTATCTCAGACATTTGAATAATCTGTATTTTCTGTACCAATCAAAATAACAATTCTCAGTTCATTTGTACTTTCAGTTTTTTTTTTTTCAATTTGATACGTGAAATAAATGATTATTGAAAATCCATCACTTTTTTATTAATTTTACAATTTCATATACGAAATGATTTACGCACGTCAAATTTGTTGTTATATGTATACTTTTTCTACAATTTAATCCTTTATCAGCTAAGAGTCTGCTATCGGGGATTGATTGATTGTCCTTCTTTATTCTTAATTTATATACTGTTGTTTTTAATATGGAGAACCGTTATTTTGTTGAATTTTGTTTTCTTTATATGTCTTTTGAGATCACTGAGCTGTAGACACTTGGGGAATCCAGCTGATGGAAAACAAAAGCAGCTGTCCTGGATTCCCAGTATCAAAAATACTAAAAACTGCTCAGTGAATCCTGATTTATGTCCATTCATGTCTTTTTATTGTAATGTAGTTAAAATCTAAGCACATTAAATTTGTTGTTATAATTTTATAATTTGTTAATTTTTTTTCTTAAACATTCATATACTTTGAGACATTATAGTTAAAAAATACTATTGTAGGATACATCCTAAAATAAGTTTCTACATCAAACTTTGTTTTTCTAAACTATTTTGATTATTTACGTTTATTCGATTAGGATAATGTGCAAACAAGTTTCTAATGTTCTCAGAAACTTGTTTCAAATTCACTTTACTTGTTAACAATGTTTACTTCTCTGGGGAATGTAAAATTGAGAAGGTTTGAAGGATGTATCAGCACCAGAAAAGCAACGCTTCGTGAATTAGAAATGTCCCATCCAGTGGATCGATTTGCTAAGAAGTGGTAGTGGATTCGTTTACAAGAAAATTGAATCTACTTGGAGCATCCTTTGAATGTGAAAGTCAAAGCTGATTTTAAAAGTGGTCGTTTTCTTCATTGAGACAGAAACTTTCTCTACAGAATGCTCCGGAATGTCAGTTTTTCTTGGAACAACATCAAAATAGAACGTAGCTGCTCCCTTAGACTGATATCTGAACATTATACGAGGGTACTTTCATTATATATTAGTTATATATTCTTGATATTCGACGATTTGTTATAATTAGATATAAAGCCGAGCGCTGTTGGACCATCTGACTATATCGTTGGCTTAATAGAGACTCAAAAATTTATTGAAGCTCAATGATTCAAAATCGATGTTAATTTGAAAGCATTTAATCTCTCTATCTCAGAAAGGGTTTTAAGTTAGTTCTGCGTAGTAAATACACAATTATGTTAATGATTAAGTGATTACTTTCTCATTTTGTAAAACTGAACAAGTAAACAAAAAGGCCTTCATGACACAAACTTCAAATTCTTTAATATCTTAAATAAAGTAAATAAGTAATATTTTACATAATTTAGCAAAATTATTAAATGTAAATTATTTATTGTTTTGTATCCCAGGTCTTCATATTAGAAATCTAATAAAAGATTAAGTGCAATTTTCCATGATTCGATTACCCGATACTCAACGGTTTTATAATTTAATTTAAAGTTTATAAAATTAATAAAAAGTTATGGCTTGCTTCAAAAAAACATAATGGGTTTATAAAGATTTATCAGACATTAGGCGAAGGTGTGAAAATAAAAGGATATTTTATTATGCTGATTTTAGATATACAAATAAGTTTTCAACGAAATTTACATTTCTAATTTTTAAAATAATAATAGAGCTTTTCATCCAATGAAGAAAAATAAACGGTAATGTTACTAATAAATAGTATTTTCACTTTTAAAGAAATTTAATAAGTAATTCATTTGTTTTTCTTTGCAGTCATTTTAAACTTGCCAAATCTTATAGGATTTCAAAATTAATAGATTTCATAGAAAAAACTTAAAATAATGAGAATTCTGTTAAACTAAGTCGAAACTTTCCTCGATTGTTTGTTTGTTTATTGCTTTTACGATTTAAAATTATGGCTTTCGGTAGATTCCTAGTAGAGGAAAACACAAAGCAATAAATATTACAAAACGAAATAAAGAATGCCAAAGAACCCAGAATTTATAAATTACCGACTTCCTCTCTAATAAATAATAAAGTAATGTCTTTTGCTAAACTCTTTTTTTATTCTCAATAGTTTATTATTGTAAACTTTACAACAATAACTTTTTTTAGTGATACAACAATAACGAATACCATAATTATTTTATATATAAATACATAAACGTTATTATAATTATCAATTGATATAAATTGGAAACTTTGATTTTTGAATCAGTTAATTGAAAAAAATTAGGAAGAAAATAAGTTACATCTGCAGAAAATGTGACCTTGAGAAAATAGTCACAAACTGTAGCTAAACAGATCCAGTAAAAAGAGGGACTGGAGAAAAATAGCTCGATAATCAATTCACATTCTTTTGCCAAGAACTGTAATTTCATACTCAAGTTTGCTATTTTTTAAAAATTATTTCTTAATATTTTTGTTAAATGTCACTTCAATCTCTGTGTTTCTGAACCCTCAATTAAATTAACGTTGATTATCACCATCTTAAAATACGACTACTTATCCAGTGTTGCTTTCAATGTTCCGTTGAAAATATTTCATATAAAAAAAACAACCAGTTAAGCATAGATTCAATTATTACGTAAGCAAATTTTTAATCATTTTTAAACTCTCTTCCCCCTCCCCTTGTGCTTACGTAAAATTTGCCAAATCATTAACAGTAAATATCACTGAACAATAAATTAAAACAATCAAATTATATGATATTCACCCTTGAATTAGAATGTAACAAAATAAATATAAAAGTTTACGTGAAATACTGAGGAAAAAGTCTATCTTGCGCAACGCACTCTCTCGCGTGCATGTTTGTCTGTAAGCTCTGCTCTGAGCCTTCCCCCCCCCCTTTCATGATTACGTAGTACTTGAACGTCCACATATTATTTGAACGTCCCCATAAAGTAAAACTGCAGTCTTACTTTATGTATCCCAAATAACAACACTGAAAAACAGCCAAAATTATTAAGAAAACTACCAATTCATCAAATTCAATAATTCATAGTCACAAGAATAATTCAAGAAATGCAAAATCTAGTTTACTACTCCACGTGCAGGAAACCAAATTTAGCGACTCAAATGGTCAAAAAAGGAAAAACACTTACAAAATTTTCGAGTAAGATAAGTGAAGTAAAATCAAAGTTATTAATGCACTTACAATAGTAAATCACAAATCAAATCTACAATATCCAAGTTAAAGAATTACATAAAAATGTATTTTCATTGTACAAATCACTTGTACAGGTTCCACCTTTGATTCGTAGCCACACGATGAAACTATTGCTGTCTAATCATGCTTCTTACACCACTTTTATTTTTACATGATTTCATATGATTAAAATTGGATTAATTAAAGTATTCGTGGATTTAATTCATTTGTAGGAAGGGGATGAACTGAAGATATCGTTTATATTTGGTAGGATTATGTACAATTTATGAATAGGAGATATTCTACCTGTATAATGAAGAAAAAGATGTTTTCACGTGTTTAGAAAAAGAACAAAAAATATTCTCCCTGTACTTTAAGGAAAGAAGATTGTATGTTGACTCAGGAACTTATTGCTTTGAAGCAAATTGTTTTAAAAATCCGCGCATGTTTCTTATTTCCACGTAATAAAACTTGAGTATTTTTTAAGTTGTTTCCTCTCCGACTCAACTATCTTCCTTAATCTAAAGAGAAGAAGAAATAGCTACTCTGACGTGACTTGAGATATCAAGCATGTATTAACCCATCCACAGACGATAAAAATCTTTCTAAGATGTCATTTCAAGAAATGAAAACCTAAGGCGATTATTTTTTTACACCAGCGAACTTTTATTTGAATAATGTAAGAACGTCCCTCCATCTTCTAAGGCAAAATCTCTTTCTTTTCTGCTGTCCAATGAAAAAAAAAATAGAAAGCTTAAGAGTTACCCAAAAGTTTGGGTTAACGTTTAAGTGTATGGAAATGAACTACTTTGAAACCATCTATTATGTTTTAAGTCTATATAAGCTTACATTGGAAAATAAGCTCAGATTGCTATTAAAGGAAAACCCTAAGAAACCATAAAAATTTATTGTGGTTAAGGAGATAGTTATTTCTCAGTCATCAACAATAATTTACATATATATGACAAACCAAAATGGTCGTTCAAAGTGGTTTTACAGACATTCAGAGCATGACCCCGAAACTATAATGCCACAACAACAAAACTCTTCTTGAATATAAATAAGATTATAGTACATACACTCGTTTTCAAATGAGCATCTCATATCTTTTAATGATTTTCTCTCAGGAAACTTGAATTAGGCATTAAATAAATCATAGCAAGAATTTCAGCACACAGTACCTACATAGTTTAATCCATGTCACTTAAATGCAGGTATTGTTTTTTTTTTTTAATCTTACATAAAAAAAAATTCTGAACATTCATAAACAGTGAATGTTCAGAATGTTTCTTTATTTTTTAGTTTCTTGTGGTCAAATAACCAAGATTTAGTATTCCACAGTTTATCTTTAGTTTTGAGGGATCAGTTTCTCCATCATAAACCCATTTTTCATTAAAATTATTCACTTTCTAATTTATATTTGGGACTAATTAATGTACAATTATCATTTGCTGTGATCTCCATGGCTTTTTAATGAAACAGATAAGGGACTAAATTACAGATAAGGAACAGATAAGGTCACGAATACGGTGTGTTGTATCAAATTAAAAAAGGAGACCAAACACAAGAAAGTAATTTTTATTTTAATTAGATAAGGGGCTAAATACAGCAGAAATACAACTACATTTTTTCTTGTGATCTATCAATTTACAAATAACATTTCTGTTTTTTATTTCTGTTTTTCTCCACCCTTAGTAACATATTTAGCGAATACTTTTTATTTCAAGACTTTGAGATGGTAAAGTTAAAGAAAATTTATGATTTCTAGATAAAATTTAATACCTTCTTTGCAAAAACAAACATATGAAGGAATATATATATAATGCAAGTTATTGCATTTCTTTTTTATCTTTCAACATTCAATTTTATTCATAAACATCAACATTTTAGCTGCTGTGAACAAAAAATTACCAAATCCAATGACAATTCATCCATCAGCAATATCAGAAAACGTAATTTTACAAAGGGCAATAAGAACCTAATTTACCAATCAATTTCTACAAAATTGGAACTGATCTAATTTGTTTTGCACGAATTATTTTGAACTGGTATAGTTTCAACGTGAGGAAAATCATGAATATCGAAGAAAAAAAGGCAACGTGCCTAAAACTAAGAATCTCAATTAATTTTTCATTATTATTGTGATAATGATGGATTTATATTCTAGTCTTTGTAAGCCTAAATCTTCAAAAGTGATGCTTGAGCCGAATTCCAAATATTGACAATCGATTTTCTATTCCAATCCATTGATTTCACCAAATAATCTTTAGGCCATTGGAGAGATTAGAATCAATTGTAATTCGTAACAATTGTAATACTACATAGACTTCAGTAATAGTTTCCAGACTTGAGTACAAGTTTCACAAAGTGATGTATAAACATGCAGTATAATAACATATAGGAATTTCTACTTTTTTCGATCGTGCGCCTACTCAACATGCCTATGCTATAACTGTAATATAACTACAATATAACTTATAAATGAAATGTTATCTCTTATGAGAAACTGCTGCTGATATTATTGTATTATTACCCCTTTTTTTTACATCGTTAATATGTTGAATTTATTGCTGTTTTAAGATTTGATATAAATCAATAGAATTTATGCTTGAAGAACGTCGATACAGTTTATCAACACGATCCACATTAGACAAAAATATTAATTATGGGGACATTTCAAACATTCCGCACTTGTCCCAAGTTGATTTAGTTTTTCATGGTTAATCATTACAACAAATTTATTAATTGGAAGAATGAAATAGTTTTAGCAAATCTTATTTTAGCTCATGATTTTAATAAAGAATTTGTAAGTTAATATGGCTGTGGAATGAATGTCTCACTATTTATTTTTAAACTTCAAGACTAAAGATTTTAAATTGTTTTGTTTTGTTTTTTGCTTTAGCCATGAATATGGAAATAGCTACATTTTGTAAATTATAAAACCAATACAAATATTTAAAATTTTCCTTTCTTCAAAATTAATGAAATCCATAGATACTTAAGCTTCCTAATTCCAATTAATGTTAACATATCTAAGCAAATGAAGGAGGGTAATTATGTGGATTAATGTGGAATTACTAGATATCAACAGAAATTTGACTGCTTCCCTTCTAATTCTATTCTGTAGGAATATTGCTCTGTGACTTATAGAATGAAAATTTGCAATAGAAATGCTTGTATCGTTATATCAGAAAATATACATCCAAGTTTCAAGAAGATCCTGTACCGTTTCAAAAGTTATTAGGTAAGACGGTCATACATACATACAGAAATACTGATTTCATAAGTGTCACTTTCTTAACATTCATAATTTTTTTTTTATATTATTTCTAGAACTTGAGGTTATTGATTTTTTTTTAATATCGACTTCAACAACTTTCAAGCCCTTTCATCATGATTACAATTAATAATGTAGATTAGCTTTAGAATACAGATATATTTCTGTATAAATCTTTAATTATTAGAATATTTTATTTTTTTCTATTAATGAAAATAATTTTTAGATATTGATTCTAAATTGGTGTCTGTAATTATATAATAAATGGTTTTGTAATAATCTTAATTACGAATATAATTAAGATAATGTTTTTTTGTAATAATCTTATTTTTCTAAGGGATAATCACAATTATGCAGATTTCTTTAAAAAAAATAAGCTTTATCTAAACTTTCTCAAAAACTTCTTAGAGATTAAAGCTTTCTTTAAGGAATTGCCTTTCTCCATCTACTGATAAACAAGAAGAAATAATTCAGCGAACGAAACACAGAAATCCTTTTCAAACAATACATAACTGATGGCAGAGCTCAGACCATCATCTCCTTTTTACGCAAAGAGAAACAGAAAATACAAAAATATCAAATATGCAGAAATCAAAATATCTGAAAGACGTCTGAAGTTATTCAGCGCAACATTTGGGCTTTTCCCCCTGTGTGTTAATCTTGATTCAAGATGCTAATAATTGATGACAGGTTTCTGCAGCGTGGCTCAGTGGCTTCCCATGAGACAAATGTGTGGGGTCGGCCAAGGACGCCTAATCGCTTGGAACGGAGTCAGACCGACACTTTCACAGGAAATCAGTTCTCACTTCCGCAACCACCACAGAATCGAACAATGAAGTCGTTCCGACCTTGACGTCCTTTCCTGAAGCGCAAAAGCGGAACTTTCAAGATAAAACCGATTTTATGAGAAAGATAATTGGTTTCTATTGATGAGTTACTGGGTTGTAAAAGATAGGAGTCCCTGAAGAGCAAGAGAGCGTGTGTTTTACAAATGGCATTCATAAACAAAACCAAAACTGTTTTGGATTTAGTTCAAAAAACCCTCAACCATCTGCATGTTATTCGGAAGAAGAAATAACAGTATTTCTCAGATCTTTTAATGATCTGGACGATTGATCAACTGATCTATACATCACATGATGATGACTTTTTTTTCCAAAAAAAATCATCTTTTTCTAGTTCAAAGAGTCTTCTTTTAATTTTTTCTAGGGTGAATTATAAATAAGGCACTTAATCACATCATTTACACTAAAACTAAATAAAATAAACATTCAAATAAAACAAAATGTTTAATCATAAATTATTTTAAAACTAAGCCGTACATTGTCCTCCTCCATCTGTTTCAATTAACAATTAATATTTCACTTGTGGAGCAATTTATTCAAGAATGCTTTTCCTCGTCTTCTCTTATTGGAACCAACGGAATGAGCATCCTTTGATCACTTCAATTCGGAAATGTTCTTAAAAATTTTACAATTTGAAATACATATATTATTAAACTCTTTGGCCATTTCCACAATAAATTTGTTTACATTAACACCTTCATTTCTATTTATATTCATCTTTTTGGTATTTCTAATTAGTAGACTTTCCATGGTTTTTCTCGTTTTACAATCTTTTTCAATACATAAAATTTTGATTTCATTTTTTACACGATGATTTTTATTCATACAGTGTTCATTCAAAATAGTTCATGTAGATGTTGCATAATGTGCCTGCTAACGGTGAATACAAATTTCTTAATGAATGTAAATATAATCTAAAATATTTTCGTTATGCTGATGATATTTTAATAATTTGGTTTGGTACTGATCGACAATTTGAAATTTTCTTCAAAAATATAAACAAAAGAAATAAAGACATAAAGTTCAAAATGAAGAAGGAAGTGAATAAGAAACTAAATTTCCTTGACCTGTGTTTAGTAAATATGGACAATAAAATAGTTTTAAAATATTACAGAAAAGAATTCAAGAGTGACCAATTATTAAACTTTGCATCAGGACATAGTTTTCATATAAAACGAAACATCATTGAAAACTATTTAAGAAGGATTGATAGATCATCAAGCAGTGAAGAAGATTACAAAATAGAAATTGATAAAATGAAAACAATTCTAATGAAAAATGGATATACTGAAACCTTTATCGATAATAGTATCCAAAAGTTCAACACATTCAAAATAAAGGAATTGGATATGGATAAGGAAAGGAAAAAAGTGTTTATCCCCTACCTAAATAAAAATAGTATTGGACTGCAGAGGATTTGTAAGAAATTTAACATTGATGTAGGTTTCTATTACAGTAATAAAATAAAAAATATTATTTGTAATAAAATAAATACAAGTGACAAAAAAGGGGAAATGGGGGCTATTTACAAATAGAATGCATGATTTATGATGCGTTCTATCTTGGAGAAACCAAAAGAACAATAAAAGAACGGGCATTGGAACATAATTCATACATAAAAAACAAATTAGAGGAGAAATCTGAATTGGCTGAACACTGTATGAATAAAAATCATTGTGTAAAAAATGAAATCAAAATTTTATGTATTGAAAAAGATTGTAAAACGAGAAAAACCATGGAAGGTCTACTAATTAGAAATACCAAAAAGATGAATATAAATAGAAATGAAGGTGTTAATGTAAACAAATTTATTGTGGAAATGGCCAAAGAGTTTAATATATTTCAAATTGTAAAAATAAGGTGAAAATTAAAGAATTAGGAGAATAGCATTTGTAAGTATTGTTGTAACAATACAATTTCATGAATGTCTCACATATGTATCGTTTTCCTCTACTTGTTAGTAACATATTGTTGTTGTTTTTCGACTTTGAAAAGAAGTCTATGTCTTTTAGAAAATTAAGAGATATTTATTTTAATAAATGTATTGTTTTATACATTT
>JAFIDM010000001.1:43765848-43804020 GCA_023159025.1 Thereuonema tuberculata
AAGATGATGAACATTACATTCAGCTCATTATGGATGCCAATGCACAATCACATTTTAAAATGTGGTTATTTGTATGTCTCATCTTTTTATTAAATTAATTTTAACACACTTTAGAAATTTTTTTAGTGATTTTTCTCAGAGGGATAAAATTACAGCTGCATCACTAATAACATTTGCATTTCTGTAAACTATCGGAATTTGCATTAAACCGTGTGGTTTTGTTTGGTTGTCTTAAATTTTGATTTATCGTATTTCGATAGTGCAGTGTCACTGAATTTATTTAACTTCAGGCTTCATTTTCCACATTTACCTATTTTATTTCTTGAAGGAGAAAGGTTTTAAATAACTAACATATTTTTTTAAAAGTTTTTCCTTAAATGAAATATGTTAGTATTTTAGGCAACTGCTTATTTTATTTAATATTACTTGTCAATTGCAGTTTGTGAACTTTATTTTTGTTTATCTAAATGATTAGTTCTTCGGTTGATGGACTGCCTGACTGAAGAGTCAATGGAAATATTTTGCATATTAATTAGTTATTAGCCTAATTTGATTATCTTCATTCGTTTATCGGTTGTCTGTATTGTTTATTTTAGGTTAAACATTTTCAAACTCTAATTCCTTTTGAATACTTTATATATTGAAAAGAATTCCGAGAATTGTATTTAATTTCCTCGAAAATTCTATTTATTTTAATTTTTTTTTCATTCTGTTTTATGTAATTTTAGTTATTATTCAAATTTGTTATTCAAATGAGGTTATTCAAATACCGGTTCAGAATTCGGTATTTGAAGTTATATTGAATTTACCAAAACTTATTCTATTATTGAAGTAGATATATTTGTAGAGTATAATTTTCTTTAATGTAATACAACCTAAATGTATGTGCTTTTTTTCCCTATGAATGTAAATTGAGCTCTTTGCAAAACTCTTTACAACCAGAACAACCCACAATACATTTTGGAAGCAACAAAGATTTTTGGTCTTGAACAAAAAAATGTGCTCTACAGTATATTTAAATTAAAAAGAAAAATTCTAAATAAAATTATGAAAAATAAAATAAAATAAATCTTCAATATACTGTAACTCAGTTACTTTTTAAAAGTAACTTACCCAACCCTGGTAACAATAATAAAAATAGTGATATGTATTACTGATTTATAAGTTAAGTAATATCAGTTATTTTAAGTTGAAAACAAAATTTGGACAAAATTTGGACAAAGGAATCCAATTTTGAATACAAAGTTAAGAACTAACTTCAAAGCTGCAAAGTTATTTGTGTTTTAAATTAAATTGCTTATTCTTTTTCGAATTTGCATATTTTTAAATACGTCTGAGCTCGTTGTGGAATTAAACTCGAAAACTCCAATTTAATAAAGGGATAATCTAAGTTCTCTTCGAAAGCTGGAAGGTAGCAGAGCGAGTTTCGTTCAGTAGAACATTTTATGTAGTAGAAGATTTAATTGAAAACGGATTAGAATTCTGATTCACACTAATAAGACTCACTAATTAATCATTCAAAGAAAAAAACAATTAATGTCGTGATTTTTTTTTTCAGAAACTAAATCTTATTAGAGATTTGAGAAGACGAATTACTTTCCTGTAATCCTTCCTAAACTTTCTTCTTACTTAATAAGGATGGACACTGTTTAACCACTGTTTGGATTATTTCACTGAGGTATTAAATCTTATTAGTTTGCAATGGTGGTAAAGAAGGCACTTTCCTTAATGAAAAACAGAACAAGAAGCAAAGAGTTACTTGTGTTCGTTTTTATGTTTGTTTTTTCTTGTAAAAAAATGCTAAAGCACATTAAATATTGCTATTATGTATATGTTTGCTTTATAAATTAATCCTTTATAAGCTAAGCGTTCTGCTAGCGTGGATTAACTTACTGCTCTTTTTATTCTTATTTTATATTTTGATTTTTTTTAAACTAAAGGGTAATTGTTCTGTTTATTTGTCATTTGTTTATGTTTCTTTTGATTTCACTGAGCCAGGGGAGTTGGTAAAACAAGTGACGAAAGCTAGGAAGCTAGAAACAGTCTGTCTTGGATTCCCTGTACGAAAATTCCAAACAAAAGCGCAATGAATCTTTAATTGTGTGCGTTTTTATGTTTATTTTTTTTCTTGTATTCTCTTCTGATTCATAGATTTTTCACGTGTTTCTTGGTAATGGGATTTTAGTAATCCGTGTCTACGATTTACAAATTTCAGATTGTAATTATATTTTTAACCGAGATACGACAATTTTTTTCAGGCATATTGTCAAGCACTTGTGTTAATCTCTAAATCATGTTCTGAGTGAACTTTTTTTTTATCGTAAAAAAGAAAAAAAAAACCTAGTAGAAGGTGGGGCAGGATGAGTGAATTTCTTACGATAAAATACAAAATTCCGAGATGATGATCGACTACTGTCATAATTATTAAAACTTCACGACCAAAAGAGAACAACTTTAAGGAGGGAAGATTAGGCCCGATTGTAGCTTTGCGCTTTCATCACTTCGCGCTGGAAATTTAGGTGCCTTCTTTATCTTACCATAATTGCATAAATGGCTGAAGAAGCAAAACTGTAAACGATGTTATGAACCACACCCTTCCTCCCCGAATATTCTCATTAACAGATAAGTAGATGAGTTCCCTCTTCAGGCAGAGGTTAATAATCTTCTGCCCTAGGCTCCTTCAACTTGTCTAGTTAATATCTTGTCTTGAAGAAATAACCTACAAAAGGTCTTCCATGCATTTTTTTTAAACAAACTATTTTAGAATTATATTACAAATATTCCCTTACTTATTGTTAGTATTGAAGAAGTTAGTTACAAATCAGATACACTTTTTATTTGATATTACTAATAAAAATACATAAACTATACTTACTTTCTTCTCTAGTTTATTTTTTTAATAACAAACAATTGTAAAGTCAGTCTATTAAGCATACTTTTAAAATGCTCGAGATTTAGAAAAAAATATCGGCTTCATTGTTATTCTATATATCTCGCAATTACAAATCTATTCGATTCAAGTTTAGCTATAAAACATCAGTAATGATTAAAAATAACTAAATGTAAAACAAAATATTTTCAACACTTCTATACTTCACCACTTTACTTGTTTCAGTTAGACATTGGTTTTACTTAAGAAAGTTGCAATGCTACGAAAAAGATGGTAAGGTATTATTCTGTTAAAATTCTATATGATATGATTATTGTAAAGATTGCGCCTATTTAACTGGACTGGCAGGTAAAGCTTCTGAATTATGGTTGCTTTAACGCTCTGGAAGACTTGCCTGAAACCGGCAAGTGGCTTGAAAATCTCCCACTTGCTCTAAATATAATTAGCTCCAAATTCAGGCAAATATTAGAAGCAAGTCGACACCAGCGCCCTTGGCGGCGAGAAAAAAAATACTTAAAAAGTACGACAGTGTTAACTTCCCGCTGAAATCTGCATATTCTTTGTTTGTGATTTCAATCCCCAGCTTCATTCACCACATTCTCTTCTTCCGGAATCTTTTTTTCCTCTTAACTTTGCTGTGATTTGAGCATTATTAGCAAAACTAAGCTGCAAAATCATCTTCTTTGTCGTTTCGGCGACCGGCAGTTTTAATCGCGGTCTCAACGAAAGCAAAATGAGACGTGCCACATAAAGTTCTCTTCCCGTGTAAAGCGATACGATAAAACGACCAGCGGCAAATGGCAAGTCTTCGTGTAAAGCAGCCATTAGAGTTCAACAAGCCGCAGGGTTTTGGAAATTTTTCGACTTGTTTTGCCTTCCTCCAAAAGGCCGTAGCATTCATCTAATAGAGAAAAGCTTATTGTTCGTTAATAACGGTGTGATGCGTTACCTGATGCTCAATTCTTCAATAAAATGCTTCAAGAAACGCGGATCAAGAAAGACAGAAACACGTCAGAAATAAGTGGATTTATTGTCTCTCAATAAAAGAAGTAATAACGAATTGCATTAAAAAAAAATTACTTCGCTACAAAAATGGCAAAGTCACATGGTAGATGTATTAATAAAAATAATGCGAGGCGAGGCATTTTCATATTAACATAACCGTCAAAACATTCTTCAGAACAGAAACATTAGGATTTTTTTAATTACTCAGTATTGTTGCAACTCTCCAAGTTCTTAGTTTTCCCCTCACTCTGATTAGGGCCGCGGGAACATCCCACGTGTACTTTTAGGAGGATCAATCATACTAACAGTATTAGTTTTGGAATACTTTTCGATGCCATGGACAGTAGAACAAGAGAAAGAGAAGAAGCAGACAAATACAGGAAAGAAAGTAAACATCCATACCGACGCCGGGATTCGAACCCAGGTTCCGACGCATCTGCCTCAAGGGAGGCCGTCGCAACGTTAAGTTTTTTATGTAAGCCTACTGTATAATCTTAAAACACTAACAGGACTCTCAGAATAACTTGCAAAAAAGGATTACGATGGAGGTACTTTAATAAGACATTTGCTTAAATTACTGAGAGAAATAAAAAGAAAAAAAAATACCAATTAATCAACGTCAAAATTAGAGCACACGATTATTTTGCAATTTTGCTTTGATTATTAGAACAACATAAGTTATGTATCCATGGCAATTCTTTCTGTAAAGTTAAGATAAATTATTTCAATGAAGTAAATTATTTCTGAAAAGAAGTTAATCAATTTCCAGGAAATACAGATGTTTCGATTAAGTATACATAAGAAATCTAGATAATATACTTCTATTATTTTTAGACTATTCCTAGTATGTTTCGAGTAAATCATATGCTTTATTTAGTATTTCACTTCATTTTCTTTTACAATAACGATTTTGAGTAAGAATTTTACATAAATTCTAAGTTAATAGTCCAAAAATAGAAACTAGCTAAAAATTGACTATGGTTATAATTTTAACTTTGTAGTGTTTAAAAGAGCACTTTTAAATCATTATAAATGTGTGATGATGAAGTTAGCCATTTATAACTATTTATAACTGAAGTTTATTTTCCGAATAGTTAATTTAAATTAAAAGAATATCCTGCAGCAAATTAACGATTGCTGATATTGATTTTTACAATAATCATCTATAATTAAAAATTATTTTTCAATTTCCGATAATTAGCACTGATAGTTAAAGTTTATCAGCTTTATTTAACTGTTTCAAATTCAATAATTGACGCTTAAATTCTTCTTTGATAATAATCGATATTTGTTTACTAAGCAAATTCTTTAAATTTATTTACCTATATTTTATCTTGCACAATATTGTTATAGAAAGCTTCTTCATTGTTAATAAAACTTTGCTATATGCAAAAAAAAGTGGTTTTATTTTTTCTTCTGTCGCTGTCGTAGGAATTCTTCAGATCATGAAATTTATCGGGACAAAAAAAAGTCGTTTGTAGAATCGTTGAAAATTGTGGATTTTCCTTAACTTTTAGATCAGTTACAGAGGATCTTCAGTTCAACACACCCTTCTAAATTATTCCTGATGTTTTCTCAGAAGTGACAGCCTTGTGTCGGATTTCAACTCTTTCACTTGATGATGTGTTTGAAACCTGCTGCCTCTCCCTATACAGCGGTTTAGCTTAAATTCATAATGATTAAACATTATCATAACATAAACTATGATATTAAAGTAATATGTTTGGCTTTCACTTGGCGCAAGTAACTTAAATTCAAAACAAAAATTAAAAACAAATTCCATCACAAATATGTGCAAACGTAAAAAGGGCAAAACAAAAACGGATACGTCAAGGATCTGAAAGTGCAGAAACGCAAAAACAATGAGAAGAAAAATATTACAGCATATTATCGATCACACATGAGACGTTATTTCATTTCCAAATATGAAAACACTCTTGCGCGAATTTTCGAAATCAATATGAATTCAGAACGTTCTTCTGAAAACAGCGGTCGAACAAAGGGATTACTAAGTAATCCAGTGGTAAAACTTCTAGAAAAATAACTGTTGTGCAATGATATAAAGGCATGATCCAAAATTACAAAATTCGATAACATTTTTGAAATTTTGAGAAATCCGAAAGCTTTTTCACAATTTTTGTACTTAACTATGGGCAATTCCGCCGACCCATCTTGGGCTTTCTAGGAATGCAAAGGTATACCATACAAAGTTTGGAGAGTATCTTTTTATAATGAGGCTTGAGACTCTCTTGGTGAAGAAGATTAAAGAATTCTTCTCGGGTTTGCAGCCAAGTAAGAATTCTGGAGTGGTCCAAGCTTTCGGACGTCGTCGTGGAGTCCATCTTCAGGGAATGAGAAGCGAGATAACCATAGGCTTTTAAAATAGTTTGAGTGCCTCTCTCTGTTCCGTCCGCGCTTTCAGAAAACCTTCACCTGAAAGCGTGGTCCGAACAGAGATCGGCGCTCAAACGATTTCAAAGGACCACGGTGATCTCGCTTTTCATTTCCTGAAGATGGAGTCCATGACGGCATCCGAAAGCTTGGATCACTCCAAAATTCTTACTTGGCTGCAAACCCGAGAAGAATTCCTTAATTATCCTTTTAGATGAAAAGTTTTAAAAATAGAACATTTTCCCAAATTAAAAAAAATTAAAGAAAAAAAATCTACAAATCCCATTCTGTTTGCCCTGGATCCAATGATGTTCCTTGCAACAGTTTAAGAACTGCGTTTTCATTCATTCTTGAAAAGAACAGAACTTTTCCCTATATTCTTGAATCAACAATGGGCATCGGTCTATGTACGTAAAAAATAAACAAACAACATACAAACTATTATCTTTATTATATTTGTAATCTTTTTTTCCAGGAAAAAATATATTTTTGACAACAAATGTACTTGAATTCCTTTTGTAAGGAACTAATAGCGAAAACTTCAAATCAATGGAGAAAAGCAAATCTTCTATTCTCGCATAACTTTAAGGACGGTTTTACTATTGCTCTTTTTTTAAACATAAGCTAAAAAAATAACATTATAGTTTAGAAGTGCAATGCTAAAAGTTCTATTCACTTTAAATTGATTTTACAATGACAGCTTTAATTAAAGAGGAATAATCTGTAATGTTTAAGCACACAGAATATAGCTTAATTTAAACAGTGTTATCAAAAAAGACCATTGATTCCAGATGAATGTATAAACAGAACTAACGACTTATTTTGTAATATATAAAACGTATTCTAAGAAAGTAATTCCAGATTACATCATACATAAAATAGGAGTTCATATAAATTTTAAACGAAAACTTAAGATTTAATCTTAAAAAAAAAAAAAAAAAAAAACCTTCCTAGGTTCGTAATATTTTTATACAATTTTAGATGCTTTTTACGTTAATATTAGAATTTCTAAAAAAAACAATTTCATATTTTAAGTAAAAATTTTCCAAATTGATTTTGACATTTGTGTAATTCTAAATTTAGGATAATTATTTTCAAAAATATGTTCGAAATTACTTTCTAGAGAAGGCACCAAAAACTTTAATAAACACAAATTAACGAAGATTAATTATGGATTTAGGATAAATAAGGTAAAATTAACGTTGTAATAATATACATAAAACACCCAAATACTTTCTTAAAATTAAATACGGAATCATTGAACTTTTGTCTTTACCCATTCTTACGAATGTCAATCCAAACAGAATATATTTCTTTCTAAATTTGAATTATGTAGGAAAATATATTCTTGAGGCCAATTCTTCTACGAAAAACAAAACATTTCAATGCAATGATATTCTGTAGCAAAAGTGTAATAAACATAACGACTATTACTTCCAAATGTAATAAAAGAACAAAATTGATTGAATGTAATATCCGATAGCAGAATAGAATACTTGATATTCTAACCCAACTGTTCAGTAACAAATTACTGCAGCGATAAAGCGTTCGACTCACTAATGATCAACTGTAATACAAGAATATACTGAAGACTCATATAATGTTTCATTTGCTTTAGTGATTAATGATTAATTTACACTTAAACGATCCAAGTCAGTCAATAATAATGAAATTCGTGATAGCGCAATATCCATTCACAAAAATGCAAATAATTTATATGATGTCGGTATTTTGTCTTAGGTTTCGCCAACTTGTACAATCAGTCTCACATAAATTAATGATTTAAAAGTTTACCCTTTTATCAAGAGAAATTTATTAACACTTTTAATGACACTATGTTTTTAAAATTATGCCCAGATAGATCCCGATATGAGACCACTCTCATTTAGTATGAAGGCCCCATAGACACTTCACAAGCATTTTATAGTTAGATCCGAAAGCAGTCGTAGTCATTTCTCTTTAATATAATATATTATTATATTAAAGAGAAATATATTATTAGTTAATATGTTATTAACTAGCCAGGTACCGTCGCTTCGCTCCGGAACCCTTGCATATATAGCATTAAAAAAAAAAACTTTATTTATTTAGCAAATTAATATTGAGATCGGAGAATATACGACTTTCCAGCCCGTTGTGCCCTTTTCCACTTAACTCAGGTGTATTGCGGGTTGGCGCCACACATCTGGGGTTGCCGCCATAAACTTCATCGTCAGTTTGCGAGATTATTCCCTATCCCGAATTTCGAAAAATCCGGCCTTATTCCTTGTCTACATCATAAAGGAAACCTCTGTGCAAAATTTCAGCTTTCTAGATCCAAGGGTTTGGGGTGAGCGTTGATGAGTCAGTGAGTGAGTGAGTCAGGACTTTTCTTTTTATATATGTAGATTTTCATGAATTTTGTTTTGTTAACATCATTGATTAGTTCTTTATAGATTATATTTGGATCTGTTATTTTCTCATTTTCAACTGTTATCCGATTCGTTCTTTACATATTATTCCTGGTGTTTTGATATCATATTTATTTATGAAAATATGATCTATATTTGTTTTCGTATTTCCATGAATTGTACAGTTTCTTGCTGTTCCGTAAAGACGATTTTTGACCATTATTGCACATAAGTTTTACGTATTTCTGTACTACATTGTTTTTATTATTTTTAAAATATCTATATTTACGTCGCCAATCAGTATAGTTGGACAGTTGTTTAATATATTTTCATTTTTTATGAATAGATTCTCTATTTCAGTAACATTTTAGTAATTTGTAATTTAGCATTTTGCTTACAGAATGACAGACAGAATAATGTTTTATAATATACGTTTTTATAATATATAATAATAATAGTCGGGTATTATCGCTTCGCTCCGGAACCCTTGCATATGTAGCATTCAAAAAAAAAACTTTATTTATTTAGCAAATTAATGTTGCGATCGTCGGAGAATATATAACTTCCCAGCCCGTTGTGGCTTCTCCGAATAACTCGGATGTATTGCGGGTCGGCGTCACACACCGAAAATTCACATTTTTGCATGTATCTTGCAAACGCTGAAGCGTTTGTGAATAAGTGATACATCGTTCGATTGAACTTTCAAATACCAACATTTTCTCAATATAATGTTCTCTTCCATCTTTTATACTTTTCGTTTAAATTGAGAAAAAGTCAAAATTTGACCCTTTAAAAGGCGCCATCTTGGAAACCAAAAACTTTTTTCGAAAGATTTTCGTAGCATTTTGTTTGTCTTAAAAAGATCTACATTTTATTCATTTACATGACCACTCTATCTCTTATAGTTTGGTCACAAAATGGGAAAAACGTAAAGTCTTATGACAGACAAAATAACGCTTTTATAATATATAATAAACAAATGCTCTTGTCCTGGAAATAAATAAAGCTAGTCGTAAATAAATCTATCAATTAACGTTCATTCCTTCCATCTTCATCTTCACAACGAGTGGAATTACTCTGCTTCTTTAGGCCTCTCTTAAATTTGAAAATCTCCAAAACGGTTATAACATTTATCTCCAATACAAACAAATCAAATTAGAAAAATCTGTGGTAAGAAAAGTAAATTTCAATAGTAATTATTAATTTATATGTCTTTAGTCCATATTTCTTTCTTATCTCCTTTCTGTTTATTGTCATATTAACAAATACACAACATCTCCACGAAAAAATTATATTCCACAAAATATATTTATTAAGCAAATTTTCGGAAAGTATTCCTTCTTTCCTTTTTCAAGCTTTATAAAAATTGAAATAATTACTGATGACTTTAACAATCCCTTTAAGACATGGGTAAGTGATTGGTGAATCCAGGAGAGTGTTTGTGATATGTAGACATCAGTAATTATTTCAATTTTTAAGACGCTTGAATAAGGAAAGAAGGAATACTTTCCAAAAATTTGCTTAATAAATATATTTTGTGGAATATATTTTTTCGTGGAGATTGTTGTATATTTGTTAATACGACAATCATTATTAATAATATTTCAACAATATATAATAGTATTTCATTTGTTGGTTTGTAATAAGTTCATGACCGTCGTGGCGTCCATCTTCAGGGAAAGTTTGGATCTCTGGAAACCCGAGAAGAATTCTTTTATCTTCATCGCCAAGAAAGTTTTAAGTGTCATAACTTCAAATTCTGAGTTGTCTTCCCTTTGATCTTAAAACGCTAATTATATAAGAAACACAAATTAAAAAAGCAAATTTTATATTCTAACTATTTTACAGATTGAATAAAATCTTATTAAGAAAAAGACTACGATACTGATTTATTTATGTTAAGGGAAAAGATTATGATACAACAGAAATTGGAATTCTTGTATTTTAATTTTACCTCATTTTAAGTACAAAATAGTTAATATATTCTGCAGTATAAGCGGATATATGTATATATTATACACAAAAAGCTGCAGGCTTAGAACTATTGTTTAGCATGTAAAACCTTGTCCTTATACATAAGCTATATGGGATAATAACTTAATTCCCGAAAGAAAATCCAGACTAGAAGTTCAGACTAGAATCCTTACGATCTGTATTCTAAAGAGGATACAACGTTAGATACCTCAGAGACGGAGAAAGTGAAAGATGAACCGGAAACACGATATCCTTTCATTATGTCATTTTGATTTGTAATTGAAGTGCTGCTGAATTTTAATCGGAGAGCAGCTCTTTCAACGATGAAAGATGACAAATCGTAACTTGTTATCCCTGGAGGAAAGAGAAAGGAGAGAGTTGGTTTCCAAACACAGACAATCGATTCGATGGGGATTTGTTGGATTTTAAAGGTTAAATATTGCGGTTATATCCTTTCAAAACGAAATATATTCGAAAAGAAGTTGGATCGCTGAAATGATTCTGACCATAAATTAGTAACCGCTTTTTCATAGTAAATAATAAAACGAAATTTATCAGATTAACTAAAGAAACAAATTTCAGTTAATTTTTGGATTTAAAAGCATTTTGTTAATTTTGAAACTGCTTTTTTTTTTTTATTGAAGCAATCTACAGGCCTATTTCGAAAAAAACAAAAATCATTTAAGCTATTTATGTATTTTTATTATGTATTTTTATTTATTGATAATCTCACATTATTTTTACTTCTCTCATTAGTCTTAATTCATATAGTATTGCTTTATACGATATAAGGAAAGTATGAAAGGTTTCCTTCATAATAGGATCAATGGCACTCCTTCTTAAATACTAGGTGGTTTTAAAAGATTCTTACATCGTTTAATTGAGTATCTATTAATAAAATCAAAATTATCAGATTTAGCCCTCAGATTCTTCAATTGATTTTGTAATGGAAGTAATCTTATGGTTTTTATTGCCATGTGGTGAAATCACTGGAAATCCAATAGTACTGTTTGCTTTAACTTTTTTCTCTTTTTTTTCAGTAGTCTCCACAAATAGAAGCTATTATGTTTGTCATAAATCAGAAAGCAAATTGCACTAAATCTGCTTTCATGCATTGAGCTGTCATCGACGGGAATATGGTACGTTTCATACTTATTAATCATCATTAGCCAGATTCGCCCTCGATGAGTAAGCTCAGTCTGTGCGAAAAATAATCGATTCTATTTCTTCATTGAAGTGCTACTAACAAAAAAAAAAACACCGATTGCAGTTGGGCTAGCGATTTCAAGTGAGATATCTGTCACCGGGGCATTAGTATCACCATTGCTGTGGTCTTATGAACATCAGTTATATGAACACTTTGTACTTTATGATTAGTGTGGTTCTGTTGAGCAGGTCTCTGAGTTTTGAACAACAACGAGGTTTTGAACCCGTAGTTTGAGAACCTCGGGAGGCAGCCTGATCATTCCGACTGTACTATCTGAAGTTGTTAGAAGCAGTGGAGACACAGACAGGAAAGCACTGGGAGATGCAGGCAGACTACCAGAAGAAAGGATCATATCATCGTCCGACTGGCTCGAACAGATGTAAAGGTCTCCTTGTCCGCCATCTAGAGACATGCCAGCTGCATCACTGGAAAACCTGTATTTACCAGCACGATTGCGAGGGAATTTACTTTCTTATCGATACTTGCATTGCGCCCTTACGTCTGAAAATAACACCCAACCATCGCTACTTCGTTTGTAGTGGTGTAGTTTGGACGGCATCGAGGGGGTAGCATAAACGTTTGAGGACTGACAACGAATCGTGTTTAATAACGAAACCAGGTTTTGCCTGGACACGGATAACACCACACTCGAATATGGAGAAGCACTGGGCTCCGCAACCAATTCGGACTTCATCATTCGGACACACTTCCAAAGACAGGACTGGTGGAGACAAGGTGTGGAAGCCATCTTCTGCGATTCTCGGTCTCCGCTGGTAATAATGAGGGGAACATAGACGGCGCAGCGTTATGTTTAGGAAATTTTGCAGCCTCATGTGCTTCCCTTCATGGAGCGGCTAAAGCAGTTCATTTTTCAACAAAATGCCCGCCCACATAAAGCACGAGTTTTCCTGGACTTCCCTCGTGCCCCTTCCTTCACTCTTCTTTTGACTTGTCGCCCATTGAACTGGGACGGCAGCTTATACCATCAACAGGCATGAGCTATCTGGAGTGACAATTGCAAGATATATGGCAGGTGTTCCACAGGACAGCATTAGATGTCTGTATGCCTCCACACTAAGTCGTACCTCCGCACTTATCCACGCTAAGGGAAGTATGACGCAGTATTAAAGGGATGATTGACCTATAGTGTTTGTCCAAATAAACGGCGCATTTTCTGTGGTACTGTAATCAATTATTTGCCTATGCAAGTACCATTCAATTTCGACTGCTGCTTCTGGTGCGGTAGTTTTGTGGCAATAACTAGTTACATATATATATATATATATATATATATATATATATAGGATGGGGGAAAAACTAATATGCTCTTTAATCGATATTTTACACAATTGTACAATTTATTTCTAAAAGTTTTTTTTAATAAATCTAAAAACATATTCTCTCTAATATTTATTTTTGTTTTCAGGGTATTTGGGAAAAAGCTAGTTCTTCATGCTGTACTCGTTCATTTAAACCAAACATTGCATGTCCTTTAACATGAAAATGAATCTTAAATTTGCTAAACGAAAAGTCCTTTTTCAGAATTAAAATATAATTCTAAATTTTGACGTGAAAGCAAGAGATCGTTTTGATTACTATGAAAATGGCCTTTAATAGTGTTTATCTTGAAGAGCATTTGAAACCCATTTACAGCATAAAGGCGATGCTCCAGTGGAATAGATCTCTACCGCCAGAGAACGAGCCACCAATTGAAACAACTTTTCTGTTCCCCAGCGTAGCAACTAAGCATAATTTCCCATAATTACTTAGCGCTCAACGTGGCCATTCATTGCGATTTGCCGAGAGCCATTCAATGGAGTTGTGTCTGAGAGAAAAACCCGGTTCCTTATCAGTGAAACAATCGAAGATTAAGAATAGGGGCTTAATTAACTGTTCGTGTTAAGTACTTAATTGAAAAGGTGGCTGTAGGAGGTAGAGGCTGATTAGTGCTTTTATTTTGTAAGTGTTTTCGTGTTTCTTAATGTGAGTGGTACAACATGATCTAATTCTTAGTAACACTTAAAAAAAATGAATTAAAGGCAAAAAAACAAGGAATCTTTTCCTTCAGAGAACAAAATTCGCCGATTTCTAACTCAAGATAAAAATGAGAGAGACAGAATAATAATAATAATAATAATAATAATAATAATAATAATAATAATATTTTTTTTTTTTTTTTTTTTACACTTGGGAATATGTGCTTTGGTCCTTAACCCGCCATATTGTTTTTGCTGGGGAAACCCAAGGTTTGAAACATAATAATAAAATCTGCACGAAGTTTGCCAAATTTTTTTTAACAATAAAGATATTTTTTTTTCATCATACATTTTCAAGAAAAGTTTCAATTAAAAAGTGTCTAACATAGTGGAAATTCCAAAAAAAAAAAATTAAAAAAATAATTAAGAAGTTAAAAGAAAATTCCCTTTTCATTAGAAGTGAAGCAATTAATCCAGTTGCCAAAACAGTTACTTCGGCTGGAAATGAATTAAATGAGAGTATAAATTAATAAAAAAAAATCCCGAAAATACAAAAAAACACCCGTCCGTGATTCATTCCCTTATTGCTTGTCTCCTTCTAATGATAACCAAACATTAACCATGTACTGGAGAGCTCGTTATTCTCACTCCTATTGAAACCATCTCTGTGACAAGGTTGCAGATTATCACTTTGAACTATGGTATGTTTATTTTATGTCATCTTACAACGTTATTCTCCATTGAAATTTGCTACTGAACGTTTCTTTATTATTATAATAGATTCAGCATTTGACCATTCCAAGCTATTAAGCAAATATATCAATCTTGATTCCGTTTGAAAACTAAACAAGTGAATATGTTGTGCTAAAGCATAAATTTAAAGGTGACCCATAATAAATAAAAAAAAATGAAAAATAATAATAATAAGGAAGTACATTAGCTTAAGGAAAAATAAAAACAAAAAAAATTAGGACAAAAATAAATAAAAAAAAAAAAAACTGTTAGGAAAATAAGAAAAAAAAAATCCACGCGGACATTGAGATAAAAAATTAAGAGGAAAAAAAAAAGATATACGGATTTGATCCGACAACCCTTGGTATATAAGTCTGAGATCTTAAGCCTTAACCTATATCTGATATCATATGGTTGCATTTCTAACATTTAAGCTAATAGAGGAAATCCAATGACAACAATGCCAAATATAAATGCCGGGGCATTGGCCTCTGAAAATACCCCAGTCCTACGGTGTTTGGACCTCTCAAAATGATGCTGAAATCCGTTTGTCGATCCGACGTTCCGTTCAGGAGTTGTTAAAGGTGGACAGACACGGACGGACGGACTGAACAAACGCAATAACTACCGACTTTGGTCGCTACTTTAAAGCTTTGGGAGCTTTAAAATAGCTCCCAAGTGGGTCGCTGAAAATTGTTAGTCTTGGTCAAGCACTGTATTTTTTTCAACTGTGATAGACACTGAGGAAAAGGTTAGTAGCAAAGGATTAGAGCTGTACTGCAAAGTTTCTTTTTTTTTACTAAATATAATATATTTAGTAAAACTTGGTATTAAAATGGCCATGCCACTTACTTCTGCTATGTTACTAATGTATTTCTTTGCAGGAATAATCATTTCCAAATTACAAATGAGTAATTGAGTAACTTATTATTATTATTAATAACCTCCCAACCCTTCACTAATCGTTAAATTTCGTTTTTACTGTTACATTTAAAAACTGATTTTCTTCCAAGATGTATTTACGAAACTATTAAAATACTAATATAAATTAAAAAGCCATTCCATTAGATGAATTAATTAAAAGTGTTGTAATTATTTCGATAAAAATCTTCAACCTGCAACAAGCATTCTAGGAAAGCATTCAACTTAGTGATAATAAGAAACACGGCCATACATGGTAGCAATCAAGAGTAAATTAAATAAGAAAGATTAATGTTTCCTTTGAAATTATTATATTCAATCTGCATTCCACTTGCGGTATTGCTAATTAATTCTCAGTGTTAACCTAAATTACTTGAAATACGAGAAGAAAAAAATCTGAAATAGAGAGAGAAAATCACAAACGGACAAAAATATGCCTTCGCACATCACCTGGAATTCTGAACACTGTTTCATCTTTATTAGGAATCATCAGCAGAATATGCCCTTGATGTTTGGCTCAGTTGTGGGAAAACTTTATCTAAAAGCATTCTCGATCCCGGGAATGGGCCGCCGAGATAGAAAACATTCAAATAAAAAATAATCTTGTGAAATCCACAGTATTAAACCCTTGTTCTTTCATTGAAAGGCACTAAGGAGTTTAATTACAAACAAGAAACATCATAAGTTCAATGAAAAGCAAACTTAACGTCCGTAATTATTCATAAATAGAGAGAGAAAATCACAAACGGAAAAAAATATGCCTTTTGTCCGTTTGTGATTTTCTCTGACTAATTTTAGAGTTTTCATGTACTTTTAACGCTTAATTGGCGATTTATTTTTATTTTCTTCTGTCGATATTGTTGGCTATTTCGAAAAATCTTATTTGTTCTTTTATTTTTCTAGTTTCTTTATTTTTCTACAATGAAAGTTTCTTCTTAAAACTAAGATTCGTTGAAATAGGATTATGTATAGTCTACATTATTTTGTTGTCCAAACTTTTGGTGCATGTAATCTCTCTCATTGAGGTTGCTTTCACAATGGCTTGTTCAAGTAATTATTTGCAAAGTGCTACTTTAATTCTCGCAATTTTAGTTCAGTTTGCCGAAGGCTAAAACTAAGATCATTGCAAGAAGTCTAATTGCAATCCGTGGGCCTTTATTACGTGGGCCATTATATTAACATTTACTTCTCTCTAATAAGACCCGCAACAATGAATAACGACAATTAAAATTCATTGTTACAGTAATCTAATAGAATGAAAATATACATCAATATTATTATTGGTCATCTAAAAGAAATCAGACTGTCGATGGAAATACAGAATCTGATATCGCAAGGAAAAAAAATCCTATGACAAAAAATTCACTTTTTTTTATATAAATTAGTATCTTTAATCATTACATTATTAAAATAATTGATTTTCCGAAAATACATCTTAAATATTAGGTAATAAGTTTAGTCTGTATTCATTAGATTTAATAGGCGGTTGTTTGTTTGGGCTCTGCTGTCGGCTAATAGAATATATTTGCAGTAAACAGACGATTGTTGATGATTCGGCAGAAGTCTTTAAAGCGAAGTAAATATGATGACAATATTTTATCTTCAAATAGAAAACAAAAGTAAATAGAAAAGAACTTGAGAATGTTTACGCTAAGCTGAACGAAACCGGGTCGTTTCATTTTTATTGTAAATATCTTTAATTTTAATTTTTCTAGTTAAGCAGGTGTGCCGGCTTCATCATTGCATAATTACATACGCAGCACACGTAAAAAGCTTTTTATTAAGAAAACAAAAGCCTGCCTGCAAAAATCAAACTAAAATTGTTAACGGAAACTCACCTGGATCTTTTGTGCGCGACCGAAAATATAAGCTTGTAAAAAAAAGGGGGGGGGAGGGGGAAATGATCTAGATTTTTGATTAATTAATAGTAAATAAACATCGTCATCAATAACAACTTCAGTCTCCAATTAAAAGTAAACTTACCAAAGAACTATGTTTTCCAGCTGAATTAAAAATTAAGAAAAACTGAAGTTTACTTCGTTATTATCGCACATACAAGTGCTCTTTTAATTTTGACATATGAGAAATCGTTTAACTCATGCTTTTTACATACCCTCAAATTAATTGGTTAAATATTACACAAAAACTTTAGATTCAAACAGACTCCAAGAACTGTTTAATCGGTTGTAGTCATTATTCCTTGTGAACGGTTACAGAACTCCCACTGGAAGTTTTAAAACAAAAAGTTCTAATTAGAATTTCAGTCTGATTTAATTGAATGTTGCTGCGACTAATTAAAGAATTTATGATTCATAAACGGTTTTGATTACTGGTATTCTGAAATTTCAATAATGGATATCGCCACCAGAAGCAAATTAACGTTCTGTGATTCAAAGGTTGAATACGAATTGTTGAAGCATAGCATCATTGTAGTTGGTGGTCTATGATTGGATTATAGGACCTAAAGCGAATGTGTAATGGAATTAAATGAGATGCACAAATATTTTGATTCACAGCAATGAATTCCGAGGAATACTGAATTATATTTCAGTAAATTATGATGATTTATTGTTTCCGTGTCACCTGTCAATATTACTATTCCATTATCAAACAACGGAGCACCAATAGTTCAGTTTATTCATATCAAATAACAATAAAGATCTGAAAATATTCTGTTAAGGTTGATTTTCTTTATCCCTGTGTTACGAACCCAAAAGGGAGTTTGCCCAGTGAATATCAAAGTGCAAATAACCACTTTTTAAATTATAGGAATACAATAATTTCAGAAGTAAGTTTCATAATAGCTTTTTTAAAATTTTTCTAACAATTAGAATTTATTTGTAGTTTATGTGTCAAGGAGACCAAAAAGAAAACGTTACTGGCAATGTAACATTGGAAAAAAAAAAAAAAAACCAAACCAGCTCTTTTCTAATTAAAAGAAAAAAATAATAAAGCAGTTAAAAACATCATAAATAAGAAAAGCTGTCTGGTCTCATAATATTCTAGAACAAAAATCTTTTAAAACAAAAACGTTTAGCAATGAAATCTTGTTCAAATAACCAAAGGTAAATTGATGACATTGCTTGATTTTAATGGGAAATATATTTCTTTCTACACTTCAATACAGCCAAAAATAATAAGTTAAAATTAATATAATGGAAAATAAAACAAGCAGCCGTGCCGGCATGATCGTGGGGTCTCAGGCGTCGGTCTGCCGGTACCCGGGTTCAAATCCCGGTCGAGAGCATGGATGTTTCATCTTTCTTCTTCTGTGTTTCATCCGTTTCTCCCCTGGGACTTACTATCTCAGGGTTATTTCTGGACGGGATGTGAATCTCATCCCCCTTCTGGAATTTCCTAGCCTCACCCTGACGTTGTTAGTTAGGGCTAGCCCGTGGTCCATAGTTGGCCAAAGTCTATGAAAGGAAGGAAAACAAGCATGCATGTTTACAACAGCAGCTCATTAAGTTTTGTTAATAATTTATCCAAAAATGTACGGCTCTGTTCGTTGATTAGCTTTGTTAATCAAAATTTAAAATTTAATTCACTAACAGACGACTGGATTTATTTAGCAAACATATTTCGATATTAGATTTAATTGATTACAGTTTCAAAAATGAAAAAAAAAATCATTAGAATTTTAGTAGCATTAATTAACACATCATTGTACGTTGATTATACTTGAATCTGATTTGCTACCGGTATTCTTGTAGTTCCTGTGAATTTGTAATGAATCAGATTATTGAATCATAGAATTGCACAATTAAAATATATTCTAAGTTTAATAGTGTATAATAACAGGAAGTCAACGGCTTCTGATAGAAGTAGACCAATTTAAGTAGAAGTTATCAGTTGTCATGTGATTTATTTAAACTTCTAGGAAACCGAGGAAATATTTATGAACTGAATGAAATAAATTCAAAAGCCAAGAAGAATGAAATATCTTCGACGAATTCTAAATGAGGTCTCTTGATTGTCATTGTCTCACCTGAAATGATCAACGAAGTGTCGCAAGAAGACATCTGCAAGATTAGACTGCTATGTCACTTGGGACATCCATTGCAGAGATAAGCAGTTGTAGCAGTGACGGTAGAAATTAGTATCTTTCGAGGAATTCCGGTGGAAAATCACGGAAACCATATCACAGTGGTGCAATTTACAAGCCAAGTTCTACAAACAATAAGAGATACAACCTAGCACTAATCTTGTAAAACAACAACTTCAGTCTTCAATGAAAAGTAAACTTACCAAAAACTTTGTTTTCCAGCTGTAAAACAATAAACATATCAACATTCGCGAACTAAGAAGAAAGAGCAAGATGGGTTAAATTTTAAGAAACATTGAAGTGAAACTTATAAAGCGGACATTTAACGTGAATCTGAAGAAGTGGACCATAATAATTAGATATACTTAACTACGATGGATTTTCTCACTTCGGGTGAGATTGACTCAATATTTCGGCTCGGTAGCTTGAGCCTTCGTCAGGAGATATGGAATGTTACATGGAATTTAGGCTGTTACTTCGACAACGTTTTGGAGAAGTTCAATCCATGGTCTCCTTTCCCAAAACATTGCGAACACTGATACAACGAAGGAAAGGGGATACTGAAGGCCTAAGCAGGACAGGTTGTTGGGGACATATTCTTATCTACATTTTGATCGAATTAGTCGTATTTGTATAATAAACATGAAGGTAATATAAAATTATTTATTCTTTAGCAGTCCTACAACCATTGAACTTTAAATAATTTGCTTTTTGATGTGAAAGCAGAAAGCAGACATTATTGGAAAAAAATAAATAAAAATACAAGCTATTTCGTGGAAATCAAGCAAATGGAAGAAATTAAAAACATAGCTTCGGGCCCAATTTTTGTTATTGTTTCCATTTGTTATTGATTGCAATCATCTGCAGCGGTTACAATCTACTGTAAATTAACTGCTGTAGTCAGAAGGTTATTTTTCCAAAAAGAAATAATATTCTGATGGGAATTTACTGCAGCCATCACAAAATGCTAAAACAGTTTTTATAATTGAGTTTCAACAAAAATAGTTTCAACAATTGAGGAAGCCCACATAGGTTTGTAAGAAATTGTGCGATTATCGGCCAAACACCTTGATTTCATAAGCACTCTTACATTCGTCACCTTATAAAAGACATAGGAAGAGATATAGAAGAGACATCAACCACATTATATAGGTTGAGTAGTTGCTAAAGATCATTTAAGATTATACAGAAACTGCATCTTGGAAACGCTGGCTTAGCCAGTCTTTAGAAAAGTTTAGATTCTTAAAAGTTGTATCAATCACCTCATCATTAATTCTCCATATGATTTTGATCGAATTCCAAGACGGAAACAATGTCAGAAGTAGGGGCAATTTGTCGGATAAAATAATGGCAGACGTTTCCTTCTTTTCCCTAATAATAATAGACGGCAAGTTAAAATGATGACCAGCATGAGAAGCTCAGTTCAGGTAGGTAGTACGTGCTTCCGATTGTCGTTTTCATTTGAAGGCAATACAATTTTTTTTACAGATAATAATAAGTTAAAATAGCGAGCTAAAAATGAGATTAAAAAAAATGAGAAAAAAATACTAAACAGGCAAAATATACATTTTAATAAAAAAAAAAACCTGAAATTACGCAAGATATACTAACTGAACATTGTGTATTTTGCACGACAATCCCTTTCTATTAAATAAATTCCATTTGTAAATTGATTTCAAATTTCAAAAGAAATTGTATTTCATAAATTTCCGCAGTCCGTTTATGTAAGTTATGGTTAAAGGTGCTTCTAAAAACAGTAATACTGTTTGATCATTTAGTTTTTATGATAACGTAATACTGGTAGATGGCAAGAATCTTTGTTAAAATATTAAAGTTAATATTGATTTTATATCCAAGCATAGTGTTCTTTTTCATTATGCGAGATTTCTTTTGCTTAAAACGGATTTAGTAAGGGATTAATAATACAATAAGGCCTTCGTTGAATGGTTACTTCTGATTCGCGAAGGCAGATGTAAACAATAACTTGATTTACGACTTTACCACTTTTATTTAAATTAAATAGCATTTACATTAAACGAGAGTTTTTGGACGTTAGTGTAATATGAGAACAACAATACAATTCTTTTTCCGGATGTTTTAATCATAAAACGAAGAAGAAATATCGAAACAGCAGTAAGTAGAATACTCCTAAATTCGCATCAAAATGCGAAATTTCCAGCACAATGGAGCAACAGAAATCAATCAATTTGTTCAAACCAAACCCTTTTCGAGCAAGATTGAAAAGCCATACAAAAGGATCCCCTTGAAACTAATACACAGATCATTGATCTAATAAAAAGTATAATGTTTAAAACTTATTTAAAATCCTTACTATAAAAAAAGATAAGGAACGGAAATCAATACGCTATCTAACTATATCTTACAATGAAAATACTGAAAAAAGTGAAAGAAAAGCATCATAAAAACTATTGTGCAAATAGCCTTCAAACTAAATAAATTAAAAAGAAAACCACAAAGCAGAAGATCCATACGATCCAATGAGCAAATCAAAACTGCAAAAACATTGATGAAACGTTCCAGCAACTAAAAATATCCATCAACAAACAGCGACAGGACATACACGTGGAAAAAGGTTTTATTGGCATGATCGCTCTCCAGAACTGGAAATTATAACCAAAGAACAGATCAAGATCTAAAGAAAATCAATGAAAAGCTATTTTTCATTATCAAAAATGTCACCACCCACACTAACTCATTATTTAAAACAGAAGTGATATCAAAGCAAAAATATAGCGAATCGTAGTAAATATGAGAAGCAGCTCCCTATTACTCTAATTAGACCATTACTTCCCATTAATAATCCAAACCATTACTTCAAGATTACTGATCAACCATTACTTCGTCTTCATCTCAAGATTTAAACAATTAAATTAATGCTTTTTAGGCAATGTCAAAAGCAAAGCGGCCCCTAATATGCACAATTTTGTAAACAAAATGTGTTCAGAAGGGTCGATATTGGGGGGACGTCTATCGCCGTTTTCTTCTTTATTGGAAGCGACCACTTTTGACCCCCCAACATCCGGTCAGGGAGTGGTCCTAGAGGTCTGATTTTTTGATGCTGAACACAATGGTGAGGGTTTCATTCTAATATCTCTAACCGTTTGGCCACTACAGTGTGACATCCAGCAAGCATAAAAGCAAGAGCAGTCCTCTACGTTTTATAGGCAAGCTGTAGCCTAGGGGCCGCTAAGAAGAACCTCAGGAAATGGAAACTGAACAAACAGATGACAATATCATCAGCCTTTCAGAATGAACTGATCGTAATGAATGAACTGATTAAAGATCATAACTCCCTTATTAATTGATTTAAATCTAAAAACCAAGTTTTAATCAAAAGCGTATCGCTAATCAAACTGTAAAACAGTAAAGTCACCTCGGACGCCCAAATAACAAAAAACAAACGGAAATGGGGATAAAAAAGGAAAATTTAAATGTTTCTGTTCTGTAATACAGATTACCCAATATAAAAATATTGTAGCCATTATTAAACAAAATAATTCCAAAGAACTTAAAGCCTACTTTCCTTAAAACATTAGTTCGTATTTTTTTTTGTTCGGAAGTTTTGAACAACGAAAACGAAAACCCACGTTTGTATTTCAATTACATCTAATAAATACAAACTACAGAATTTTTTTTATTTTCTGAAAAAAAAAAGAATTAAATGCGGGTTATTTACTTAAATTGCTGATCGAAATTAATTTTAGTATTGATTATTTAAGACAATGAGATACTAACAGAAGTAGGATACAAATTAACTGTTAGAAGTGAATAATTTATCAATGGAATCTTTGTCGCTTTTTCGTACGAATTTCTTCTCACGGACGCCACTGAAAATATTTAAAACTTAACCGATATGTCTTCCCATAGTCCTCGAATAAGCGCACCAAGTTTCAAGAATATCTACCCAGCGATTCAGAAGTTATTAGGGGCGACACACGTACTGTGGGTGGCGTTCCCAATGTCACATTGCGAAGTAGTGCTTTCCTGCATTGCTTTCCTTAAACCAGTCTAACAAAGCGGAGAGCTTGCTGCACTGCGGGGAAGCATCGGGCAGCTAGTGTGACATTGGGAATGCTACCCCACAGTACACGCGACTAACTGATTTCATAAGCTTCATACTTGAAAGTAGGCTACATAAAAACAAGGATTCAGCACCGACAGCAACCAATCATTAAATAAATTTCATGAGGTTTTTTAATCTTAAGAAATTAGCAATCAGTTTCAATTCGAAACTGTGACTATTTAAATATTTTGTTTACTTCAAAAATGTACATTAAAAGCTGAAGTCATATGCATCATTTATTACGAATGTTTAAGAGCCATTTACTAGTACAAAAAAGTTTGTAGAGAGTACCAGAAATAGTAACAGACGTACACAGACATATCGATTTTATGACCCTAACTTTCCAGAGAAAAGTAACGATTTGTCTAAGAGAGCAAGTTTTGTTTATTTTGTTAATTGCATTTATTAAGAAAATTAAATATATCAATATCTACAACAGTAGGCGAATATAGGAATACAAGTACGGAAAGCACTTGTAAATTAATGCGATGGTATTTGATTTTAAAGAAATGAGAAAAATTAAAAATAGATTCAATTAAAGACTTTCCTAAATTAAAAATCTCATTTTATTTTAATTACAGTCACATAATATGTTATTTAAAATTTCATTTCCTTAACGACAGTACTTTCTAATTCATAATCCTCAAGAGTTATATTAAAATCGGATCAAATTTAAAACCCGTCAAATTGTATGGTTTAATAGTGTATTTTATTTATCCATCAGCACTTGCTTATTATGTAGTAATATGATTCCATGAAATTACACTCAGCACCGGCAGCAGTGAAATCGGTATTTGCTTTTAGCTGCTCTTTAATCACTCGCGATCAATTCTAATATCTTTCTCGATCAATTACGTAATATATTCATCAAAAGAAGAATGTTGAAAAACCAGGCTCATTTTTTTTTGACATTTTGCTTTTTTATTTTGAGATATCTTAATTCCATTTAATTAACTGTGTAAAAAATCATTTATTGAAGTTTTAGGAATTCTGCCAGGTGAAGAACGTTGCCCCAAGAAAACAAATTCAAATGTTATCATATTGGTACCACCAGGGTATCAATTAGTAGTATGAACTGGATGGTAAGTGATGGAACCATAAATACTGGCATATGCAGTAAAATTCTGTCTTTAAAATCAACCAGGTGAAGAATGTTACCCTGAGAAACCATACTTTTGATGTAACCCCATTCCCAAAAAAATCACGGGGATTAAAGTTTGGTGAACGTGATAGGTAAATTGATGGTAATGCGTGATTAATGATTCTATTCTCTGAGAAATGTTGTCGCAGCAACTGTTGAACATGACGTCCTATCAGGGGAGGTGCTCCGTCTTGAATAAATGTTGTAATGTTGAGATATCCTTGCTGGAGGTGTGGGATTACGAAACTGTGCAACGTACCTCGATAACTTGTTGCGTTTATACTGTATAAGTCATAGGTCCGGTTGGTTTGATTTCTCCGAAGAAAAACAGGCCGATCAAAAATGTGGCCATAAATCCTATCCTTACTGTTACCTTCGGTGAATGTAAGGTAATCTCTTGAAACTGAGGACGATTCTCAGTAGCCCAGATGAGGCAGTTTTACATGTTCACTGCTCCATAAACATGTTTATAATGATAAAAAAGATTTATGCTATATCCATCTATTAACATCAAAGTGCTAATGATATACTTAGGACTAATCACCAATTTCAGTATTTGTCTCCAAATGTATCAGGTAACTAACGTAAATTATGTCTTTAGTATTATAAATTATTTCAATTCAGATAAGCGAAGCCTGTTTAGTAATTGATGAGCAATTTCGCCATCAAATTATGACTCAAATGTAAAACTTTTATATCATATCTTCCAATAAAATAGGGTAAAAATTTATGTCGAAAATTGGTTTAAAAAACATTTCAATTATTGCTTGCTGAATCTTGAAATTCCCCATTTACCACTTAAAAAGTCTCTTCTTTTTCTCATTCAAAGAGATGAAATGCTGACATTTTTAGAACATTGTGTCTGCAATATACAAGACGTCTTAAACCACACGGCCGAGACCATTAGTACCTTTTTGGCCTGAGGAACTTCAAATGTCAACTGCATTAGCTTCGAAATAACAAGAGAGACATCCTTGTTAAATTCACAGAAGTTCCTAATGATATTTTCGGAAAGCTCCAAACCAAGACTGAACCAAATATTTTCCATTCCAAAGTTGACAGAAAAAAAAAATCATAGATTGTACGTCTTAAAACAATTCTGTCCTTGTGAAAACTTAGAAATTACTGAACAAAGTAAATTTCCCTAATGTAACCAGCTCTTTAGATTTTTATTATGGATAGATTCATTATCAAAGCGACAAATATCTTGACATATTGGTTAATTAAATCACAAGGCTATCAATATAATAATCAATATAATCAATATAATAGTAAGAGAGAAATTCTTTTATAAATTTATAATTAAGGCACTTTGATCTGCAATTGTAGTTGCGTGCCTGAAATGAATGGTCAAGTTTTTTTTTTTCTTTTTCTTTATATCGATTCTCTTGTTGCATCTAATATCAGGAGGCTGTTATTGTTAGAACATCGTCAAGATACGTACTTAATGATAACGCTTGTTTTTAGTACAAATAATTATGACAAAGTTCATCAATTTTTTATTTAATTTAGGCTTTGAGATGGCAATCAAAATTGCATCAAAATGACTTATAAAAGCTCACTGAAAGCTTCTTCCACAAAATTACTGATCCCCTTATTTTCTGCTAGTTTTTACTCAATTAGCTTTTCATATGGTAAATCTATGAATTTTATAAAATCAAAAACTTTATAACAGACTCTTGCTGTAAAATATGATACGTGTAATTGCACACGAATAACATATTTGGACTCTAAATTTCTAAGGAGAATTTGGACGAAAAAACAAAAATTTACTAGTAAATTAAAAGATAAGAGAAGGTGTCAGTATTAAAACATTAAAATTTGTAAATGATTCAACAGCTACTCTGAAGTTCATTTAGCCTTACAATACAACGGAACAAAAAGCAGAATATCTGAAAAAAAGTAGCATTAGAAGGACTATTGCTATACTATCACTAGGATTGGGATTAGTGAGTGAAGATTTTCTCAGTGTGGATATGGTGTAATGAATAGTAAGGTTTTTAAATATAGATAAATCGCCCCAAACTGAAAGTTAAACCTATAAATTGCCGAAATTATTGGTATTTTTTTTTAATGGATAGCGACCCCGAAATTTGGCCAAAATTGAAGTAACTGCAAATTCCATTGCATTTGACTTGAAAACTGCTGAGTGCTATATCGAGAAGCAACTTAAAATAATGAACAGAAATTAAGGTTACATTATTAGACAAAAAAAAATAAAATAAAATAGACGGCTTCTTTTTTTTAACTCGATGCCAAAGATAAAAGTATTCCAACTAGAGTAGAGATGGGAACCATTAAATTTGTAGGCTATTTGGTTCTTAATGTATTTTATCAAAATACTGCGATTCTGTAAAATAGATGGATATCTCAAAAGATAAAAATTTAGTCTAAATTACGCTAGTAAAATTGTAGATTACAGATCCACTATTACAGAACTCTATCAACTCTACCACATTTTATATAATTACTTCCATAGGGCCTTCAAACTGACCACAAACATAAACCTCCTCAATAAGGAAATAGAATATTTGCACCAATTATTCATCCGATCTAACTATCCCATCGAATTAATTAAAAGAAATTGTAACAAAGCAAAATATCACATGCGTAACTCCAGTAACATCAGTAATAAGCAACAAAGTAACAATTATGCTACATGCCATTCATACTTAGCATCAATAACACCCTAAAAATACTTAAATATAACATTCAAATAATCAACAGGGAAAACAAAAGAATAACTTCCCGTAAATCCAGCAATAAGAAACACCCTCACACTTCCACCAGTATTATATACGCAATCCCCTTAACAATTGCAATAAGCAATAGATAGGCTTTACCACCCAAACCTTATTAAAAAGAATGAAACAGCACCAAACGAACAACAAAAACAAGGATGAATTCAAATCTAGATTATTTCTTCATAGCAAATCTACCAACTACACCTCTAATTTTGAAAAAACTCATAACAGACCAGGCCTCGAACATCATTTCTCTCATTCTTGCAGGAATCATATTGCCAACACTCCTACCATAAACCGTAAACTTTAAATATTTTATCATATATTAATTGTCTTTATAGTTCGTTGCTAGAGATCGTGATTTCGTTGTTTCATAGGATTTTGGTAAGTCAAAAAAAACAAAAAAAAACTATGACTAAATTTCAACATTTTTTGTTGTTGTAAAGTTTGGAATATCGTCATAATTAGTAAGATTAAAAATTTAATTAAGAAATTCTTAATAATCCTATTGTGATATTAGTAGAAGGCATCTATCAGCGCCACAAATAAGTTTTTTTAGTTCAGTATGACCTGACCGATCACTAATCCAATACTGCAACTTCAAAGTTTGAATTGTTCGATACTGTTTTCGATCTAAACAGCTTTTCGATCTTGAAAATTATACAAAAGTGTGAAGGGATTAAATTACAGGGAGGGGGAGATGTGTCCAAGTTTCAATTGTAGCCTGTGATTTCCACAGGGTCCTAAAGAGTAATTCTGCAAAGTTTGGTGCAGATAGGTCAAATGGCCTAGGAGTGTATAGGGAACAAAGAAACAAACAAACGTACAAACGATCTCCTTTATATATATAGGGTGTACCTGAAATGTGCTGCGAAACTTAAAGGTTGTATTCAATCATGTAAAACAACGAATAAATGTCTTTTAAACATGGGCCTGGAAATGCGTTATTTCCAAGATATGAACAATGCAACAATACAGAGGTGTTGGCAGTCGGTCAGTTTCACAGAAAGTGCTCGAAATGTCTTCCACCGGCCGCAATGCACGCAACACAACGTCGTTCCATCGACTGCCGAACAGGGTCGAAGATGCCAGGTGTTGCACCCATGCACTATGCGATCATGCAGTGCATGGGCGTCAGGAACCGGTGTGGTGTACACTAATGCTTTAAGATAACCCCGTACGAAAACGTCTAGAAGGTTTAAATCAGGGGAGCTGGCCATGTCACGATTACTGAGGAGCAATTTAATGACTCTACGATACGACATAAAGGCCAACACCTCTCGTTTCATCGTTCATATCTTGGAAATAACGCATTTCCAGTGGACCCACATTTATATGACATTTATAAGTTGTTTTGGATGATTGAATACAATCTTTAAATTGGCAGTACATTTCAGGTACACCCTGTATAGAAGATCAAGTTTTTAAGAAAACTGTAAGCATTTTCTTTATAGCACCATTTTATTTTCTCGATAGTAACTAATTGCAAATAAAATATAATTTACTAAATTATTGTTTTTAATAGTATGGATTTTTTTGTTTTACAAAAAAATCTATAATTTTTATTTGTTGTTTAATTTTGAGCTGGCACTGTAGAAAGTACACACTGTATTTTCTCTAAACTTTGAGAAAGTAGTGATTAATATGTGTTTATGTCTCGATATATCACAATTCTGAGCATTATCTTAATAATTTAGAAATAAATAGCAAATATTTTGCCTCATTCTGTTCCTTCCTCAAAACACATTTTATATTTGTTTTTCCCAAAGTTTAATTATTGATTTTAAATCTTTAACTATCTTTTTTTTCCTAAATCAATCCCAATCACTGTAGCGTAAATTCAAATTTGGTTTTTCGGTGTTTAAGTGATTTTTAATCTGTGAGAAAATGATTATTATTGAATATTTCAATCCATTATTTCGTTTTTTTTTTAAAAATAATAATTTTTATTCTTCACTTGTCATTACAAAATTACAAATATTTTGCTATCTTGAATGGTTAGAAATATCATATACATAAACTGAATAAGGCACACGTTACAGATAGGGAATGTCAGAAACAGAACAAAATTCATACTCGTGAGAATTTGCTATTTTTGTTACTTTAATAAAAATCTGTCAATGATTGATTTTCGTACAGAAAACAATAAAATAAAAACAAGAATTCCATGAAAATATATCAACATAAAAACAAAACCCGCATTACTTAGATTTCAGAAGGAAACGTCATAACATCAACACAGCTTTTTGAGTCATTATAAGTCAAAGTTTCGATCAACATACCTCTAGATAATTAAAGGAAGGAAGTCTACGAGAGTTTCAAGATCAATTATTTACCATAAAACAATTTACCCAGCAACAAAACAACGAAAAGATTTTATTTTATTACAGTATAAATAATGAGATTGTTTAACTTTTTGTCTTGAAGTCGCTTGACATTCCTAATAAAGTAGAATCCATTGTGTCTCAATTTGCTGGTCCCATTTTACTGACGATTAACTTTGATGTACTACAGATAGTTCCCAAGAAGTTATGTTTTGAGGGCAGTGTTTGCCATTAAGCTGCAAATTCTTGTTTTTTTTAAGTAAAATTGAAGTCTTTTACTGCCTTCGTAATGTTTGCTTCCTTTAAATTTCGTAGCTCTCTCCCTTTTATAATTGGACATATATCGATGTGAATTTTCTGATTTCTGATGACCTCAAAAAAAAAAAACCATATGAAAGTTTTGATTTTTCCTCCTGAATCATTGTATATATTGCCTTAGATAATATTTCCCACTGCTTACCAGATTTCAGTCTCATACTACTTTCAATTGAAATACTTATAGTTAATCGCCGATTATCCGGGAATTAATAATTTTTCATGGGGTCGGTTTAGCCATGATCCTCTGTAGTACAAAAAAAAAATCATTTTTTTATAAATCCTCTAAGTTTAAACAAACAAAAATCACGACTTTCTATCTAAATAAGTTTTAAAAATTCACTGTTATATTTATATACTAAAAGAATATTTATTTTATGTTTACTTAACCCAATAAAACAATTTGGATTAACCCGTGTTTTTCAATTATTCGGATTCTAACTTCTCGCAATTACCACGGATAATTGACGTTTACTTTTTTATCAAAAGAAAGAAACAACATTAACAAATACACTTTTATAAAGATTAAAAAGAAAAATAATTTTTATTTATTTAGAATAAAATTTTAGAAGCTGTCCATAAAAGTTGTCCGCCCTATTGACCGCTTTAAATCATTCCCCTTAAACGAACGTAATGCTGGGCCCTTCTCTCCGAACTTCCTCACGGGCAGCCTGTTTATTTAAGCTTATGAAGGAAAGTAATATGTTTGCAGAACACAGTATTATTATTATTTAAACTAGAAAATTAACATGAGCATTGAGGTTTTTTTTTCTAGAAATTATGAAATTAAGAAGTTACAACACATCTACATATACACAAAATATTCGAATAATATGAGCTTAAATTATATTATCAGAAATAAAGAGCATACAAAAAATAACTTCGCATCTTCTCATCTATTTTATAATTCCATAGCTTAAATGATCTTCGTAACATCCGGGATTATTTTGGCATATTTCTCCAAGCGTCTTCAGATATGTTCTGACCAACAAATGTCAGAAGCGCGGGAATCCAAGCTGACCGTTGTCAGAGCGTGGTAGATACAGCTGGTCTCCATTTGTATGTATTTATATATTTTATACCAGGAATGTATTTGTAAAATCGAACAAAATAATTGCTTGTTCTTAGGTTTTCTTATACAACATAATTATTCACATGAACAGGCATTTATTTTGCTGATGAATTTGTTTATATTTTCTTTCAATTTCGTTTTGGTTGGCAATTCTTGTTACAGAAATTTCAACGAATTTGTGTTTGTGCAGACAATTGTAGTATATACTTTTCTGCATTTTTTAATGTCTGAGCCTCTTTTACTTTAAAAGTAAGTTAGGGCTAAATTTGTTAATCTTATTTGAGCCATTATATTCTTTTAAAAAAATTATATAACATCAAAAAGCTTTAAAATCGCGATTTTCTTTGTAAACAATACAATGATTTCAGATTTGCTGTTACAGAGGATAACACAAAGAAAAGGAAAGCAGAAATTACCAAAGAAATATCGTAGCCTGCGATTTAAAAGTAATTCCTTTTTTTAATATTCAAATACACATAAGATAATTTGACAATATTGTATGTAAGGCAATTCAATCATATAATCTTCCTCCATCCTTTGATGTTATGCCATAGCATTTCTAAATAGCAGTCGTATGGTCTTTGTAAATGTCACAAAATATTTCAAATACCTTGAAAGACAGATTAGGAATTATAAATTAGATGAAAAGACAAGTTATTGCAGCATCAAAGTTTGGTTGGAAACACAGAAGATAGAATTCTTCTTTACTTTTAAATTCAAAACATTTCCTTGCCATTTTATGAAAAAAGAAATGAATTTTCTTTTTGTCATTAAGTAAAATTATTACTTCTTGTAGTAAAATGTCACTATTTAAAAAAAAAAAATTAATATGATTTTACACCAAGATTACTAAAAACTTGTTATTGGTCAATGCATAATCAAGGGAAAATTATCAATATTATCCTAAGATATCCGATATGGATGGGATATCCTGTAACATAGATGTTCTTCCAGTAACCCTTTTTTTATCAAGTGTCCTCCATTGACTACAGATAATGATAGTGTCTCTATTTGACGACCACTGTTCGAGACACTACTTTAATAAAACCACTTTAATGCCCATGTTGTTATCTCGATGTAATCTTACTTAGTCTCTGATCATCTTTTCGATGAAGAAAAAGTATATTATAAATTTGAGTCCTTGTGGTTTCAAGGTTATTTAGGGAGAAACCAGCAAACAAACAGCCACTTTTCTAAAATATTTACTTAACCAGCAACTCGGACACAACTTCTAAATTTCCCTTGGGTACGAGAAAGTTCATGAAAAATTCCATTCCTCAAGCTTGATGAGTTCGACGATCATTTCGAACGAATAAAGTTTCTAAAATATTTAAAGATCAGAGATTTCCACAGCATCTTTCCTGCGGGAGCAGAATTCATGAAAAATCTTCTAACTTGAATTTTTTCATAGATTTTCCAAAACTTGATGTAACAATATTTTTATGATGAAACGTTGTCTTGAGTAAGCTATACCTTCCATTAAGCCTACGTCATAATACATCACTTAGGAAATAAAAGTAAGAAAAATAAATAATAAATATTTGCAATTTACAATTTTTTTCTTGTGAGAAAAAAAAACTAACCTGCAAAAAAATTTTGCAAAAAAACAATTTATAACTAAATTACAGAGCTAGAATTACAAATTTAAAAATTAAACTTAAAATAATAATAAAAGAAATCTTTGAAGTCTTTATCTTGGTCTTTATCTATCCACTAAAAACTTAATACTGCTTCAAGTAATTCAAAATTTAAAAAGTTATGAAACTAAAAAGTAAACTTAAAATTACCAATTGAATTATTCACATGAACAAAGATATACTAAAATTAAAACATTTCACATAATTTCAACTTCAAAACATTTAATCCGATATTTCCTGGAAGCAATGCGTTCCACTTCATTGGGGTTTTGATATTACGAAGAAAATAAGAATAGATTGACACAAAATTACATTGTCAAACTGTTATAAACAAAAGGAAAATATTATACTCAGCAAACAGTATTTATATTATTAACAGTCTACCAATGTAATTACTTCCAGGAAATATCGTATTAGATGTTTATTATTTAAAATAGGAAGTAGATATAATATTTTTATATTTGCTTTTTATATTAACTTTTTAATTAAAGAATTAATTCTTTATGGTTAAAAGAAACATATTTTCGAGAAATTTAAAGATAATAGTAAGCTAAGGATTTATTTCAAAATTACAATTAAACAAACATAAAATATTCGAATAAGCATTAATAAGGGATAATTTTCAAGCTTCTAAAATTTGGTACCGATATTTGGGAAGAATCTTGTTCGTGTGAGCGATTCAATTTTTAGAGGACTTAATTAATCACTTGCATAATATACACAATCCTCCAAAAAGTATCGGGACATGCTTAACATTTTTCATAGTCCAGTGCAGTTTCTCATTGACAAGTAATTCAGACCGGCTTACAGAGAAAATCACAACGTTCATATTGCATTGCATCTTGATATGGGATGCTAAGGGTAAAGTACCTGTACTTTCGTTAGCGATTATTGTCGGATTCCTCAACTTTAAGGTGCGCTGTATGATTCACGGACATCAATGCACCTTTACAGAAATTACACGTAAGCAATTTGAACCATAATGAACGCTTATGGATAATCGTACATGCAATTAAGAGATATGTCCTGATAATTTTTGGAGATTAGTGTAGATATTACTACAAAATAATTAGGAATTGGTGTTCGATTCTGCTGATTCGTAAGTCGGGTTGCTTGTGGGTTCAGTATCTGAAATAAAGACATTTTGGGACTGTTGCTGCTGTTCCATTTTGAGTTTCTGTCTTTGTATACGAGCTTTAACGATCATTAAATGCTTCACAATATAATCTTCATTTGGAGAGATGCTGTGGGCTTTTAACAAGCATTCTTCGGCTTTCTCTAGTTCTCCCCGTTCGACGAAAACGACGCATAAGTTATGGACTCCCTGCACGTTAGTCGGTTCTATTTCTAGCAGTTTTCTGTAACACTGAAAAGAAAGGAAGATAGGTATTACTACACATAAATAATTATTTCGCTCTAACACACTATATATAACAAAGGAACTACAGGGTGTCCGACAAGTCCCGCATCATAGGAGATATCATTTGTTTGTCAACAACAATTAAAACAACAATTAAAGCAAAATTATGTCCGACAAGTCCCGCGTCATATAGGCCAGTCAATATCGACACAAAAAAAGACAAACATTGCAAACGCGCATGTATCTACGATTTTTTTATATATTGTTAGGACCCCTGAGCGTAGTGTATACCCAAGTTTGCAACCCTGAAAACCCTGTGCTACTCCTGTGGTGTTCGAAAAACTGCGAAATTCTGGCACTTGTGTCAGTTTTGTCGAAGAAAACACCGGAACGAAGCGTTTCTGGGGTATCATCACTCTATACTTTTGTAATGCAAACTAAATTTGCTAGAATTTGAGGCCAACACGAGCTCTGTAGGTCCATTGGTTGCGGAGATATAGCCAGTCAAAGATGAGTAACTTTTTCCAAAAACTGGAAAGTTATCGGTAGGGTCATGTTCCAAGACACCTACATGCTAAACTGAAGGTTCTAGAGAAAGATCATGAGAGAAAAAGTTGTAGAGAGTTAAATTAGCTGCAATTTAATTCCAAAATGGTGCCTCTACGCCTCATAGTTTCCTCAAAAACAAAAAAAACCAGTAAAATATCGTTTTTTGGAAAAATGAGAAAAACATTGTACTGAATCATGTTGGTATCTATTTCTTTAAAAACACGTGCAAGAATGTGAAGTTAACATTGTGTTCTAGACATTGTACTGAATCATGTTGGAATGTATTTCTTTAAAAACACGTGCAAGAATGTGAAGTTAACATTGTGATCTGGCCCAACATTGTTAACAAGGTGATCTGGCATCGCAATGATTCAGTCAAAGGCATTGTGGCGGGATACGTTAGCTACGTTTTCAACCACTTTGGGACAAACGTAGCTGTGGTGTTTGATGGATACCCACACGATGCATCGATGAGGAGCACTAAATCAGCTGAACGCCTGCGACGCTCTGCTTCTCTCTTTTGAAGTGACGTGTTGTTTGATGAATTAACACCCATCAAAATTTCCCAGGCAGAACTGCTCTCCAATAAATCTAACAAACGCCGCTTGATCACCTTGATGCGTACTGACTGTGAGAGGCAGGGTATCGAGGTACATTAATCTCAAGAAGGATGCCGATACTGATATAGTGATGACCAAGTTTCTCCAAGAGCTCATCGTTCGACCAAGTTACGTCGACCTACTGGTCCTCCTCAACGGCTTAAGCTCTTACCAGATGAACGTGTACTTCCAAAAGGCGGCGGAGGTGAATCAGAGTGCGCTCACTATACAGCAAATTCCTTCACATGTGGAGAACTGAAGGTTCCACGAGGGATGGTTGTGTTCCTGCATGCCATCAGTGGGTGTGACACGACCTCTGCCCTTTTCTGGCAAGGCAAGATGAAGTGGTGCAATGTCCTCAAAAAAAAACCCACTGGATAGATCTCGCCAGCATTTTTCTTGATCGAAACTCCAACCAGGACGAAGTAGGAAATGCTGGCGAGAAGATCTTGATGAACCTGTTCGGCGGAGATGCGGGAACGCTCAACACCCTGCGATACTCAGCATTTGTAAAATTAACAGCAACGGCCAAAGTCAACCTTGCCCGCCTCTCCCCCCCCCCCGCCACAGAGGCTGCAAAATATCATTCGTGGTGGATCTACCACCAGGTGGAAAAATGGTTGGGGGTCGACAAAATCCCTTGTGATTGTGGATGGGCCTCCAGCGAACAAGGTCTCATGCCCATCACAATGTGTGCAGAGCCCGCCCCTCAGACCCTGCTTAGAATGGTGGCTTGCAAATGAGTGCAAAGGGTGCTTAGGGTCGTGCACTTGCAGAAAGGCAGGGCTCAAGTGCTCTATCTATGTTCCTTTTGCCAATAGCGCAGTTGCACAAACCTCACCATTATGTCCTGGACGAGGAGGATGAGGAAGTGGACAACCCAACACCATATGACGACCCGCCTCCACTTGCAGAAAACGTCGTCCATCCTCCCACTCCCTTCCCCATTGATCCAGACTGGATGAGACCCGACCCTTCGAAAAGGGTGAAGTTCTAAACTACTGCGGTGTTTATGCTTGACTGTGTATATAGAATTTTCTTGTGTACATTTATGCTTCCGCTATTTATTTATGTTTACGTTTATTTGTTTAGTGTATGTTTATTTGAAGCCATATGTTCCATCTACAATGCTAACTGCACATTCTTGCACGTGTTTTTAAAGAAATACATACCAACATGATTCAGTACAATGTTTTCCTTATTTTTCCAAATTCCGATGTTTTACTATTTTTTTCGTTTTTGAGGAAACTATTAGGCCTAGAAGCACCATTTTGGAATTAAATTGCAGCTAAATCAATTCTCTACAACTTCCTTTCTCATGATCTTTCTCTAGAACCATTAGTTTAGCCGGTACGTTGTCTTGGAACATGACCCTACCGATAACTCTCCACTTTTCTGAAAAACTTGCCCATCTTTGACTGGCTATATCTCCGCAACCAATAGACCTAGAGAGCTCGTGTTGGGTTCAAATGTCAGCAAATGTCTTTTGCTTTAGAAACGTATATAGTGATGATACCCGATAAACGCTTCATTCACGAGGTTTTTTCAACAAAACTGACACAGGTGGCCGAATTTCGCAGTTTTTCGAATACCACAGGAGTAGCACAGGAAGCATACCCACGTATGCAAACGTGGGTATGAACTACTCTCAGGGATTCTAAAAATATGTAAAAAAATCGTAGATACATGCGCGTTTGCGATGTTCGATGCTTTTATTGACTGGCCTAATAGGCGATATCGTAATTTTGTTTTAATTGTTGTTTGAATTGTTGTTGATAATCAAATGATATCTCCTATGATGCAGGACATGTCGGACACCCTGTATATAGATGGAAGGCCTATGTTAGGCATGACAGTATGCTACTCTAAACAGATTGTTATGTTTAAAAAAGATTTTGTTGGATTTTCGGAAAAGCCTTTAAATTTCCACTCGCATCACTTAAAGAAATGCATAACTTACCATAGGAGAAGAACTGTAGTTAGTTAAGACGGTACGTTCTTTTGTCAGTTTAATTTTATCTACAGCAAGTTCAATTAACATTTTCTTATCATTAACATTAAGTACAAAATAAATAAAGCATACACAGGGAAAAGGAAATGTTTTGTCCAGCTTCAATTTTCAGATTTAAAAAAATTCAGTGGTTTTAAGTGTAAATTAAATGTGATTTTTAATTTCAATAATTTTAACTTGAAGGAATCCCTTAGCTATTAAACACTAAAATTAATTTAGAACCTAAAATATTAAAACTCTATTAATTATCGTTAATTATCGATTTTTAATATTTTGAATTTAATATTGATTTTCGTTGTTAATGAGGCTTGGGATTTATTGTAAAATTGCATAAAGTTTTCTTGCGGTCTATGCTAAATGTGCTTAAACACTTCATGTTTGTAATCCAAATTTGTAATTCTATGTACTTAATAAAGGAGATATATCCTAAATATAAATTAATATTGTAATAAAGTGTTAATAATAATAAATTCTCTTTCAACGCCATGGGATAGGATGTGTTTTATTATTAACTTAGAAATTTTGATAATAAATAATTCCAATCATCAATAATATTATTAGAGATGTAACGTCCTGAAATATTTCATTACCCTTCCAAAATTGTAATTTTGAAAGCTTCTCTAAGTTTTAATGCACTTCTTCTGTGATCGATAGATAATTTTTTTGGATTCGTTGTAGTGTAAAATGAACTTACTAAAAATAGTAGAAAAACTAATTATATGTTTTATACATAATTAGTTTAAAATACCCGGCGTTGTCCGGGGAAGGGGTGGGGGTAGGGAAAGGGTGGTGAGGGGATAGAGAG
>JAFIDM010000001.1:43812974-43861255 GCA_023159025.1 Thereuonema tuberculata
AAAAAAAAAAAATACCCCCCTTCGATGACCCCGATATCTGCCATGTACTGGTATTCATTGCCTAGAGGCCTGAATTCAATTGTAAACCACATCATTCATAAAGAGAAGCTTCATTGATGAACATATAACTTCGCTACCATCTCAACAATTTAAATGCTGTCGTGGCGGACCAGCACTACATAAAATATTGCTAATTGTTGAATCTACTCCGAGATTCATGAAATCTTAACTACATTTCTAACTGTGTTTGATATACTAACAAAGACAGCTATGAATTTTCTAAGCTGTAGTCTCCTACAAAGTCAATTTGAAAGCTTTAGAATGTATTTTAAACGAACTGTAAATTTTTTGGGGTTTATCTGTTTAGCTTTTTGAAAGAAAAAGTTATATAATTTATCTTTAATTTTCTTTAAAATTAAAATCATAATTCTTTGTATTATTGGAAAGTTAAATATTTCACATAAAGAATTATTTCTGTATTTACGTTATAATATATATCAGGATTGCTACTATCGTATTGCAGGGCTTTTTCATATACTTCTTGTGCTTCTTTCGTTCTGAAATGATAAAAAAAATATTTAAATTCAAAAATACTTTGGTGATTCTGTTTTCTTTTTCGGAATGTCAAAGGAACTGATAAATATCTGAGTTTATTAAGAACGAAATATCAGTAACTTAATAGGTATCATCATCGTAGAAACGTAAGATCCTCGTCATTTACAATAGCTTATTACAATATATCAAAACATGTAATAACAATATCTTATTTACCTGTTAAGCTTTATTAAAACATCACCTCTATTTATATATGCTTGTGTATAATCTGAACGCATACTAATAGCCTGCCGATAAAGCTGAAAATTGATAGCAAAAAAAAAGAGTCATCAAAGAAGATTTAATAAAACGTGCATTAATTAATGGAATTCGAATCTCAATTTCAACTGAAATTAAATTTACTGAAATAATACTAACTGCGTCAGCTTCCTCTAATCTGGTTTCATTTTTAGTCATTAAGTTCGCAAGATTCAGGAAGACATTCAAGTGGTTGGGTGCTATTCTTGCCTGATACGTATCTCCTGGTTTTGGCTTTGGTAATAAGCCTTTTGCCTTTCAAGGAACACAAAGGGAAAAAAAGTGAAAATACATCAATTACATTCAAGCAATAGATCAATCAGAACTTATTTTATATTAAGCTCTTGAAATTCACTTACTTTCATGTATGCTATCTCAGCTTCTTTATATCGTCTTAAGTTATTATAAGTACGACCAACATTGATATGTGCCCCTATGTCATCTGGCTGCACTCTGCAAAAAGAAAATTCTGATTATGTAATTACGTACCTTACATTATAGCATTAGTAATTTCTTTGAAAACTGAACTACTTTGCAAAACAATTATATAAGTAGCTGTTGAAGCATTTAACGTGTGTGCGGTGATGTAGTTGTAATAATTACATAACACACTTTAAAAATTAAAAAGTTAAAAAACACATATATTCAAACATAAAAAATGCAACCATTTGCATTTAGGTGCCTTAGCGTTATCAAGCATCTGCAAGTTATCTTAATTTTTATTGATCTGTGACAATGATAAATGGATAGTATTGTATAAAAACCTCCGCCGTTGTTGTATCACTAATGCTTGATAACGAGAAGGACCCTTACCGAAACTGGTTACATTTTTTATGTTTTAATATATGTGTTTTTTAACTTTTTAATTTTTAAAGTGTATTATATCATTATTGCAATTGTATAAGTATCTATTTTTATAATATTAATTAATCTTTTTTTTTATTAAAAAGCTGTTCTGTTCGGAACTGAAGAAACTCTTCCAAATCTAATATATTTCATAAGGTTATTTTAAATTTAATACAAAAATGTTTGAAATAAACATATTTTAGAAAGCACTTTTAAGTCTCAATTGTAAACTCAATTGTAAGTTGACATTGATCAACTTATAGATTTTGTGTGGAATAAATTAGACAGACATACAAATTTTAAAAGTAAAAGAATATGATATATTATAACTACAATAGGTTTCGAAATCTATCATATTCAAAATTCATTTCTAACTTGTAAACCATATTTGAACCTCAATGTATATTAAGATAGTATATTTTATTCTAAGATAATAAAGAGAGAGAAATAAATTGAAATTCAGAAAAAAAAGCTGAACAAGCTTAATTTTTTAAAAGCTGAATGTGAAAAAAAATTAGATCAGTAATTTCCAAGTAGTTTACAATAATATAATTTTTGGTAAATTTAATCTTAAAATCAAGTAATGACCACTGGCAATTGTTTTATGGGATATTAAAAAATAAAAAGCGAAGAAAAAAAATAAATTTTGATTTATATGTCTGTTATCTATTTAAAAAAATACAACGAAGTTGGTCTACTCTAATTCATTTTCATTTTGAAATAATTTAAATAAACCTATTCCACTTCTATTTACAAAACATAAAATAATATTTTTTAATGCTGAGATCAACAATACTGATCTCTTAATAAAAGTATGAAAAACTGAAACTCTAGAATTCTCCATTCTAAATAATAATAATTACATGGTATTAATATCCGCTATGCTTGCTAATTTACATAATTAGTAGTTTTCATTATATATAATAACAGCGGTATTCCCAGGCAATGGCATGTAATTTACAAGGGTAATCCCTATAGTGAGGTAATATAGGGAATAATACAAATACTTCATTAAATGAGGTATTCAATTTTCGATTATATTATGTTATAATTACAACATCAATGTATTACTATTATTAATCATATTAGATTCAAACTTTGAACCTACTATTCTTGTACTTTCTTATATTGATGCGGTTAATAGAGCAAAAAATTTACACCAAAATTGGATATTCCCAAAGAATAAAACTGCGAAGACTGTTAACACAACTAAAATCTTTTCACATATTTTAAAATTTTCAGTTAATACTCTAACTTATTTCTCTGGAAAGCCATTGTAGTGTATTTATTGTAATGTTATAAAAATTTAATTTAAAAAAAATATAAACAAAATTGCAGGTCTAAAGAATCCACCTCAGTGCTATTTTGCTTGGACTATAATATTTACAGTTCATAAAATCACCTAGAAAACTAATGAGAAAAAAAAAAGAAATTTAAGTCTTACAATTCTGAAGTGGGTATCACCAACCACAGTAAGTTTAATGTCGTAGTAATATCTAAGTTCCAACGAAGAAAGTTCGAGAAGGCTCCGTAATTACGGATGGACGTGAGTTAGTTCTGCCATCGAAGTCTCGCAGGGACCCGACGCTACAGGATCTTTCATTAATGTAGGAAGAAAAAAAAAGATAGGATTGGAAGAAACTTAAGATTCAGCAAAAGAATCTATTGGATAGACGCCACCCTTGGGAACAGAAGAAGGAAATGAAATAAATTTAGTTTTGTATTGAATTCTGAGAACGAAGGACTGTAATCTTTCCCTAAGTAAATTAATTATCTGGGAAATAAAAATTCTTTGCAATCTCCAAAAACTTGTTTAGCTGTAGTCGTAACTGTGTGTTTTAAAGTTATCCAGTGTATACTTTTACGGTCTATAAAACTAAATTACAATTTCTTTATGAAAATAGAATTTCAACAGAAGTTAAAAAAAAAAGGTCAAAATAACCAATTTGAATTTGTTATATTTATCCTTTTCTTCGTACATGACCTTCCTTCAGCTCATTTCATTATTTTCTTTCTTATTTCTCCCAGCCTTTCGCTTCTTCCACTACACAATCTTTACTTTTCCAATTTGTTCCGTTGAGGCTTGAGTGTTGGTTTGTTTGATTTTTTTTTTCCCCCATTTTTTTTCCTTTCATTTTGTTCGGAATCCTTTTCCTTTACTTTAACAGAAAAAAAGATTCTATGTTAGGATATTATGATAAGCTTTTTATAATTTTTGTTAGCCATTAATTTAGAAATTGAATACCAAACAATAAAGCGCCTATTTACAATATAACAATGCACCAACTCTCCCACAATCAAATACTACTGTCCTTTCCTCTTGGAACATTACTGGCATCCAATTTTACTTCCAATATAACTTCACTAACCAGAGAATCGACTTATATTATGTAGCAATTTTATCGGTCCAGAATGTTCAAGAAGTAACGTATTGTTTTTTAGGCAAAAAAGTAAAACAAATCTCTTAACATGTTAATCTTTTTGTTATTTTGATAAATTATTGTAATCTCGTTAACAGCATTTTTAAAGAATATATGTTTAACAAAAAAATTCTTTTTAATTTCCAAAAATAAGAATTTCCTTTACAGACTTAAAATGAGCTGAAATAATCCTCTGTTTATTTCAATCGTTTCTCGACGTAGAGAATGTTCTTCCAAATACCACATTGAAACAATTGTATTGCATTAAAAATGTAAAGCATTTGATTGATTTATTTATTGTAGTTAAAATCACGACTTAAATTATTACATTAAAAATATACAATTACTTCTTTTGTAACAACGTGATACTGAAATATTTGTTAAATTTATGTTAATTTTCATAATCATCGAAAAACAAAATATACAGCGACAGTACTTAGATGCAATAGAATAAATGTAAATAGATATACAATAGATATAATAAATACAAGTGACATATAATTGATTGCGAATGCAATATTTTACTATTGCACTTGAACATTTTACTTCTTTGTCTGTCCGATTATCTGTATGTTTGAATGTTTTAGCCCATCACGACGGATTTTCATAAAATTTGGTACTTTGCTTATTTATCGTTTAATTTAAAACAGAGGCACATTTGTTTTGATACCTAATCTGCCTGTCATTCAAAAATGATCCACGAACATCTTTCACTAAAACAGCTAGACTGATTTCTTTAAAATTTAATACGATGCATATTTGTGGTTCACTTAAAATATAACCACGATTACCTTGGTCTCCATTCCATCCCTTGGTCCTCGAAATTGATCTCCCAGCATCTCCTCTAGTTGATGGATAGATGAGTGTGTTGCTAGTGTATCGTTTCATATGAAAGTGTGAGGCTTTATTTTCCCCTGCAGTTTTGAAATGCAAAAAAAGGTTAGAATCTGTGTATGAAGTATTCAAATGCTATTCAATGAAGTATTCAATGAAGTGTTCATTGATTCCTTAAACAGAAACAAACACAGTATCTACTTTCTCTTGTTTAAACAGAATTAAAGTTTGCACAGAGAAATAGAAATCGCCTTATATGACGAAAAACGGATCACTTAGTTGATCCTGGAACTCATTGCTGCAGAAAGCAATATGGTGGCGTCATAAGAACAGGTTACTCTAAGGCCTGCAAAGCCAAGCTAAAGAAAACGACTGAAAACGAAGACAGCATTGCAGAAGTTACAGAGTTGTAATACGTTTTGTCATCTCGCATAAAGAAAGAATCCTCAACTAAACACTTATCTCAATAAGTTTTAGCATATTTTCTAAGACTTTACGTATGAATTGGATATTAAAATGACTTTTATAACATTATCGTACATTAAAATCATTTCTATAATCGTCTAATTTATAATGAGGTTTAGTCAAGGTCAAAAATGACTTCAATTGGCGATTCAATATGGCTGCGTTTTCTAATGGTTGACTGTTTCTACGACAAAGATTTTGTTTTACTTAGCCATTCCAAAATAAAGTGTATTGAATGTATATTGCAAACTTCGAAGAGATAATCCTTCTTTCTCAGTCTGTGCCATTGTCGAACTGACAAGTGACTTAACAAGTAGTTCATTAATAGTTTTCAGGTTATGGGCCGAAGCGAAAAAGCTAGGCAGGCTCACAACGGCCAGAAGTTTTATAGTTTTGATCTATCTTACATACGATGAAAGGTACTTGAATTTTATTGTAAAAAAAAAATTCGAATTGCTATTAAGCCTTTATTTAAGCCAATAAATAATAATGATGTGTCAAATTTTACTTTGGGAACAACAATTTCATTTATTTCACTTATTGCAGACGACGCCCGGATTCTACTTTGATCGCGAAAATATCATAGGATCTACTTCCATAATAGTTTCAATGCTTCTTTCCTAGATTGTCGCGGGATGTACAGCTATAATTTGGAACGTTTTCCATTATTTTAAGAGTCAGGATGATGGAATATGTATTTCTGAATTACTAGGAAGATTGGATATTGCTACAAATTTGTTCCATTTGACGGCGAAGAGAATTGTTAAGAGCGAACACCGATGCGACCGCAGTTCGTTTATCTCGCCCGGGCATTTTTCTTTTCCTTGTCCGAAGCCACTTTTGGATATGGATTATTTTTATAAAAAATTTGAATAATATAAAAATAATAATAACAGTACTTATACTAGGCGCACTAATTATGCGACCGCCTGCACAAATTAACTGAATTAAAAATTACGCTTCCCTTCCGAAAAAACTTTGTGCCCGAAATTTGTTACTAATTTTTAAAGTGTAAAAATGTTTTTAATTCAACTGATTGTGCAGGCGGTCGCATTATTAGTGTATTTAAATCTGCACGTAAAATCCATCAATCAGTACATAGGTCTCCATTAAAGATGCAAAGAAAAACAAATATCGAAAATCTTGTTCCATTTATTTTCCTTTGAGAAAATAGTTACGATGCTTTTTAGCAGAGGTCGCTGATCATACATGGAATTAGTAATCCATAACCCACGATTTTCTTTTGTGTGTGTGTGTGTGTGTGTGTGTGTGTGTGTGTGTGTTTGTGTGTGTGTCTCATATAATGGGATTACAATGAATAATTCATCTAACTTACTGTTAAAATGATGCAAGAAATGAATTATTACAGATAGACTATGTCAGATTGTATCAAGGTAATTGAGCAGACAAAAATATTGAGATTAGAAAAAAAGTACAGCTTATAGGGCTACTACAATAGGTCAGAAATCTTCTGGCTTTTGGTAAATAATTTTAATGTTCAATTTAATTTAGCATTTTAAGAATTTCAGTTTTCAATTTACAGCTGAAAATCTTAAAATATCAATTATTAAAATGTTCAATGTTAAAAAACAATAGACAACATAACTTACAATTTTAAATTTCAAATAATTACAAGCATTTAAGATTTTTTTAATATTTAAAGAAAGAAGGAAAACTTTACAATATCATTTAAAATAATAATTATAAAAGATTGACAAACGCTAACCTGATTGTAGGAAAATATTTAAGAAAAAACATAATAAATAAAAAAAAGTAAACGTAAAGTAAAACTAGGTGAATTCAGTAACTTTATATTTACTGTGATAAGAATATTTGATTTTCGATTTGGGTACCTGAGGCGAAGCTAGAAATGAAAGAATTTTTTTCAAGAAAAACACAAAAAAAAGAGGCAGAAATAATCTCATAAAAATCCTAATTTTAACGAATCTCAATCATCTCTGGTGGAAAGAAAATGAAATAAAGACATTTGGAAATTCAATAACGGTAACTGAAAAATTTGAAGAATGTTGGCGTAAAAATCGATGCAACTGATGAAACAACTTGACTCAAGAGAAAGAATTTCCATTTCTGGTCACATAAAGAAACCAAAACAATTGATAAACGACAAAATTAAACCTGAAAAATGCTGAAATGCAGAGAAAATGTCGGTTTTATTCAATATCTCGAGATAGGAGCGTTCTATTTTCGGAAAGAAAGTAAATTTAAAAAAAAAATAACATAAATTTCGAATTTGCTTATTGCTTTCAAAAAAGAAAGAATTTTTTACATAAGCCTATAAAGACAAGAAATTGAAAAAAATGTATTTGAGAAAAATAAATTTTAAGAAAATTTGTTTTTTTATTTACAGAAATCGACTAGTGATAAGGAAGTACATACTATGTCTGTTTATTCGTAGAGAAATCTTTGTGTATTTATATATATATTTTTATATACATTTCATCAGTTTTTGTAAGTCATATTCTTTACTGTGAAGCTGTATTTGTAATATAGAAACTGTTTTGGATGTTATTTATTATCTTCGCGAAACAGTTCTTGATACAACATATTCTAAAAAACAATTAACTTAACATCGAATTTTGAATTTAAATTAAGTTCAAGAAGCATTAAAACTATTTTTAGTATATAAACAAATATGAAATAATTTTGCACATGTAAGGTAATGATAAAACATTAACAAATACTAACTTGCTTAATAAAACTATCTCAGTACATAGTAATATTTAATAAATTGTTTAATAAGTTTATAATCAACGAGTCCGTAGTCATGACAAAGTAGTTGGCCATTGAGATTTCGTTAATGACAGATTTTGGTGTAATTGTAATTAAGAGGATAATTGTGAGGGCCCGGTAGCCGAGTGGGTAAGGCGCTTGGTTGCGGATTGGAGGTAGTAGGTTCGATTCCCGGCCTCGGGCGGGAATTTTTCCACGTTCCTTCTCCTCCAAACGGGTTCTAGGGCCTACCCAGCCCTCAGTAAAATGGGTACTGGCTTTGTTTCCCGGGAGTTAAAGGCGGGCGAGCGTCGGGCCGACCTCCCCGACCTCATCGTCGTCTCCTACGTTACGATCACTGGAGCCTACCCTCCAGCGGCCTCACCGGTTTTATTTCTTCTTTTTGTAATTTTATGTTTAATTTTATTTACATTTTATTTGCAATTCAGTTTTTTATATTTGTAATTTTAATATTTTATTACTTTCATCTAAAAACCTTTTTGCTCATTTGTTCCCTAGAGGGCGCTGTTTTGTTATGTTTTCTGAACTGTTTGTTTGTGTTTTTCTTGCGAATGTTAACGGTCACATTGAGAAAGATTTGTGTAATGTAGCAAATCGAAACGTCTGTAATTTTGTTCATCATTAATTTAAATGCATTAGTATTTTTATGTGTCTGGCCTTTTCTGTCTTGGTTAATCCATTTCAACACACGTAAATTATTCAAGGATAATTGTACTTTATAAGATATACTGCGCATTGGTCACTGAGCATCCAGCAACAGGAAGGAAGGCTTTCGAAGACTGTTAGCGATGGAGATCAAATAGTGATATTCATATTTTGTCTTGGACCATAAATAAATCCCTAAAAATAAAAATCAATCCTGCCGTTTTAGTGAGCGACTTCGGGGTCACTATTTGAGGGATGAAAAGAGTGGAGACCAAAATAAATATGTCTACATTTACACTTTCACCTTAAATTAGCAACGTACCACATTTTGTGAAAATCCGTCCACCCGTTTTAGCAAATTGTGCATTCAAACAGATAAACAGAGAAATATATGGAATAGTAAGACAATTAAAAAAATAAGAGAAATATATGGAATAGTAAGGCAATTAAAAAAATACTCAACAGGAACAATAAGAAAAAAAACTGAACGTATTTAAGTCAATCGAATAAAGATAACGAATAATCATTTTAACTAAAACCTCCTACAGGTGATAAACAGGTAGCGTATACAAATACGCCAAACTTCTGCGTGGATTTAAAAGAAATTTTCCTAGCGATTTGTTATCTTCAATTTCAAGGATTAATCTTTATTATTATTATCTTAAACTGAAAAAAGCTTTAATTCGAAGCTGAAGTGCTTACGAAGTTCTCATGTTTCTCAGGTCGACTAATTAAATGATTTTTTTTAAAACAACTAAATCCTTTCTTTCATTAGTGATGAGAACCAAGATTTATTATTTTGCTATTTTTTAAATCTTTTTTTTCTTCCCCTCGTCTAAAACCTACAGTAATTAAAAGCTATAATAATTATTAATGTAAACATTAATAAAATAATATATCTATTTTAATGGAATGCTAATTTTAAGTTTTTGAGAGAACGTTTAACATGCGTGGATTTATTAGGAGAAAAAGCCTACACAAATAATATCAAAATATTGAACATCGAGATTATGTTTATTGTATGTGTAGACTTTTTTAGCGACCCATTTGCAAGCTGTTGTGATAGCGACCAAAATCGGTACTAATGAGTTTCTCCTGTGTGTCTGTCCATCGAAAGGAAGGTCGGATTGACCAACGGATTTCGCCATCATATTCATAGGCCCAAACACTAGAGGAATGGGGTATTTTCAGGTGCCAAAGTCTCCTCATGTTCGTGGTATTTGTCACTGTTGTCATTATACCCTCTTAACAACTCTCGAACGGAAGTCGGATCGATAAATGGACTCCACAATCATGTTCAGAGGCCCAAATAACATAGGAATTTTTTTATAACATATTTTTAGGAGGCACCCCCCCCCCCAATGTTCGAGACCTTTAGCAGAAATGCAATGAAAACAATGCTATTAGCTTAAATGTCAGAAATGCGGCAATCTCATTTCAGTTGTCAGCTATAGTGTGATCGGTAAGTTCTCGAACTCATCAGCTAAATATGATCGGTTCGAATCCGTGTATCTACTGTTTTTCTTTTTTTTTTTTTTTAATCTCTTAATCTTTTTTCTCGTTGTCCGCGTGGAATTTTTTTTTGTTTGTTTTTCTTGTTTTCCTAAAGTTCTTCTTACTTTTTCCCTAACTTTTTTTTTTATTTTTCCTTTCGTTAATGTACTTCCTTTTTATTATTATTATTTTTAATTTTTTTTATTAGTAGATCGCTTTTAAATTTATTCTTTAGCACAAAATTATATTCAGTTGTTAATAATGAAGAAGCTTTCTAAAATAATATTGTGCAAGATAAAATACTCGTAAAGGAAAAGAAAGTTTAAAGAATTTGCTTAGTAAGTAAATTCGATTATCAAAGAAGAATTTAAGCCCTCAATTATTGAATTTGAAACAGTTAAATAAAGCTGATAAACATTAACTATCAGTACTAATTATCGAAAATTGAAAAATGATTTTTAATTATAGATGATTATTGTAAAAATCAATATGAGCAATCGTTAATTTGCTGCAGGATATTCTTTTAATTTAAATTAACTATTCGGAAAATAAACTACTAAATAGGATTAACTTCATCATCAGACATTGATAACACTACAAAGCTAAAATTATAATAAAATTGTAATGGGATATTTTCAGATTCCAACGTCCCCCATGTTCGAGATATTTGGCATTTTTGTCATTGTACTCTCTTAACAACTCCCGAACGGAAGGTCGGCTCGACAAACGGATTTCATCATCGTATTCAGAGGTCCAAACAGCATAGGAATAGGGTAGTTTTAGAGGCCAACGCGCCCCAATTTTCGAGATATTTGGCATTGTTATTATTGGATTTTCGCTATTATTTTAAATGTCAGAAATGCAATCATTTCATTTCAGTTGTCAGCTATAGTCAGATCGGTAAGTTCTCAGACTCACATGCTGAATGTTGTCAGTTCGAATCCGTGAATCTACTAATTCTCTACTACTACTAATTTTTCTTCTCTTAATCTTTTTTTCTCAATCTGGATTTTTCTTTGTTTTTCTTGTATTCGTAACGTTCTTTATACTTTTTTCCTAACTTTTGTTTTCCTTTCGTTTTTGTACTTCCTTTTTTAGGTATCTCAAAGACGGCTTATATCCACGGTTTGTCTGTCTGTGGACACATATCCCACAATGCTTCGCAACGGCTTCTGTTGGCTCAGTTATAGGTGGCCTGAATGTTGAATGTTGTAGGTGGCCTGTTAGCTCAGTTGGTCAGAACGTCGTGCTAATAACGCGAAGGCCGTGGGTTCGATCCCCTCATGGGCAATTCTTATTCTTCTTTTTTTCCTCCCATTTTATATCTTTCACAGTTTCTCAACTTAATTTTTTTTTTTAATCATTATTAGGAATTCAAAGGATTGAGTTGAGAATGACGATTATTCCATATAAATAGGGGTGGGTAAGATAGCATGGGGTCGCAAACACACTCGCGCGAGCATTTTCTAGACCACCCCCGGCGCAGTCTATTCTAAAGTAAAGGTGACTCAGAAGTCGTTGAGAAACACTGTGATTAGTTTACTAATCACTATCCCTATCTTGTTTTATTATTATTTTTAAATTTTGTTATTATTATGGATCGACATTAAATTTATGCTGTAGCACACATTATATTCACTTGTTCCATTCTACTAAATAAGTTTCTGTAGGTTTCTAAGAACATTTCATTTCTGATGTTTAAATAAGAAATGCAGTTAAGTTGTATGCTTTAGATGTAGGTGAATGTATAATACCAGACATGCCTTCAGGCATATGTCTAGCTTAAAGAGATACTTACTGCCTAAGTATGCAACGTACCATTTCACTTGAATATCTTTCTGCTTTGATAGTTTTGAGAAAAGTGCCCCCCCCCCCTCCACCCACAGCGCTGTATGTCAGTTCCAACTAAGCAATGGATAGCTTAGCTGAAACATAAATATTATATTCGTGGTCGAATATATCAGCGCAGCATTTTTACATACAGAATAAAATAAATAAGATGAAAAAGTTAAAACATCCACTACGGGGTTTAGGTGGCCCTTGGGCTGCGGCGTTCCATCGGGACTAAGTTGATGTTGGGTGGTCAGCTTGATGCTTTTCCGCATTTAGTCTCGCGATAGAAATACTGTATCCTTTTAAGACAGGACTGAGTGAAACATAGTACCCTTCTAGAGAAGAAAGAACTAAGAAAGAAAAACCTCCGACCGGAACAGAAGATTGAACCCGGATCATTTAGACAGTAGTCAAGGGAGCTGACGGGTTCGCCAAGAAAGAAAGAAGTAGGCATATTTTTGTGACATTTCATACATTCGATAGTGAATACTTTAAAAATTAAAATTTCAATTTTCTAGCATTTTTTTTTGTAATTTTCCAATTTTATTAAGATATATCCAATCTGACAAACCTTAGACTGATGCGTAAGAATTTTTTTTTTATTTTTTTGCTATTCTCAACATCGATTATATTCTTGCTGTCCCTTTGAAACTTGAACTGTGTCTCAAAAAAGAAAGAACTGATTCAATAAAGTTGATCTGTGTTAGTCCACTCCAATAGAAAGACAAACAATTGACTTTCATTCCGAAAAGGAAAGATGCTTTTCCATCCCAACATAATCATTACAAGAAATTAGAAGCATTCGCCGCTATTTATAGTTTTCTAAATTCTCAGATAATTTAAATGAAACGTCCAAGAGCCATTACATCAACATCATTTGCTGACGATGAGAAACCCATTTTGTCTCCGCTTCGTGAGTTAGGTTCAACAGGAAATGGTATTAAACAGCTTCTAATGAACGGCATTAAAACAATTGCAGTAATTAGATTAGTTTAATCACAAAGCAAATAATTACGACTAATTCTTGATAAGCGAAGTGAGTTTCCAAGTTATTCATTTTGCAAACAATTCCGAAAGAAGCCTTTGACCGGATAATATTTAGCTTGTAGAATTGACGTAACATTCTAAAAATACATCATCGTTATACCATTACAGGTTTGATTCTTTTCTTAAAAAAAAAAAAAAAAAAAGAAGCAAGAAATACAAGAGATCACTCATTCTCTTGAGGTGAAATTACGAAAAAACAGGCCATATAATATCCACATTAAAGAATGGGTATCTTCTGGAGATCTCAGCAAGTATCCGACCGATGTACGTGATATTTAACATCTGATCGACGTTTTCAAAAATCAAGTTGAAGGTTCATGTGGTATCATGAATAAAAGCCGAAAACTGAAAACGCCTTACTGAAATAACGAATTAGATGCGAAATCAGAGAAACTGCATGGTATGCCTAAAATTTGGAATATATTCTAACGAAGATTTATGAATAACGATAAGGCTTCCTTATCATTATTTATAAAATTTAGAATGTAAGTCATCAGGGTCGATGTTCTAAAACAAAAATTAGTTTACGAGGAATATTGCATTTACATCCGACTGCAGTTTCTATGAAACTAAAATTCACTTCGCTTTAATTTGCCACGATCATTCTCAAGATGAGTGTTATCTGGAAATGTTATGAGGATCCGCAGCGCTGGAATACGACATCTGGTGGCGAAAAAACAAAACAAAAGCCAATTGGTTGATAAATTATCATCAACTAATCGAATTGTTGTGCTTTAGCGGAGCTAATACATTTCCTTGTTTTTGTGTGTTTATACTTTAAATATTTTTTTTTTTCGAAAATATAAACATTTTCAAGTATGCTACATTAATCTGATAACTCAAAAGACCTTCAGGTATTTCTTGCAATAATACTTAGCATGACAGTTCGGCAATGTTTATATGAATGTATTTATTTATTTATTTATTTATTTATTTATTTATTCATGCGTACAGTCTCTTCGCACTTCTGCCTTTGGCCAAAACAAGGGCACGAAACTAGAAGCCATTAGCCGAAAAATCGTAGTCCATAGGAGACAGCTCACATTATAGCCGCACAAACCGATGAAACACAGAAGAAAGTGATATTCAAGCCTCATGTGAAATTCGAACCCATGTGAAAGGACGCTCACAAGGCTATGCCGGAACAGCCGTTTATATGAAAATGAGAATAGATAGAAACATCTTAACGATAGTTGCCGTGAAATATGTTGAAGAATGGGGAAATTTGGTCAGTCAGACAAGGTCACTAAGGTAAGACAAGTAACATAGACGGCTCACTTATTGTCTGTGTTTACATTACTAAAAAAAATCACTCTTTAAATCATGAATGAATTAGATTATTTTATTCAATATATTGGATTATCATAAAATTTACGTTTTTAGAGATTGGCCACAACATAATAAGTTTAAGAAATATTTCAAAGGTAATATTTTTTGAATCATGTGTTTGTGATTTGAGATCCTTTAAAAACAAAGCAACAGACACGAGTAATTAACTTGATTTACTCTCTTTTCCTCTGAATACAATTTTAATAACACGAGATATAGATTCAAGGAAATAATAAAAACAAGAACATTTACACTCATGTTGCAATTAAAAACTTTACACTAATGGTAATGGTTTATTAGCAAGAAATATAACTAATTTAAAATGATTTACAAAATGCTCTAGAAATATTGTTTTTTAACGTACTAAACTGTTATTAAGGGTATCAGAAAATCTTCATTTCTGAATTGCTCGCTGTATATTTGTCTGCATTTCAACAATTCTTTTCACAAGCGAATTGTGACTCACCACGGTTTTTTTAATGCCTTATCTTGAAGGAAAAAAATGGAAACTGACATTCTTATGAGAACACAGCAATTCCTTCTATCTCGCTTTATTCTTGGATATCTTTCTTTCTGACACATATTTACGCGACCTGTTGATCAGCATCATTGTTTTTAGCGCCATCTATAGTCCATTTCGCTTCCGGTGAAAATGTTCATTAACTCAAATCAAAGATCCCTCCAATGTCTACGAGATTCTTCGAAGTTTACTTCTTGATTTTTCATTATGCTATTTAACTTTCAAAAATCTCATTTTTCCAAGAACCAAGTTACTTGGGCAATAAAATTGGAAGGTTAACTATCATCTCGTAAACAAAAATCCAAGCATTTTCGGACATCTCTTATCCAGATCGTCCTTATAATTAAAGGCTCTCATAATTAAAGTGAAAATTAAAATATATGAAATAATATAAATATCATAATTTTTAATTAAATAGTCAAGTTCTAGTAATTCGAAATGAATATGGAGACTTCCTACAGTTTCCTCATTGGGCGGGTCAACATTTTATTAGTAATAATTAAATTTGTGGGAAACATAAAAGAGAAAAGAGTTACGGAGGAAGCGGTCACGAAATAGAAATACAATTTAAATGAAAAAAAAAATGCTCTGAGAAAACATGAAAACTAAATTAATTTTGATCATTGAAATAAAATTCTCTTTTTTTTCTACCACGAGTCGATAGAAATCATTCTTTAATTGATTAAATTTCAATTTTGATGACAATCGCATCGGAATTTTTGTTTTGTCTTCACGCACTGAACGTCTAATTCCATGTTACTTTGAATGTTTGCATAAACACTTATGTTTAATACTATGTTTTTGTTTTTTTTCTAAATATAATTATAAAATGTGGTTTGTTCGTTACCCGTCTGATGAAGTAATCAAATCATGCCACTTTAATGTCGAAAGATTAATTTCTTCCAAATTTAAGATACAAACTAAAAATTTCTATAAATTATTCACTCAATTTACCAATCATTAAAAAGTGAGTTTCTTGGTTATTCTCAATCCCTTAATGTAACGGTTTTTGAAGACCACATTCACGTATTTCTCATTTACAGTCGTCGCGCTGAATGTTGAAACCGGAAACACATTATCATTGACTAATTTCTCCAGTATCAATGCCATAAGCTCCGCAGGAAATATCAATTTCAATTATCAAAAATAGGAAATATCAAAAATCTCACATACATCTTCTTGAAATCGACGAGCAACATTAAGAATAATTTCCCTTCTTGACTTTTGAGACCTTTTTTCTAGTCGAAATGTTGAATGTGAATCAGCGACCGCCATTTTCTCTTATATTTAAATGTTACCGACCGGCCAGGAAAGAAAAATCTATAATCTGCATTGCATTCTGGGAGTTTCAACTTTGGCCGCATTGATAATAAACATCTTTTTTTTCTAAATTTTGTTTTTGTTTACCGCATCTCTCAAATTTCTGCACTTATTTTTTTTATCCATATATTTTTACTCGCATAACCCACATATTGTTGATAGGAGCTTACATGTATGTCGTTAGCCCATGTAGACAATGTACGTCGTTCAATCTTATTTTCTGTTTTTTACATTCATGTTATTCCAACATTAGTTTCTGTACAATAAGCGTGAAAGTTTGTTTGTCAGGTTGTCTTGAAACAACGTCGCTATTTCTTAACGGATCTTTACCAAATTTGACACATCCCATGAATAACATATGAACAACGAAAATCCGTATCCGGACCAAGGGCTGTAAACTTTCTTGAAGGTATGTGTATATTCGAAACCGCTTTAGGTGGAAACACGAAATTTGACATGAGTGCTCTTTGTCAAAATCGAAAAGATACGTATTCGATGAACTTTCGATTTCGGGCCCTAAGGGGTGTAAACGGGGGGGGGGGAGGCTCAAACTTTCTGGAAAGATACTTCTACGTCGTTTTCGGGTTACAAAATAAGAATAATTTGTAATGATCATTTAATTTTTTACCATCTGGAGAAGTTTTGAAGTGATAGGGGTGTGGAGAAACAGTGAATGGGATGGGAAGTCTTATATTCTCCGATCTCGATATTAATTTGATATTTAAGGGTTATCGAGTTGCAAAATATGAATGGAACATTCATTTGAAACAATGACGTGATTTTTTTTTTCAAAAGTTTTGAAATGGTCTCTTAATTACAATTTCCTCTTCATCCACATCAGGCAACTCTTTTGTAACCCAAGCTAAGCATGGTCATTTTTGCTAGTCGAAATAAAACTTTAATTTTTAAAATTACTGAATCGAATCCGGTTCCTCCCGATCTTTTAGATGGTAAAAAGACAGGCATTTATTAAAATTCCTGCTTGAAAATGTCATCTTAAGTGAAGATCAAAATTCTTTTGATATCACCTTTTCGTGGCCTTTTCTATTCCACTTCAGAATTATCCAAACAAAGCATTCTCCAAATGAAAATACATTTATATGATGTTCTTGGATAATAGATGTTGTCCTTTGTGCTTTCAAATTCCTGAGTTTTTCTTAAGTAAAGCATTTCGAAAGCCAAAGATTCTTGAGAAGCTCAGAAAATTCGTGAGAGGATGTTTGCAATTACCAAAAAATAAATCTTTTAGCTGAGATAATTCCTTAGCTTACAATACTTTTCTTATTTGTGAATCTTGTTGCTAGGGAAACCATCTGTTCTGAATGCTGAAATATCAAACAAATGCCAAAGGATTTGCTGAAGGAAAAATGTTAATAATTAGATTATAGAAACAAAACGATGGATTATAACTTTTTGATTAGATTAATAAGAGATAAAAGGCTTTTTTTTGTTTTTACAAAGTACTGAACGGGAATTAAGGCAAAAAAAAATATGAAAGGAGAAAAAAATAAAAAAGCAACAGAAAATTGTCCTTTGTAAAAGGTATTAAAAGTATATAAAAGTATTAAGCCTATTTTCGCGGGTAAGAAGAGTGTAAAAAAATAATAGTAATAATTTCCCCCGATTCAGAAATCTTCAAAGAGGTTCTGAAATCCGAAATGTAAATGAAGTCCTTAAAGTAATCGTTTAACGTACTTCCAAAAAACTTCAAAATTATTATTAACTACAGTACACTCTTCAGATATAAACACAAAACATATTACTTCTCTCCAATATTTCGTTCTTTTTAATCAAAAGAACTACATCAAGGATTTTCATATACACAATGAAAAGAAAATCTTTCTTTTCAACAAACCAAACTTCTACAAAATAAACGTGAATAATAACAATATAAAATTCTCTTTCACGAATGAACGTGAAATTAATAAGCAATAAAATCAAACATATAAATAAACTAATAAAACAGCAATAAAATCAAATAATTAAAACGTGAAACTAATAAACAATATAAACTAACAAATTGAAATACAGACTTATATCAAGTTCAGTAATTCTTTCAATTTATCATTGTTATTCATAAATTTTGTAAAGATGCCAAAATAAATTTCATTTACTTTTAAAGATTTATCTTTGTTAATACATCTGCTCCAATTAATAAAACAAGATTCCAAAATTAGTCTTTCAGATTCTTCGTGGGATTCATACAAATTTTTGATTAATGGATCTGGATTACGGTTAACTCTTAAACAATGGTCCGCCCACTCGGAGATTCCTTTTCTGTTACTCCTAAAAGCTCTCAAATGTTCTGTACACGTTCTTTTAATGATTTTCCTGTACTACCAATATAAACGTACTTGTTTTAAATAATACAGAAGGCTTAAGTTACGAGTTAAAAACAATAAACCCAAAACTATGACAACTAAGCATTAAATGCTGAACTTTTTTAATGAAATGTTTTTATTTGACCAATTTGACCAGATGGAGTAAGAAATGTGAGCTTGATAGATAAGAATACAAGGGTCGAGAAAACTTAGTTAAGGGGAAAACCATAGGAAACCACGCTACCTATAATCTGTCCAAATGGCCGTGCGCCCTGGAGGAGTGGGCGAACCTATTCCGCCAAGGAGCACGACCCTTTGGACGAGTAATAATGCAGTGACGATGCGAGACACTAACAACAATGTGAAATAGGATGGTAGCTGAAATACTATTATATCCTTAAAAGTTAAGCAAAATAGGAGCTACAATGACAATAGAATGCCCCACGGTTTCGATAAAGAGCGAATGTTAAAATCTCGGAAACTTTACAACCTCAAAACCCCACGAAAAAATAGAAGCTTTCCATAGAGTTGGGTGATTCTATTATAGCAAAAATAGACATTGTAAGATTTATTTCAAGAAGGAAAAAGGAAAATTGGCTTCATATAACTAATTCGTATAATAATTCTAGGTGAAGTCAATACAAAAAATGAAGAAATTAATTTTTATAATCTACCATATTTTAATAAAACTTATAATTGTAGAGGAGACCTAAAACTTGAGAATCACACAAGCTAGAAACGAGTTCTCAATGGCTATGAGTTAGTCGTCGCGAGACCTTTTTAACGAAGTGTAGATCATGTCTCTAGCATATGTCGTTCCTGAGATATGAATTTCTCGCGATGGACGGAGGACAGAGCAAGGATATAAGACTTCTTCTGATGTCAACTACGCTCTGAGTAGGACCCTAAAAATGAAATCTGTCTTTATCTTACTCTAAACATTAGTAGCTTCTGAATCAAGATAAAAAAATAATCCTGTTGTGTCTGATTGTATGTAATATCCATTTTTGTGGGCTTTGTGCTCGTAGTGGAATTGTCTAAGGTTTGCAACCTTTAAATTTATTTGTAACGATGATCAATAAGCTCTGAGATTGAAAACAACCAACAAAGCTTCTAGATAATATTCATGAGATGAAGATATTGTTCTTGACATCTTGATTAACGATGGCTTCGAATTTATACTTACACTGTAAGACGATAAATCAAAAAATTTATTGTATCTATCTATATCTATATAAATGCGAAAGTCCCCCACTGATTCACTGACTCATATCTAATTCTTCTTTTTTCCCGTATAGCAAGGAACCTGAAATTTGGCAGAAAAAAAGTAGAAACCTGAAATTTGACAAGGATTTTCCATGTAAGCCATTGGGATTTCGATTAACAACCCCTAAGGAGTTGAAAAGGGGTGAAATCCTGAAATAGCGCCACATACGTACCTGGTGGCGACAACTATAAATAAAAAAATATGGTCGTATGACAATTGGAACTAAACTATTGTTGTGCATAATAGCGCCACATAGTAACCTGGTGGCAAAAAATAGAACTAAATACTTTGTGAACTATTCTGTTCCGCATCCTCTACTGTTCTTTGTCAAAATCGAAACGATATGTATTAAACGCATTTTGGATATTCGGATCCTAAAAGTCATAAACGGGTGAAAAATTCTTTCTTGAAGGATTTGTCTAACTCTAAAACCGCTTGAGATGGAAACAAGATAGTTGTCATGAGAGTTCTGTATCAAAATTGAAAAGATGCTTTTCGATATCGAACTCTAAGACATGTGAACGGGGTTTGTTGTGAGAATATGGGCAAATATAATTGAAGGGTACTTCTACGGGGTTTTCGGGGTAGATATAGATTAGAAATGATCACGTGATTGTTTACTGGGAAGGATTTAAGTGACAAGGGTGTGGAGAAGGGCAGAAAGGGATGAAAGTCTTGCATTCTCCAATCTCGATATTAATTTCATAAAAGTGCTTTAGTTGGAAACATGAAATTTGACTTGAGTGTTATTTGACAAAATCGAACACCTGTTATTTGATAGAATTTCCGATATCAAAGCTAACGGTTGTAAACGGAATGGGATGAGGTGATAGGCAAACATTTTTGAAGGATACTTCTATGTGGTTTTAGGGTTGCAAAATAAAAATATAACATTATATAACATTTGTACTGATCACGGGATTTTTTTTACCCACTGAGGGATGGTTTGGTGTGCTAGGGATGTGGAGACGGGAGCAGTGGCGTACCAACGCCTTTGGGGGCCTGGGGCGGAAGTTCCATTATTCAACAACCAAAAAAAAAAGAAGGAAATCTTGCTTTTCCAACCAAAAAAAAAAGGAAATAAGGCTGGTGGGGGCCCCCCCTAGGCTAGTTGATGGGGCCCCTCCCAAGCGGGGGCCCGGGGCGCCCCCCCCCCTTGGTACGCTACTGGACGGGAGAAAGAGGTGTGAAGTCTTATATTCTCCGATCTCGATATAAAGTGTAGATCTAGGGATTTCGAATTACAAAATTCGAATATAACATCAATTTTTTTTATTATGTATACCATAAAAAAATCTCTTCGTCATACATTAAATTTATTTCTTCGTTAAAGTCATTTCCAAATTTCATACAACTACAAACGATATTTCACAGAAACAATTTTTCAAGTTCTGAATTTCGCAAATTAAAATAACAATAATAAGATCTAATAATAATAGCAACAATGTATACACACTGAAGTTATCAACGATCTCAATTATGTGTACCAACTGGTAAAGTTTCGAAATGATCTCACAATTTCAATTTCCTTCTCATTCACATCAGAACATATTTTTTTTTATGTAACCCGTACGAAGAATGGGTATTTCAGCTAGTACTCTATGTATGAAGAATGGGTATTTCAGCTAGTACTCTATGTATGAAGAATGGGTATTTCAGCTAGTACTCTATGTATGAAGAATGGGTATTTCAGCTAGTACTCTATGTATGAAGACTGTAAAGTTGAGAATGAACGTAGTTTCGCTTTGTTGAATGTTCCAATTGCATACTTCGAAGGATTACTATTTGACCATTGTTTTAAAATTTCAAAGTAAATTAAATTGAACATTGAATAGATAATGCAAAATATAAAGTAATACAAGTACTTAATACAAAATATAACATTATGTAAAAGTAAGTATCATTGCCTTTCGATGTCAGACAGGCTTAAGTGTAATGATATTAACTTATGTTCCTAATTTGGACGTCAAATGTAGTCTTAGATACTCAATAGATTTTCGTACATTTTTCATTTGTAATGAACGAAAATAATAATAAAAAATGTATCTTTTGCTTGACCTGTTTGCATATCAGAGCCATTATTCCTTATATTTTGCCATTACAACACAAATATGAGAACTGGAAAGTCAAAACTGTAATGACAGATGAAGGATATTCAAAGTAAGAAATTATTATTTTTAATACAAATTAGACCAAAAGATAACTTTAGAACCTGGATCAAACACTATTTCAATACGTTAGTAGTTGATACGTACTTTGTAAGTAAAGAAAAAAATTCCTGATATAGGAGATGTACGTACTCAGTTTTTCAGATGCAGATTGATATAACTATTCCAAACGATGAAGATCTGAAGTACAAAATCGATTTCACTTCTATCCTCTGAGTGGTTCTTGAAAGCCGACGTAATTTTTCATATTATTCTTCAACTACTGAAATTTGTATTTTTGACTGACATTTATGCATAAACGATACGTTTACTAAATTCTTGTCTTCCAGTCAATATTCCAATAATATTAAGACTATACTTACTTAATAATTATTTATACTTATGTAATAAGATTGATTTTGAGTAAGAACACAGTAATAGTTGCAAAATAGTTACATTACTTACGCAACAGCTTTGTGAAAATATTCCAATGCTTCGTGAAATTTCCCTTGACTTTCTAAAGCATGTCCAACATTATTAAAAAGTTTTGCATTTCGATTATTGACTCGTAATCCAGCCATGAAAACTGTATACTCTGACTCCCTAAATAAAAAGAAATTTAAAATCAGCAAAATTCTTTAATAACCTAACACAAATTAGAAACTGAGCAAACAGTATAAAACTAAAGTGTGATTTTAAAAGACCTTAGTAATCAGTAAGTATTTTAAAATTGTCATCATAATATATGTTCCTTTTTTATTTTTAAAATATTGAATTTCGTTAAACCAGTAATTTACTTGAAAGTTCTACAGACTAATGGATGCTGTAAGTTCAATGATAGGTGAATTATTCACTTTAACAAGGTTATATAGATTTTCCATTAACCTGCAGATCAACTGAATGGCACCTGTTAAAGTATTGAAAGGGAAAAGGTTCTGCATCAAAACTGACAGCATGTTTTCAATAATTTGCGTCAAGGAAGTGAACCGAGAAACTGGAATTGATTCTAAGGGCGCGCATATAGTTGACAGATCGATGAAGAGTAGCACATCGATGAAAGCCAATTTTATGGTGCTGTTCATCGACATGCTATAAATAATACATTTATAAATGCACCTTAAGCTTTAATCAAATAATATTTCTTCTTTAATCACACATTTTCCTTTACCATTTGACGATTCAGTTGTAATCTTACAGAAATTGTAATTGCTAAAGAATTTGGTATTAATTCAGTAATGCCAGTTGTCAACAGTTAAAGGTTATTGAAGCTATCAAGCAGAAGTTTAGTATCCACGTGAAAACTTTGGTTTGTAACAGTAGGGGTAAGTGGTTCTGGGGCAATCGTTGGAGGAATCTCGTCCAAGAGCGCCAAATATCCAGAGGTCGATGAAATCTTAAAGATAAGTATTACATTACGTAATTTTAGAAAGTCTGAGGTTTTGATTTTTAGTTGAATGATTTGAGCTCCATCCAATCAGAAATCGATTTGTGAATACCGGCACTGGGCTATAGTTTTGTCACCACTTGCTCCAAGGAACATATATTATGAGCAAGTTTTTTTGAGCAAGAATTGGCAATTTCACTAAGCCAATGATTATGAAAAAGCTTGTCTAAAATACGGGATTTTTCTGAAGTGTATTAAAGTTAACATTATAATTAAGAAATTGCTATTTTGTTTTTTTCGCCTTTAGATATATTAGACATTAGGAGACACATTAGGAAGAATTAGAATGTACTTTAAGATCATCTATTTATATTCTACCACTGTAAATCCTCTATATCCACAGACAACTGGTAATTCAATACCATCAACATCACCATCATTATCATTAATCGCGTCACTTTTCTGAATGCAATCTCACTTTTTAATTTTCCACATTTTTTTACTTTTAACATTGTCGTCTACAACGGTTTTACAAACTTTTGAAAATCTTGGAGTTAAGTAGCATGTTTGCTTCATGTTTTCAAAAAAGTTGAAAAATAAAATACACTAAGTCTTGTATCTTAAAACTTAAAAATATCATAAATTTAATTAATGTTTTTACTCCAGACACTATTTTATATTTAACACTTCTAAATTATTTACAAGCAGAATCAATATAATATAATTATCATTGTATTATTATTATATTATTAAGAAATTAATGATATTTATTATTAATTAATTTACAAATATTCTGGAATCTTACCAATCAAAGTTTCTTATAATTGTCTTCGTGGTTTGAATTATGATGATTACAATCAAACATATCCACAGTGTCTTCTTCAATATTTTACTGAAAAAAAATAGAAAATAATATTTATCTTAAATATACACACACTCCAAATGTTCAAATAAGATTCAAAACACTTCATTACCCCATCTTCTATCATATAACATAATATTTCGGTTGTATCTACTGTATCGGCTATAGCTAACAGCCTCCTTCAGATTTGATGGTAAGCCTTATTAATAGGACCTAATTTTTACAATTTAATATTGTATTATACTGTATTATAGAGTAGAAATATTGTATTCTATAATAAAAGACATAATGAAGTGTTTTTATTATTCAGTTTCTAGAAATTTCATGTCAATTTTAATTAAAATTGACAGTTGGAAAAGAATTTGGATGAATTAGTTTGACACTATAACAACTACGAATCTAACCTTTTCTCTGCCAGGAGAGTCCATCCATGAGCTACAAGGAGGCAGAATCCCATACTAGGGGTATAAAGAACCCTCTCTGCTATTACGAAGCCAACAGGAAAGAAGAGATTGGACGCCGGAAGAAAGGGAAAGATGATCAATGCTAGACTCTGCAAAGATGAAAAAGAACAGTACAAAATTACCCAGCAGAAAATGTAACTAATGACACTGGCTTTTCCCTTTTAAAGAATTCTTACTATTTATATTTTTTAAACATTCTTTCTTTAAAATGAAACTTGTGAAATGTCGTATTCTTTTCAATATAATTTGCAATATTTCTTAATCCGTGATGTTTGAAGAAAAATAGAAATACAAAATTTATATTTTTGACAATTTTTCGATATTTTTGAATTAGGATGGTTTGGGCAGTTAAAGGTAAAAAAAAAATATAAAAGAAAGCATTGTATAAAATGTAAAACAAAATATCATAAAAGAAATTAAACAATAAATAAAATAATAAGAGTAAATAAAACAAAACAATAATAATATAAAGATTTGTAATAAAAAACTTTGTAATAAAAAAACTTAATACAACTCTTATCCACTCTTCTTACAGATAATAAGAATTAATAAATTAATCTTTAAAAGCATATATAAAACATTGTGAAGAATATACTGAGACATGATTTAGCTTAGAAAGAGTCAAAATAGAAGATGAGATAGATAAGTTTTTAGTTCTTTATCTCACCAAATTTAAAACGGCGTTTTGAAATAAAATACTATTTGAAACAGAAAACTGCTTAACTAGGGTTTTGTGATTGACATTTTGTACTTTTCATTTCAATACTATTAATCCTGCAAGTCTGATTCGACGAGAACATGGACATAAATAGGATTTTATTTCCGGCATTTTGGATGAGGGCAAGGTAAGAAGCCGACCTTTTATCAAAAATAAAAATAATCTGAAGTTTGGCCAACAGTCCGTATTGGAATATCCAACAAAAATAAAAAAAAAGAAAAATAAAGAAAACAGGATCTGCTCTATACATTCCGAAAAGTCGGGAGGAGACCATTCCTGTATTTTTATCCTTACTTAATGAATATAAGTTTAATGAATATAAATACAAGCTTTCTGTCGTTCAATCTGAGCTCAAAAGTAAACATTACAATTACGTTTATAATTACTCAAATAATTATTTCTTTATACAATTCACAAATGTTATTTTGGTATATTTTATCACCTTAATCTATCTTTCTTGAATCAATGTTTTTTTTGCATAATTTAATGCATTCTTTATAATTTAAATTCCTTTTTTAAAAGATTATTTCTGATCCTTTTATTTCTGCAGATTCTGAGAAAAAAAATACTGAATTTCGTGATTTCCGTAACGACATTCAATGAATTACTTCGATAATTTTGGACTAGGTTGGAAAATCTCTGGGCGAGACATCTCGGACTGATTGATGCACGAGATCCAAAAGAATCCTTCTTGGTGTTTGACCGACCCCTTCTATTTTCGTACCCCCGCAGTGCATCGAACCACTATTACAATGCTGAAATGAGATGGCTATCGAAAAAAAGTGTTCCTAATCGGATCATCCTAGAGATGACCTCTAAGCAAAAGACGAACGCCTGTGGTGGCGTCGCGAAGAACTGTAACGCATCTGGAGCAGGCTGATGGCTCTCTGATGAGATGGAACGGTCGAAGAGATGGTTGGAAAGACTGATAGCCAATTCCCACAGTCCAACGCTGGAGGCTGAGATCAGCAAACAAAGCGGGTATCCCTCGGCATTCATTTTCAGTGGATTTCCGTAGTTCTGGACTGGGCCGGGCCTGGAGCTCACAAATCAATGGCTGGATGAAAATTGTTTTATGTAAATTTTGATAAAGTCAATATTTTTCCAGTGTTGCCTTAGTTGTTTTTAGCAAGAAAAATTGATGTAAACTACTAATTTTATAGTTATTGAATGTATAGTAAGAAATTCTACTAAAATAACCAAATTAAATACTTAGTTTATTGTTGAACCTACTAAATGCATTTAATAACATACACATTACTGATCGAATCGTCGTTTCTTGAGTTTAGCTGATTACTGCCGAAATACTAGAAAACTGAAATTGGCCGCAAAGATACGAAGACTGTTACTTCAACGGCTGTGCTCTAGTGTCAAAATTTTTGATCATAAGTGCTTTTACCACTTTTTTGCAAATTGCAGTTGATTGCTTAATATGCTATTCCAATAATGATTTGGAGATTTGATGAGAATTTTAATATTTTATCATTAACTTTGTAGTTTAGTAAAAACAAAAATTCATAAACTGTTTCTTGAAAACAATTAACATGACATATTAAAAAAAAAATAACGTTGTTTCCAGTCTTTTTAATATCTCAGTGCTTTCTCTAGCAATCCATTTCTTAAGCTAATGTCCATTGAAACTTCTGTTTCTGGTAGAAATTATCTGAAAAGACCAATGACTGTCGAAGTTAAGGTCTGAAATATTTCACTCGTAAAAATTCAATCCAGTGATTTACGTTTTTACTTCCTGTCTTGTTTTATTGACAATAGATGTTATCGTAGAATAAGTGGAAGCAGATTTAAATGACTTTATTCTGATTGATGACAGCGAGTTGTTGAATGTTATCCGTGCAACCGCATTTCCTGGCGAGTTAAGTAAATAAAGATTAAATGCAGAAAATCTTAACAAATAAACAGCGGTAAGCTTATGCCTGGAACAAATCTATTATGTCAGAGTTTACATTAAGGGAGAATAAATTCTGTAATAGCCTTGAGTTTATAGCATATTATTCGTTTGACGTTCACATTCTAAGTATAATTCTCAGCCTAATTATACCAATTCGAAAGTGAGTTTAAGTTTCGTACGCTTTTATAATGTTTTAGAACAATAGTACAGTTTCATTATAAACATAATAGTCAGTTAAAAGCTAGAAAATGTAAAGTGTTTCATGTACGAAATTGCATAACCAAATTCTCCCAACAATTTTAGATGAACTATTATGTAAATGAGTTCAATTTGGTTAAATTTGCTGGAATTGAATTCATCAAGGATCAATTTTCAAAAAAATTTCCATGGCTTCCAATCGATCATTAAAATGAAGCGATTTAAGTAAGTTTTGTCTTTGTTTTCGACGAACTTAACAGCCTAACAACGAACCTAACCTAAGCCTTTTCTTTCAACTTAAATAACCATAGAAGAAATAATGTTAAATTTAGCAGTACAAAAAGCACTTTTTCTTGATTGCAGAGCTTTCTTAATGGGTTTCTTTATCGAAACCTTATTTTTCTTTTATAGTAAGTTCTGTTCTTCCTTGAGATAATACAGAAAAAGCAATTCTAAGTCTAAAAGAAAAATCCATTAATAATCGAAAGAAAAGTCAATACCTGAAGACCGAAGTGGCAACAGATTGTCCTCAAAAGTTCTTAAGTCTAAATTGATTTATGAGCTTCACGTGCTAAGAAAGGGAATGTCGCCTGCTGGGAAGTTAGACTACGAAATGATGGATGATTTTCTCGAATTCATTCAGTATGAACGACTTTTAAGATTTTAAGCTTTTATTAATTCAAAACTTTCAAACATTTCCAGATTACAGATTGAAACTTAAAAACTGCTCTCGATGTATAAAAATTTTAAGGAATAACTCACATCCTATTTTGACAATGTTGAAGGATGGGTGGGTTTTTTACAACTATTAAACAACTAATCATGCTTTAAAGATTATTCTATATTAAACAACATAAGACATTCAGCAGTTCAGGCTAAAAGATTTATGTTATTATAAAATAAAATGCAACAAAAAATTAAATGGGCCTTCCAACATTTTTTTTTTTTTTATTTTAATTTTCGTAATTTTACAATTCCAGTCCTACGAGATCTACTCTTAAAGTGATCTGTCTGTAGGTTCTGTATGATATATCTATTTTAAGTTATTACAGAATAATTACATAATTTGTTAAAAATAATTAGTTGTAATTCTATACATATATTGTTATTTAGTAAATATGATGATATTCTACTGTACAGTAGTGTTAATATTCTTATATCAATATCAATGTAAATATAATAACATAACATTGTAGTTAATCTTACAAAAATATTTAACTATTCTAAATTAAATAATTAATTATGATGTATCATTTTTGATTATACTTAATACTAATTTTTCTATACTTTAGTGTTTTAGTAATAACATTACAATTCAATTTAAACAGGAATGCTTCTTTTCTTTTTTTAAAAAGAAGAATATTTTTTTCTAAACACTAAAAAAAATTAATTTTAAATTTATTAAATAATAACAATGAAATCAAATAAATATAAATAAATAATACTTTTAAGTTTCTTTAATCTTATATTAAGAACATACCATTCATAAAATAGAAATATTTTTTTTAATGTTATTATTTATACTAATCAAAATTTTATACTATACTTTCAATATTAAATAATTAATTGAGAAATATCATTTTTGCTTGTAATCAATAATAATATTTCTACATTTTTACATTTCTTTAATAATAGTACAATTCAATTTAAATAGAATTGCTTCTTTTGTTTTTTTCAAAAAGAATATAATAAAAGAAAAAAAATTTAAAATCTAAAAATATTAGTTTTAGATTTATTAAATAATAACATTTCTACATTTCTGTAATGTTATATTAATAGCATATCATTAGTTTAAACTTAAATTAAGGAGTATCATTTCCAATAGTTTTATAGTTCTTTCATGTTACATTAAAAACATTTCAATTCAAGAACATGTTTTTTTTTGTTTTTTTTTTTGTTTTTTTAGATATTGGTTTTTAAATAATAAGATATGTTTTTAAATGTTGCAGTTTATTTTTTCCCCTATTATTTTCTGTAATATTTCAGTTTTTAAAACACTTATTTTATTAAATTCATTTCTTTAGACTATCTTTTATTTTTGTAAAAAGTTTTAATAATATTCTGTTTTTGTTTCTTAGACCAAAGTTATTTTTTGGATTTTCGTAATAAAGAATCTGTATTAGGTTATTTCTAGAGTTATTTTCTAAGTTACTTTTTCTATATTGCTCCCTTATTTTGTAAAAAATTTTTATTATTAAAAAATACATTATTTTTTTCTCTAGGCATTAGAATTTTGTATTTAATTCTTATATTTATTTTTTTATTTTTTGCAAAAGTGCCATAATCTTTTATTATATAGTTTATTATTTTATTTAATATTCTATTTATATTATTAATGTCTTTATTGTTTAGATAATCCAGCAACATAATCCATAATTTATTAATGAGTCAATAAAAGATTTATAAAGTAGTATTTTATGTTTTACAGAAAATATATTTTGTATATGTTTAAACATAAATATTAGGGAGTTGAGTTTATTTAATATATATAAATAATGAGTTTTCCAAGTGAATTGATCGTTAATTAGTAAACCTAAATATCTATTTGTATTAATTATTTCGATAGTTTCACAGTTGCATCTGTTGGAATGTATGTTATTGTTCATCAGACAATAATGATTATGATATTTTATGAATGGGTTTGTATGTAAAGATTTATTTTTTGTTCTGATTATCATTAGTTTTGTTTTTTGATTGTTTATTTTCATTTTATTATTGTGTGTCCATACAATTAATTTATTAAAGTCTTTTTGTATATTTTTTTCTGCAGTTTTACAATTTTCATTTATATTTATTAAAATGATATCATCAGCGTAAGCATAAATTTTCGATGTAGATATTGTACTATATAATGTGTTTAAATATATAATAAATAAGAGCGGTTCTAAATTTGAACCTTGAGGGATACCTGTTTTTAATTTATATGTTTTACCTAGTTTTGAATTTAAATTGATTCTTATTTTTCTGTTTTTTAAATAATTTTTTAATATTTCTATCATTATTCCTCTTATACCGATATTAAACAATTTTTGTACCAATATCTCATGATTTATACTATCAAATGCTTTTTCGTAGTCAATAAAAATAATATAGATCCTTTGTTTAGAGCAGTATTAATGGTATTTTGAAAATCTTGAAATAGTTTATCAGTACTTAAATTTTTTTGATATGCAAATTGTTCTTTTTTTAATATATTATATTTAGATAGAAAGTTATATCTTGAGTTGGTTAAATAAGTCTCTATAATTTTGGACATACTGGAAAGAACAGAAATTGGTCTATAAATTTTGATTTCATAAATTTTTCCTTTTTTATATACAGGAGTTATTTTTGCTGTTTTCCAAATATTTGGGTATATTCCATAATCGTACATGCTTTTTAAAAGTTCGTGTATTATTGTTGCAAGTATATCAATATAGTTTTTTATATCCTTCATAGCAATATTATCGATATCAACAGTATTTTTATTTTTCATTGATTTGATAATAATTTTTATTATGTCCTCGATATCGGGTATATAAAATCCTATTGTATTTGTTAATGTTTCAATGTCTTCATTATTATTTGTAATGCTACAGTTGCATGTATTTTTGATTTTACTGAATGTTTTAACTTGTGTTCTGCCACTAATGAACGGGTAGCTATTTCGGATTGTTAGAATTCAGATGGATTTTAAATAAAGCTGGTAAAGAAAATGCTTTCCAATTACAAAACAAAAAGTATCAATAACAAGAGCAAAAAAAAAATATATATTGTTAATATTAAATATATATACCACAATTTTCTGTTAAAATACAGATGATGTCCTGATGAAGTCTAAAAGCATAAAAAGACGAAATATAGACGAAGATTAAAGATTTAGGCTATTTTTAATAGAAGATTGTAGTGTATATATATTTAATAACAAATGCATTTTACAATTTGCAAAATTGATAAAATGACATCCTTTCATAGGCGTGGTCGCAAACTCATTTCATTTCAAAGATTATGACAAAGCGGATCATGTAGGGCTTATAGCAAAATAGAGAAAGCGGCAATAGATAAATAAAATTACCGAAGCCACAAATTTGCTGAAATAATAACATGTAATAATAGCAAATACAGTAATAAAAATTATAAGTTATCAGAAAACTTTTTAGTAAATTGCTTCTTCCAATTCTATTAAGTTTGCAGCATGAATCAGATCTGAATCATGAAAAGAAACTCCATTGACAGTTTTGCAGTCAATTTTTTTGGCACATCATTTAGTTTTATTTCAAAACTGGAACAAAACTAAATGATGTGCCAGAAAAATTGACTGCAAAACTGTAAAGGACTGGTAGCGCTTGACTAATGTTTTTTTGGAGTCATTCTATTTAGTAACTACTTGTTCTCTACATGTCCCTTCAAATTTCGTAACCAGAATATCTGAATAGAGGAAATGCTATTCATTGGCAAGTTCAGAGGCCATAAGATAGCAGCCCTATCACTGAACTTACCCTGCGATAGAGTGGTGATCTATCCAGGGGAATTTAATATTACTCGAAAAACTCAGAAGATGAATAACAGGACAGATATTAATGGAAACGAACCGGCTAATGGAACTGGACATCTCTTTGGGAAACTGAAATTTGCAACTTGGAATGTACGTGGTATCGCAAATAAAATGGAGGAATTAAACATAGAATTAAAGATTCGAAATATAGACATAGCTGTAATAACGGAGACAAAAAAGAAAAACAAAGGATCATTAATGTTTAGAGACTATATTATGATTTATTCTGGTGTTGATGAAGATAGATGGGCCTCATCGGGAGTTGCAATTTGGATCAAAAAAGTTTGAAAAATAAAATTGTAGACTACCAATGGATATCAGATAGAATTATAATGATCAGGATAAAAATTATGAACAAAATTTTTAACATTTTGGGAATATATGCTCCAACACAGGGCAAGGATGAAGAATCAGAAGAATTTTATGAAAATTTACAAAGTTGTCTTGACAGAATAAATAAAGATGAAGCAATAATTTTGATGGGAGATTTTAATGCCAGAGTAGGTAATCAACCAATTACAAAATGCATAGGAACAGAAGGAGAACCAACAAGTAATTATAATGGAGAAATGTTAAAAGATTTCTGTGTTTTCAATAATTTAAAAATCAGCAATTCTTTTTTCAAACATAAAGAGATACATAAATATACATGGGAAGCTAGAGGAGTTAAGTCTATCATAGATTATATTATTATAAACGAAAAACTCAATAATAATATTAAAGATACGAGAGTATATCGTGGAAGTGAAATAGATAGTGATCATATGTTAGTGGAAAGCAGATTTGAAATTAAATACAAATCCATTTATAAAAAGAAAACAGAAAATAAGGTAATTTCTAAGAAACTCAAAATTTATCTCCTTGAACAAGAAAGTATTAGAAATTTATACAGAAATAGACTGAAAGACAAGATAACAGAATCTACAAACAACATAGAATTAGATTGGAAAAACATCAAAGAAGGAGTATTACATGCATCAGAGGAAAGTTTAGGCTATAAATCACATAAAAACAAGAAATGGATTAGAACTTGGAACGAAGATCTACAGGAAAAGATTTGGAAAAAAAAGCAAGCTTTCAAAATTTATCTACAAAATAAAAACACAAACAATTATGTAGAATATAAAAAATTGCGAGCAGAAGTTAGGAAACTATCACGGAAAACACGTAGAGAAGATTGGGATAAATTTGTTAAATCTTTAGAACATGACATCACAGGACCCCAAAGAATAGGCTTCAAAATTTTCAGACAACTACAATGTACAGAAAATGATAAATTAAGAATGAATTTAATACCAGAAGAAGAATGGAAAAAACATTACAAGTCACTCTGGAATGAAGAAGATCAGGTAGAAGTTAAGAATGATTTTCAGAAATTTGATAATACAACGGAAAGCTCAGATGGAATTACAATGGATGAATTAGAAAATGCCTTAAAAAACTCAAAGAACAGGAAAAGTCCGGGATCAGATGGGATATATATAGAATTATTTAAATATGGAGATGAAAAATTAAAAGAAAAATTACTCAATCTTTTTAATGAGATCTGGAAAAAACAACAAATACCAACGGAATGGGAAACTGGAATAGTAATTAGTATACATAAAAAAGGACCAAAGGCTAATTGTCAAAATTATAGAGGAATAACATTACTACAGACAGCATACAAATTATTTACGAACATTATAAAAAATAAATTAACCCAGGTTACAGATACTTATTTAGAAGAAGAACAGTGTGGATTTAGGAAAGGAAGAGGATGTACAGACGCTGTATTCACATTACAGCAATTACTTGAAAAAAGAAGAGAATTTAATTTGCCAACGTACCTACTTTTCATTGATTACGAGAAAGCTTATGATAACCTAAACAGAAATTTACTGTGGAAAATTATGGAAGAAAAAATTCCGACGAAATTAATTGATGTAATTAGAAGTATATATAGAGAAACAAAAATTAATATAAAATTCATGAACGGAAAAATATCAGAACCTTTAACTATAAATAAAGGAGTGAGACAAGGATGTGGACTTTCCCCAATACTTTTCAACATATATATAAATAGAATTCTAAAAGAATGGAAATCAATATATAAAAATGGTATCCAGATCACAAAAGATAAAAAATTGAAGACATTACTATATGCTGACGATCAAGTTTTGATAGCAAATTCAGAAGATGAACTTCAAATTGGAGCAAATCATTTAAATACTATCTCAAAAAATTATAAAATGAAAATTTCGGAATTAAAAACAAAATCCATGGCAATGTGTGGAAAACAAATACAAAGAGTGAAAATTGTAATTAATGGAAAAATAATAGAACAAGTATCAGAGTTTAAATATTTAGGAAACATAATTTCATGTTATAACGATGAGGCAAGCCTGATCAAACATACAGACATACAACAGAATGAATGGAATAATTAGAAGAAGATTTGGAAAACAAATGACGAAAGAAACACTACTAAGATTACATAATATTACAGCCAAAGCAGCAATTAAATACGGGAGTGAAACCTGGATACTAAAACAAAGAAACAAACAAAGATTGGAAACTGCACAAATGAAATTTCTGAGACCTTTATTAGGATTTACACGTCTCGACAAAAAGAAAAGTTATGATATTCGAGCCCAACTTAAAACTCCAAGTTTAATTCAAGAAATTCAAAATTACCAAAAAAATTGGCTTAACCATGTAAAAAGGCTATCTAACGACAAGATTCCAAATTTGATTTTGAAATATCAGCCCAAAGGAAAAAGAGACAGAGGACGACCAAAACTACGATGGAAAGACCAAAATCATCTTCAGAGCTAGGAACAGACAATCATTGTCTATACCTAAGATGTTCAAGACAAGACAAGACAAGACATGTATTGTTTCCATGTCTCTCCAGTCTTCAGATTTCGTAACATTCGCAGACTTAGTTAAAAGAAAAGCGGGATATCAAATCTCTAAATCATGAAGATCTTAATAATTAAATCAATAAATTAAATTAGTTTAATTAAAAACTTATTTTACTTATTTTTATGAATTCCGTCTACTTTATTTAGTCTTAGCAAACACAGAGAGTTTTAGGATTAGACATCTTACTTTAGACAACTCACGCTTTAATTCAGGGTCAGCATAAAGAATGGTGGGGTTTCAAAGACATATATTTTCTGTATTGTTTAACGGATACACAGTCATGACATCTCTCAACTGAAGTGCAACTGTCTAAGTTTGATGTGCGTCACTTAAAGTCCCTCAATATGCGTCACTCAAAGTCTCTCAATGTGAGCACCTTTCGTCACCCGGCACACTTCCAAGCAGTTGTGCAATTCCTGTCATACTCAATGAAGCATGCCCTATGTGATGACTTCCAGACCACGGATGATCCGTTCATTGATATGACTGATGATCTGGGTATTCTGGGGAAATGTACATGTACACATGGTGTTAGGTCCGCCAACAATATAGAAAATATGCATCTTTGAAACCCTACCATTCTTTTATGCCCACCCTACACAACTTACAGAAATGGATCTTTACTTTTTTTTATCAAGTTTTATAAACTTAAACTAGCGTTTTTCAATAAACTGAATTTGAAAGATCTTACGTACGTTGTAAGTTGGCTAAGACCTTCAAAAAATCTAAATCCGTCTTAACTTCTAATATACAATGTTTTAACCTTAAATTTGCATTGCTGTGAGAAACTATCACAATATCTTTCTTGATTTTACTATCAGCAAGAAGAACGGTTGACTCAGTGAGGTCTCGACCCCAACAATCCTTCCATCATTGAGCTTTACTAAAATTATAACTTTATTAATTAATTAATTTATTAATTATAAGTTTGTTATTTAGAACACTTTTTAAATATGGCCCAAGATATTATAAAAATTTCAGGCAGACAGCACAGTAGGTAAGGTTGCTGTAATCACTACTTGAACAGGATAAAGTTATAGTTGGAACGTCAGTTCGTTTTAAGTAAGGATAAGGAACCTGTTTCCCATTTGAACGAAGGTTGGATGAATCCTGGGACCTGTTATAGGGGAAATACCATAATCAAAGAGAGTAAAAAGTAAGTAAAGTAATGACCGAAGTGCTATTAAAATCATCTTAAATCAAATTCCTGTTTAATTCTAATTTTAATTCCGCTGATTTATTTACTATTCTGGTTATTATTGGTCTATTATCATTTACTCCTTTGAATTCTTTTTTAATTTTCAAAGAATATTTTAATTAGATTCTCCCACTAAAAAGGTTGTCTTTTGTGTGATGATGGAAGAGACGCCTTATATTTCCATTGTTTTAGAATTTTTAATTTTGATATTTTAACCATTCGTTTTGTTTATTTTTTTGCTTTTGAAAGCTTCCATTAAGATGAGACTTTTTTCTTTCTCAGGAATTGTAATTAAAAGAAACACTTCAGCAAATGAATTTTCTAAAAGACACTGAAATTGCTAAACTACTGCTTAATAATATTAACTTCCTTTGGATCAGGAATTACATTTTTCTATCCAACTGGTTTCGATAACTAAATCTAAAACTGTGTATTCAAATCTCTATGAACTTAACCATAAGCTTATTTTACTTACTCCGTTTTCATACATGATTAAAATGCTTCATATCAGCATATTTCTTTTCTGTTTTTATACACTTTTTTTAATTCTTGTCGTTTTCATCATTAATTTTGTAAAATTTCCAAAATTCACAGCTTATACGAAGCTTGTTCTCATGTGATAATTTTAAGTTTTTATGGCAGTAATTGTGGCAGTGTTACATTTCACTGACTATATTCAAACTATTTAACTAATTAAATCTGGAGAAAATTGTAAGCAAATGAAGTTAAACTCCAAGATCTCATTCTACCTTTTTAACTAAATAATTTCTTAGATTAATCTGGTCGATTCAAAATTACATATAGAAAGAGTGGTCAAAGTTCGTCAGATTTTATAAAATATTCGAGGAAGTCAACGCTGTAAAGATAGCACAGGTCGTCTCATTCAGCATCTAGCGAGAACTGACAGTATCACATTACAATAATTTAACGTGCGGCTAAGAATATAAACAAATAATGAAGACCAATAACTCACTCTTTAAACATGAAAACATTAAAAAACTATTGACATGTTTCAGGTACCCGTTAAAACGGTACCTATCTTCAGTATCATATTGACAGCCTTTAATGTCCAACATTGTTAGGATATGTCGCAATGCATGTAACCCTTGAAATCTCGAAACTAAAAAAAAATATCTTGAAAGAATAAGTAATTACCTTAATGATAAAAGGGTTTCGGTTTCTCTCAATCGAATATTTTCAATAGTATTTCAAAACAGTAACAGCCAGAAGCAGAATAAAAAAACAAAGTTTTTCTATTACTTTTATGAGGGAAATATTTTCAGCTGAGATTTTCTCTGCATAATAAATCAACTGGACTAAGAGGGATTTGTGTTCAATCTTCCGACTGTGTCTCTGCTCATCTCCTATCAGCTATTTTATAACGCTGGAATTCTGCACAGATTATTGATTTGCTACTGCGTTTACGCTGCAAAGGGTTTGCGGCTCATTAGCGGCCTTTTTTTTCCATAAATCTTCATTTTTCCGAGGTTGTTTGCTACATCTCTTTTTCCCAATTGATCCACTCATTATCAAATTATTCGCGCTTAAAATAATCAGAAATTTTTATAAAGCTTCCCCGCAGCATAGCCTAAATTTTTCCTAAAGTCGCATTTTTAATATTTACGGAATTGAGTAAGAATTTATCTTATCCTATAACAATTTCTTTTGGTAAATAAATAAATAAATGAATTAATAACGAAATAAACATTGCTTCAAATTAGTTGTTGTTTAGTTATCAAAACCCGGAATTTAATAAATATCAGCTTTAAAATAGCTAATGTATAATAATATTGATAATAACTAATAATAAAATGATATTAATATACCAATATTAAATAAACACAATACTGATATTGACAATTAGTACTCCTTCGTTTGTTGGAAATACTAAATAATATTAAAATATAAAAATAATTCACTTAGGATTTCGAATGCCCTTTTGATATTTCGGTGATTTTCTGTTTTTGTAAAATATTTTATTCTATACTTTTTTAAAATTATTGATCTGCAGATATGCCTATCAACAATGACGGGATAATAATATGATAGTTTTAATATGCGATAAAGAAAGAATTTGTTACCCGTACATCAACGGCTATGTGAAAAGTTCTTCATAATTTAAGAAACAAATTAGTTCGCTGTTATATTTGGAATTTAGTATATAAATTTAAAAACTATCTTGTATTTTTTTAACAGATAAAAACTATGAGAAATTGTTGTCTTGAATTGAGTGAGAATAGGAGAGTTCCAGCTAGCGCGTTTACATTACCAATTTTTGTGTACCGATAGTAATTTCTTTTTTAGAAAGAAGAACGAGATTAGAATCAATCTGAGACTAAGTTTATCAGACAAAATTTGTTAGTCTGATCTTCTATTTGGCGCAGTTCGAGAAGCTATTGGAAGTCATTGGTAATTGTGATGGAAAAATAATTCCCAGTATGCTCGTGATCAACATCCCTCGAAACAACTTTATGCCACCCAATCATCCACTTACTAAGTGGTTGATTGATTTCTAACAAAGTAACAGCGTTCGTAAAAGTATTCAATATCTTAAAACAACGAAGATTAGAAAGAAACTACTGGAAATTCATGAAAGACTTTCGCACTGAATACAGCTTATGATAACTTCTTTTGCTACTTCAGCGCTGATTACAAGCTACCATCAGTTGTAATACAGAATATTCATAAATTAGTTTGCTTTATTTTCTTGTAAGCGAAGCACCTTAACAAGATACCATTAACGACTACTTTTGCATTAAGATACTTGATTTTAATTTGTTTCCTTCTATATGCTTTGGAATTCATCTTTCTTCTAGCAAAGTTTAGAAAAGTTTCTGGATTCAGAGGAAATAATTCATATTTCATAGGATCTCTCTTTGATTCTGACTGAAGTTGAACACAAAATCTAACATATTGAATTTTACAAACACGAACTCAAAAACGGAAAAATTCCAATCGATCTCCAATATTAAATTACACAACTACTATTTTATGCCTCGAATTTTTTTGCTCTATGAGTTTTTCAGAATAGTTTAGTATATTCTGAGATGTATTTCAAGGTTCCAAACCTAAACTATCCATTTTTTTCATTTCAACTTTTAGAATTTTATGAAAATTACTTTTTTTTTGCATTTCAACTTTTAGAATTTTATCAAATCACCTTTTTCCAGAACTGTAATTCTAAGGCAAAATTTTAGTTGCCATGGTGATTGTTGCACTTTCTAAAGTAGTTGAACTAGAGCTGCTTATGTTTCGGTTCCTCGAATATTGGTTTAGTCTTAGTCGTTTCTTAATATTTTGTATCTGTCTACTTTCCATTTGATATACATTTTTCCTTTTAGGTAAATTTGAAGAATTGAAGTTGTGAATTAAAGGAAATATAGGATTTGTTAGAAGTAATATTGTTAAAGTCATGTGTAAGTGTTTGTTGTATTGAAGTATGTCCAGGAGAGTGTATATGTTATATAGACATCTGTAATTATTTCAATTTTTTAAAAAGCTTGAAAAAGGAAAGAAGGTATATTTTCCGAAAATGTGCTTAATAATAAATATATTATATGGACTATATTTTTTGTGATGTTGTATATTTATCTAAGATTTGATTGCTTAGAATTCTGTGAATGTTAATTCTATTTTGTTTTTCTTCGAGAGCAGTACTGCTGTAGAAAGTCTAGGAATGTAAGGAATATTGGAAAAATAAGTTCTAAAGCCGTGACCAAGCGTATTAGAAGGTTGAAGTCAACAAACAAGCTCTTAACAGTCGAGCTGCGGAGCATTACATATTACAGTAGAACCCCTCTCGTCCGCCACTCCGGTTGATCCGACCGTACTCGAGCCGGCCGAACTTGTCCCCGACTCGTCGGTGACTCACCACCCGTCGCGCCATTGTGTTGTTTACTTGCATATACAGTGACAGTAGATGGTGAAAACGCTCTTAAGAATCGCAAAACATTGAAAAAGCCTAAACTTGAACTGCTCGACAATGCAGTAAATTCGTATATTTTACTGTAAATCCGTATTTTTCTGCATTTTTGCGTTCCGACCATACCCTCAGTCCCAAAGGTGACGGATTAGAGGGGTTCTACTGTATTTCGGTAAAAATAATAATAAGTTGAAAGAAGATTGCCCAACAATTAATATTCATTGAAGCAGTAATGGAAAACAAGAAAGTAAATTTATAAAAAAGTAAAAGTAATAAAGTAAGTAAAATTGTTGGGATATAGAGATTATCACAAATAAGTCATTCAATAGTAACAAACTAGATATTATTCAATGATAGATTAAGATGCATTATATAAAAAAAAAAAATTAAAAAGACAGACAGATATATATATATATATATATATATATATATATATATATATATATATATAGTAAAAGGAATTTGCTACAGGTGTCTTCCAAAAACTTGAAAGTCATATTGATTTTTAAGATATCCATACCCTCAGTTCAAATATTCGCAGAAATATTTAGAAAACAAATCAAAAATACAAAGATCTTTCTATCAAAACTAGGCCATTTCCCGTGTACACGCGCTTGTTTTTCTATATCACATAGATTTGGTTAAGTAAGAATATTATATTTAAAATATTGCAACGTTTCGGCAATTATAGTTTTAATTGTCATTTTCAAATTACAAATAAATAGACGGATCGGAAATAAATAAACAATCTTGAGATTCAAAAAACAGGTTGAATACATTCATTATTTAATGGGGCGAATGGGAAGGACACATAAGTCAAAAAAAATAAAATAAAGTGAGTTGCAGTCCCGGTGGCCTAATGTATAAGACGTCTGACATCGGATCAGAAGGTTGCAGGTTCGATTCCCGTCGTTTCATTGTAAAAATTACTTATATTTTCCATTCTCACAGGAAATTGCGCCGGACAGAGAAATAAAAGATTTTAGTAATATAGATTCAACAGATATGGCTGTAACGTATTGAAATTTGCTTATCATAGTTTCGTATTAACGCAACAGCACTAATACGAAACTTCAACAAAATTGAAAAGTAGTGTTACCATTAGTACTTACATACCAATACAAAAAGCAGATATTTGCAGCATTTGTCAGAAAAGTTTTGATTAAGGCCATGAAACAGTTCTTTTCTATATTATGTAGTTGTTTTTACTTTCCCTTTACTAAGAGAGTAGCAAAAATGTTTCACAGATAATAAACATACCATAAAATGGCTAATTAGTTTTTAGAGGTTCTTAAAGACATTTCTTATATTACTAGATAACGTGAGTCTTAACCTTTATTAAGAAAAAACAGTATATCGATCCATGCTTTTGATTTCTTTTCTCAGAGATCCTGTAACTATTTCCCTAAAGCAATTGATTTTAAAAATAGATCAATTTGTCTTTCACTTAATTACGACATTCTGAAAGCCAAAATGTAGCCTTAAGTTGTTGCTTTAATGTTTTAATTTTATTTTTTTTCAATTGCTTGAAAAATGTCAGGCAGAAAACTAACTTTTTTATGGTCTATTGACGATAGCTTAATTTTTTTTAAAGAAAGGGAGCTCTGGCCGCTGATGTTTTTTCTTTTTCCTCGTGATAACAATGGCACCGAACCCATACAATGCCTGACACTAAGCGAAATCTACTGTCAGTCTAACAAAAGATTGTAACAAGGCCACGCCTGCAGTCGGCATTTTCTGCTCTTTGAGGCTCGTCCTTTTCCTTTTTTTATTTTCTGTTCGTATTTCGGTGTAATATAAAAGAGCACAGAAAACTACGCAGTGTAGATCAGGTCTTCGTAGATCGCAGAATGGGCAGCAGCTGCTGCCACGCAGTCACCCACCAATTACGAACCATATATAGTACATTGCTTCCACCTGCCAACCTGGATACAGCGGCAGAAAAAAGCCAGCATCTCTTTCTTCAGACTCTTTATTCTCGTCTCTTCTCTTTTTCTTCCATTCAATTTCTCAGAGATAAAATGGAAGTAAGCAGGTCATGATGCCTGGATGGTTCTGATAAGTGGAGAACGGTTGAGTCAACTTAACATTCCTTCTACTTTGTAGGCAATCTTTTTTGAGTAAAATACAAACCTTTAAAACATATATTAAAAAGCCAACTTATATTAACAACATATATTAAGCCAACATATATTAAGAATTACAGTGGATATGGATTATTCGACAATAAATTCAATTAGAGTAGCATGAAGCCAATGTTAATCTTATGTTAATTACCAATGTACCGACTAGAATAAAATATTATGACGGTTTTTACTAACTAAGAATGTAGATTACCAGTCCACCATATATTACAGAGATTAATTTGAGGCTTCAAACAATATAAAATAAAAAATATTTGTAGTAGTAGTATTTTTCTTAAGTTTAGTCCATTTAATTGAAAAATGAATACAATTTGACTAACTATAAATATTTTTTTTTTCCACCACAGATCAATGGTAACTGTACATTAAGCAAGGTTTTTTTTTAAAAATCTTTTTAGTAAGAAAGGGACCGTTTAAGCATTACGTAAGCGTTCAAGGGGGAGGGGGTTCAAGCTTTGCTTATTTTTGCTGCGAAGGAGGTGGGGTGGGGGGATCACAGCAATGCTTACGTAAGACAGACAAACATGCACGCAAGAGAGTGCGCTACGCGTGATTGACTTTTGCCTCAGTATTACACATGAAATTTTATATTTAATTTGTTATATTTTAATTAGCAGTGAATATAATGTAATTTCGACTATTTTAATTTTTTGTTCAGTAATTAGTGTTAATCAATTGGCAAATCTTACGCAAACATAAGAGGGGTGGGCATATCCTTATTTTAGCTTACAAGGAGTGGGGAAAGGAAGCATGATTAAAAATGTCCTTACATAATACTTGAACGACCCCTAATTAGGACCATATTAAATTTCTGAATTATGTTATCTCTAAGTTTTTATGTGGTGATTAATTTTACAGAATCAGTAATTACATTTGAAATATTTTTTATATCCTTAAATTATCTTTCGGTTTCATTGAAATGCAGATCACTAAATAATTCGAGAAGATTAAAAGTTTTAGAAAATAATAATATTAACCACAATAAATTATAAATATGTTATTATTTTGATATCTATGCCGATTAAATTTGCTGTTGGTTTTACTTTAAAAAATTTTTATTAAAGAACGTCAGCAAAAAATATTCCTCAATATAAAGCTTAATTATGAGGAGCAGAAACTTTGAGAATTATGTTGACCAAATTACTTGCTTCTTACAACAAGGGAGTTTCCTGTGAATTGTTTAAATATTAAAGCATGACCCAATATTTATGAGTAATTAGTACTCAATATGAGTGAATTGTACTGTATGGATCACAAACTTACTATGCTATTTAAAAGTTTTATAGTATATCTTATAATTTTAAATCAGCATAAAATCAGGAAATTTCTCAGCATCTAATGTAATTTTCCTGTAACTGCTTTCTTTTAGAATAACAATAAATGTACAAAAATATTATAAACAGATTATTTGCTGAAAACAAAATTCATATGATGTTAATCTGTTTCTTCTTTTTCTTTCTTTTATTACACAATCTCTTTTTAGCATTTTTTTTATTTATTTATTTTAGTACTAAGTTGGGTTTTGATAATTGAAGCTTGTTGGGACTTGAAAATTTGAGAGAAAAACTGCTTTAGCGTCCAACATCTGAAAAATACATTTACTTCTGGTCTTTTAAAGAAGTCTTTATGATTACATAAAAGATTGAAGTCCTATGTAATGCTATAGAATTTTTCTGCCCATTCTGAGTTATCTCCATCCTGTACCACTCTCAGTAAGAGCACATACTCTCTGAGATTTAGGAAGCTATCAGAAAAATCAAACAGATTAGAATAACAGCTGCTTTGTGGGTCAGTCACTCCCCAAGTGGTACGTAGACAATTGACCACCCGTCTGAGAAACGGTAAGACTAGTGTATTGTACTGAGGTCGATAACATCATCTGCTGCGTCAAGGGGTTCCTGGAATGTATTACGGGGATCGATGATACGATATTGGCGAATAAACTGTGATGATTCCACTTTTCCTCAAATTGGAGTCAAGCGTTACTAAGGCATTTTTGATGAGTTTTAATGAATGCAATGATTAACAGGGAAAGAATGTAAAACAAATTCCCAATTTCGAGAATACTGAAGTTATTACTGGCTATCTATTACTCAGCAAATTTAATGTCAATGATCTCTTAAATAGTTATTTTTAAATGTTGTTTGTCTTCTTTCCAATCATTATTATTATAATTATTATTTTACATATATTAAAGAATTCCTTCTTCTTATGTGAAGAAAAAATTACGATAAAAAAGTTATTAATCATTCAACGAAATAAAGCTTGTATTTAATTACATGTTAAATTTCAATAATGTTACAACACTAAAATAGCGTCAAAACAATAAAAAGGGCTATATGTTATTATTTTCTATTTTACTAATTTTGTAGTTCTTGTTCTTTTATATGCGACTTTTCTTCTACATTCTTGAACATGAAGTAAGTAACATTACGTATCTTGAAGTAAGTAGCCTTACGTATCTTGATATTTTGTCCAAATAACTACCTGCACACATAAAAGCTGAACTGATTTCGCTGAAATTTGATACTAGGTTTTAGTTTTCAAACTGAGAATTATCTCTATGTAAAATTTTATCTATGTATTAACATCAAATTAAAGGTGGGCTGTAGATGTGCAGAAAATTAACAGGAATGAAACTACTTTGACTTTATATTAATGCTACAATATTTCTCCAATGAAAGAAATAATGAAGTCATTGAAACACAAAAATTTCACCTTCCTGTCGTAGAAGATCGGTCTCGATTTCAATAAAACTAAATTTAATAAAACTAAGTGTGAAATTTAGTAGCTGTCAGCCTAAAATTTCGATTAGCTTAATTTCGATGAGCTACTAACAACGTTTTTATGCCTTGTCTTCAGCCAATTTATATGTTTTAAAAAGCGTTAAAATATTAGGAGTTACTAATACTGATTACAATAAAAGCGATTTCACAAAGTATCACCATATTAAGCAAGAAGGAGTTGGCATTTGTTGGAGTTGTTTCGAATTGTCTACAACAACAACAGTAGTTGGTCTTCAGAAGCCAAGAAGGCAAAATCTTGCTGGTTAATTGGTGTGAGAGACGGAAAAGGAGGTCCACCATCCCGAGAGAGGGTTACCATGGCACAGGACCTTGATTAAAGTTAACGAAGTGGAGGGAAAGGAAAAAGAGAACCTAATCAGGGCTGAGTGACTCCAGAGATCGATGTTGGAAGTGCGATAAGTGCAGGCGGCGAAGATGGAAACATTTGCCATCGAATCGTAATTAAAGGGGAGAGAGACGCCATTATTAACTCGTTGTTTTCTGCCAAAATTTCTTTTTTTTTTACGTGGAATAGTTAATAAAGACATTTTCATGAACTAATCTATGCGCTTGTCTTGAGTTTCTTAAAATGAAAAATCTTTAAACCAAAAATCACAATCTAGATTAATTTCTGTTAAGACTTAAAATTTACAATTTTACGATACAAAGACTTTAGCATTAAGTAATTAAGCTGCTGAAGAAATAAATTTTGGGGAACTTCATTAAAGTAAAGAGCGAATATATCAGTTATTTTAATTACAATGATTTATAAATTCTAATTAATTAATTACTTTTTCTCAATTTAGTAAGAAAAGTTAATTTATTAAGTAGTTAATTTAAGGAAATGATTTCAGAAAGAGTTCTGTAACAAGAAAAAAATGGAAAATAAAACAACAGAAGCCTGAGTTTTTAATGGTCCTCTACAGTACTATTGTAAGGTGAAAAGCCAGTGGAGGAATTTACAAAAACATTGTGTCTGTTTCTTATTTGATTCTGAATATCTCTAAAGATATGATAACCGTAGACAAAGAAGAAATGAAAAAAAAAAAAATAAATAAATTAAATAAAATAAAAAAAATAAAATTAAAGAAATTATAAAACACATTATTGACTTGATCTTTAAAAATTTGTTAAAAAAAACGGACAACTAAGATAAAAGTAAATAGAGAGAGAAATTCACTAACGGACAATAAATATGCCTTCGCACATTGAGCCAACATCAACGGGAATCGAACACATTTTTCTACCAAAACAAAAACAAAGGATCATTGGTTGAAATTTGAAATAACAAAAAAAAAAAAAAAATCTTGCTTTACAAACCAAAAATATGGAATAAAGAAAACAATAGATGAACAAGTGCAATATGAAATAAAGTTAAAAAATAAGCTAATAATAGATAATTTTCAGTTAAAACAGAGTTAGTAAAAAAAAAGTCATTAAGAAATAAGACTATATCAGAAGTAACTAAATTTTTTTAAGTTAACAAAAATGATTAACTAATAAATGTTAGAGTAATTAACTTATGATTTTCAGAAACAATTTTCTACTTTATTATTTTAGCTCTGAGTTAAGTTGACGACTACTGGTAATTGATAATCTTTTATTCGGTATTCACATTTATTTGTAAAGATTCATTTTCGTTCATTGTAAAAAATTAATCAAGATTTTCTTTTGATGCTTATATTTTTTCTTTATACGTATGTAATTCACTTTTATGGTCGTTTTCATCTTATATAAAAGTCTAAATGATTTTTATGATTTAATTTAATATTAAACACAGACAGATGATTGCCTTTTTCTGCGAAATTTGATAAAAAAAAATCTTTAGTCGTTCTGGTAAATCGTTTTAACTTAGTTAGCAGTGTGAAATTTATTCCAGTGGTATTTATAGATGTTTATAATATTCAGCCTTGGATAAATGTTTTCTGTTTTCAGTTAATAGAAATGTACAAAACAAACATCAATGATCTCCTTGAAGATTCCGTTTAATATGTTGTTGTTGTTGCTAGAAAAGTGTTACTTTTCGCTGGTCGTTCATTAGAGGTCAAAGGTGAGAGAGGTGCCAAAGAGCAACATGAGGAGGCCCCATCGATCGCAAGAGCTTCTAATCAACATGAAGAGCACGACCACAAGATTCCTCATTAAAAACCTTTTCAAAAATACTGAAAACGTCTTTGAATTTGCACGCTTTCACCAATGAAATTAAATAGGATGCACAGCTGCATTTAATATTAAAGAAGGACGTACAATTAATTCTAATCTTAGAAGTACATTTAAGTGTACAACATACAGTACCATAAATTAAAATTAATAAATTAATAATTCTATCAGTAGACTAAAAAAGCTATTAATGATGTTTTATGTATATTCTGAAAACTATTTAGGATAAAATTTATATACAACTTTAACCTAAATAGTTTTCAGAATATGCATAAAACATCATTATTTTTTTTAATATTTTAAAACTGGTCGATAGTAATTTTCATGAATATCAATCCAAATGTAAAATGAAATTTAAACTCAGGATTTGAAATACATCTTGTAAACGAGCTTGGATGAAACAGGTTCGTCTCCTGTGCATTTTTTTTTGGCTGTTTATTTTACTTCTAGGAAGGTCTGAAAGTTCGCCCAACACTCTTATCAAGAAAAATACATGGTTCTTCCCAGGTCTGGGGATAGCGAGCTGACACTTCCATTTCAACAGTGTCGCGTTCGATTGATGATCGCAAAAGCCTCTCTCTCCTCTGGCAGTAACCCTCATTGAAGAAAGACAGCGTGATACTTTAGCCTTAACCAAATGACTGTGTTCTGTAACACACGATGAATGCCAAAGTAAAATTAGCATCGATAAAAAGTAACAGAAAATCAATTTTCAAAGCCTCTACATAGGATATAGTTTGGAATATGTTTGATTTTTTACGAGGTCTTTTAAGTATTTTGTTAACGTTCACATCACAACTAAGGATAAAGTACAATTTTCACCACAATGTTTAATAATATCATACCTAGGGCTCTATGACATAAAGGCCTAAGTGACAAAATCTCCATTCCGAGTTATTAAGGGTTTTATGTTTGTATTGCCTATACAGTTCTATGGAAGTAGCTTTTTTTGGAAGTAGAATTCTACCAGTTGCAATGAAATTTTCAGTTAGGTCTCTTTTTCATAT
>JAFIDM010000001.1:43870870-43887025 GCA_023159025.1 Thereuonema tuberculata
AATAAATAAATAAATAAATAAATAAATATTTTTTTTAGTTTTTTCAGATTTCCTTTTTTTTACAATAAAATAATTTGTTTTGTTTAGATTTTTTTATCGAAATTAATGTACATATTTTAGACACTTACTATTTCTTATTTATCGTTTCTTGATACACTTTGAAACTTAAACGTAGAATCATGAAACTTTACATGCCAGATTATTTAACCTGGAATAACTGTTAAAACAAGGCGTTTCCTTTTTTATTTGGTATTGATTTCCTCTAGTCATGAAGGCATCTGATATTAGATACCAGACGCTTATCTAGATAATGGATCAGCATATCGTCACCAATCGATTAAAAGAAACTAGCAGCAAAAGTATTGCGAATTGGATGATTAGATCTGATTTGATGGCTGCCTTGTTCCAAACGTTTTATCAACTTATTAATAACAGAGAAATTACGGCAATAGAAGTTTGCTTTTAGGCGTCGCGTCGCAGAAATCGTTCTGAACTAAATAAGGATCAACAAAACATAATAACGTAAATTATTAGTAATTTTATATGGTGAATATTTGTAATATCGTCTTATTTTTGAAATAACAATGGATATAAGACTCTTAATACGTATTTCTAAATCATTTTCTCATATTAACTGATATTGATCGTCATCTCCTACAGCTTTTTCCACACCACGTGGGGTCACTGATGAGCAAGGCGCGTTTGCTCAATAATCGGTTTTGCAAAGCGGTTTTACGGTCGGATGCCCTTCCTGACACCAACCTAGAGCAGAGGGTAACCCAAAGATGCCGTAGACGGCGAAAGAAGCCAAAGACGAAGGAGGAAACAACACAGGAAAGAAAGCAAACATCCCTGTCCTCAGCCGGGATTCGAACCCAGATCCCGCCACATCGGCCACACGGCAGACCGCTCGGCCGTAGCGGCACGGACATTAACTGATATTGATATTTTTATTACAAATATTAGTTTTATATGTAATTCATAAAATAAAGTTTCACAATTGTATTAAAAACATTTAATTAAATGTTTAGTTAAGGATTAATTTGTAACCGTCCATAATAATTTTTTAAATTAAGTTGAAATTAAGTTATGTGAGCCAGAAGAATATGAAGCTTCAAGTCATTTGAAATTTTGGATTTTGGTTTCAGTCATGACTGAAACGCCACGCTTGAGTTTGGCTTACTAAAGACGGCAATTTTCTATTCCACTATGAGTGTTAAGAGAATAGGATAGACTTGTGTTGTGTTTCCGCATATAAGAAAGATAAATTTAATTAACTTTTACGTTCCAAATTTATAAGAAAACAAAACTGAAAATTAGCATTTCACATCAAAAACAGAAGAAAGCAAATCTCAGCAAAAAAAAAAAAAAAATTATAATAATAAGGTAAAAAATCAAGTCCAAGAACATTGTTTTGCAAAATGGGTAAGTAAGGTAAATAAACTTAGAAAACTATGATGAAATCAGAAATATTGGAATCTACTTTGATGGAATCTTTTCAAAATTACACAATAAAGAATAGAAAATCTTTAAACTATAAAAGTTTCGTTGAATAGTTTAAAAAGTTCGCTTTAAAATATGATCTCAGCAAATAGTTGAGAAGCACTGTGTGAGAATTTTCTAGAAATAACGATGCGCTTTTGTTTGAATAAAAAAAAAAGATTTTAATTCTTTATAATAACAGAAACAACAATGTAACTTACTTAATTAACATTTATTTTTTTCCCACACAATACTAACTAAATATATCTACAATTCTGTATGAAAGATTCTGTATGATACTTCATTTTATGTTTACAATCTTCAGCGAAGATCAATTATTTCCTTCTAAATATACAGGGTCCTAAATATACAGATTTTAATATTACTGTAGATCGGAACACCAACTTTTTTTGTAAATGAATGTCTGCGGACGTTATATTTAAGAACTAGGGAGCACTTACTGGTGAGATGTGAGCTGTGATTCTTGTGACGAGATCTTCTTCCGAGTCAATTGGAGTTACATACACGATGTTCTTCATGTATCCAGAGAAGAGGCGTATTAAGTCGGGTGATCTCGATGGCCAGGCGACCGGTCCACCCCGACACATCCATCGGTCCCTAAACTTGTCGCTCAGATAATCCCTCACAGATGTATGTCAATCATTTCAGCAGTCGTGAAATGTTCCATGTTAAATAATAATGTATCTGATTTAACGATGCCGACGACGATTTACACTTGCAGCAGTGTAAATAAAAACAGTAACGTACTACATGACCGCGCGAAGCGTCGTTTTGGAACGTATTATTAACTAACGTTGTTAATATTAACTTATCGTTGTTGTGTTTACTTAGTGCTCCAGCGAACAGGCTTAACAAACTGTAGTCAGTGATTTATGATGCAATCACAACAATACATGTACATACACGATGTATTGTTGTGATTGCATCATAAAACACTGACTACAGTTTGTTAAGCCTGTTCACTGGAGCACTCGGTAAACACAATGTCGCAGGGGCACATAGAATATACACATCTCACTAGCAAACGCCCTCTAGCTCTTAAATACGACGTCAGCAGACATAAATTGATTAACAAAAAAGTTATCTTGGTGTTCCCGATCTACCATTAAAATCTGTACAGTTTTTTTTGCAACACCCTGTATAGATGTATATAGATTTCTATGATTTACGATAATATTTAATGTACTTCAAATTTTTGCGTATTTGTTTCGGATGATGCATAATTAATGGAACTTGATGCATCATCAATATCTTATTTTGAAATGGATGTTTATTTTACTGGGAGCTTGATGAGTTATTGTTTATTTATATATTCAAAGGTTTATTAAATTAACTGCAATACTGAACAATCCAGTAGAGGATCCAAATAATTACTTCGATTGGATGGAATAACTAATCACATTCATTATACATTTAAATCATTTGCAAATGATGTTGACATTAATCTACTAACTGTTTTGAATGATTTAAAGTCTTTTACTCACGACATCTTCCAATTAAAATAAGAATTATTTGGATTGTCTTTCAAGGCGGATCCGTTTCTAAGAATCCTTATCGGAGTTTACCAACCGCAATTAGTCTTTTATGAAAAGATTTAATTTAGTAAAACTTATCTCAGTTTCAAAATAATCAATAACATAATTATAATTATGATTTCAGCTTTGTAAACAAGTGAAAATACGACTTTTAATTAAAATTTAAATTTTTAATGATTTTTAACTTTATTACCTTCTGAACAACGAAAATTTCATAAATGCAGCAAACAGCCACCACAGTGATGCCTTGTTCCTTACACAGCATTGCAATGGTGGCGTACAATCCCGTCAGAAAGAGAGATGTCCAATCTGCAATAAACAAAGATATATAAAAAAGAATATATTTTTGTTTTCTTTAAAAATTTACATAAATGAAAACTTTATACTGCGAAACTAGGGTTGTCGTCCGAAGTTAAGAAGAAACTGAAAAACAAAGTCATCAGATTGTAAGGTGTGATGCATTAAGGAATTAGTCGTAGTCTTGAATTTATTCATCATTGCGACTAACAGGTTAGTCTGTGAATGTAGCAAAATGAAAAACTATTAGTTCAACGCTGCTCATTCTACTATCTAACGATTTACAAAATTGTAATTCATGAGCAGCAGGGATATACTATTTTTAATTTAGAACCATACTGTACATTTAAGTTTTAAAAGTGAGGAATAAAGGTGAACACTAGATATTTGAATATTCAATTTGTAAAATTTGAAGACGTAAATAAGACTAAAGCAACCACAAAGTTCTGAATGTATTCTAATTTATCTAAGACTTGTAAAACTGGCCTATCTTCTTTACATTCACTGCTTGTCTGAAACTGGCACTGAATTAAAATGATTAGTTATAGATACTCTTCTCTTTTGATTACATTTATGATATTGCATGAATATAGTTCTTCTGATATTCTGCTTGAAGATAACCTACATGAACAGACACCCTAAGTAGGAAAGATCTTTTTATTTTGAATCGCATTTTTTTAAAAAAAAAATTCGACTTTCTGCTACGCATACTTTAACATTGTAAAAGCTTTTCGTTCTCTGAAAGAGCATCAGGAAATGCTTCATTATTACGTCGTTTCCGAGATATTGAGCTGTTCCAAAGATATCGTAAACCTGAATGATACATTGTATTAGTAGTTCTTCCTTTTTCCCATTGCAAGTAATAAAGCCTAGCATCCCACAAGAGGTCTTTTTTTATGAACCTCTGCAATCCACAAAAGACTACTTTCTTCTTTCATTTCCTCTCATATTGAATTCAATAATGTTTTCTCCAATAAACCCATTTCTTGTTCGACACAAACCTAATCCTCCACGTTGCGAAAACGAGATGGATTGAGGGCAGTAAGAGCAGGGATTACCGTCTGTAATCAGCGAAGAGGGAACTAAGATTGGAGGTAGATCCTGAATGACTGGCATAAAAGAAATAGTTATCGAAAATTAAAACCAGATAGCAGTTTTAAATATGTCAGCGAAAATTTCAAACTTTCTTGAGAGCTATTTCGACAACATGAAGTTACTGAAATGTTACGTATTAAAAAAAAATCACCCGATTGAAAAAAAAAGGTAGGATCTTAAGAATAAAGTTACGAAGTGTTGTAGCTTGCTATAAACGCGCTGTACATAAGCTCACCCCACTACACCATTTTATTAGAAGGTAATAAATTCATATTCATAGTCCAATTTCTGTCGTCGCATTACTTATCTTACATTAATGACTAAGATTTATTTGTTAGTAATGAAAAATCATTTATTTCGAAATTCCAACTTATATTAATGCTTTTCTTTGAAATGTATACCTCAACATGCTTTCCATTAAAATCACAAATATTTTGACATCAAAGTTAAATTTAGTTTCATAAATTTATATTCAGGAAAAGCTTAATGTTTGAATATAGAATCCAGTCTTTTTTTTTTTAGCAGATAGTCATAAACTCGTTTAAATTGCAGACCTACTTTGAATACTTTAGATCTAGAACGTATCCTTAAGCTCATATAGGGCACTACATTGTAATTATTGTAATATATAAGTTTACGAATTCAAATTTAGAAATTATTGGCCTTTTAAATTTTATTGATATCTGATCTTATTTAAATACTAAGTTATTTTGTAATTGAGCGTCAATTATAAAAACAGTACAGTTATAAATATAACTCTAAAAACGTGAAATAATTTTCAATGAACATATTAACCAAAAATACAGTACAAAGTTTGTACTGTTTATAGGAAAAAATTTAGTCTACATCTGTAAACATTCCTAAATGTTAAAATGCCGTGATTTTACATTGCCGAGAACAATCAATGTCAGAATGGGCAAAATGGTGAAAAAAATCTAAACAAAGGTAGTGAAAAATACTCAACTCCTGCCTATGTAAACTAAGAACAACGTTTCAATAGAATAAAACAAGAGAGAAACATCTAAACCTGTCATTCCGTCAATTCCGGATTTTCGATAAAATTAAATGTTTTTTTTTTCAATTTAATGACTTTTCGTCTTGTTTGGGGAAGCTTTGGTTTCTAGTACAAGTTTGCTGCGTATCTATTTAAAAATCCCAATCTTAAAAGAGATATTTCTATCATTCATTATCCTGTCATTTCAATTTTTAGTTCTGAAATTATTGAAAGATCTTGATCTTTAATTCCAACCTTTGCATTTCTTCAAATATTTTCTAAAACTATTGCCTATAAACTGAACTAATTCAGTTTTCAGATCTGAGTTTCAATTCTGAACAGAACGAAGTGGATGAAGAAAAGAAGCTAAAAAAAAAATTACTTTCAATTTTTTCTGTTAGAAATGACTATCAACAGGATTTTTTAATCATTTTTAAATTTAATATCTCTAAAGGCAAATATTAAAAGCTTTGTCATCTTTATTGTATTATAATATTGGGTCATCAATTCCAACACAAACTCCAGTTATTCATTACTGAAATCAATCTACAGATATTCTTTATAAACAAGACAGATGGAGTACGATTGTGAGTGCATCATCAATACCTGATGGCCTTTGCTGAACTTGAGGGAAGGCAGCTTTAGATCAATGAGGTCCTGTGCTGCTAACGCAGCTTCGCACCTGCTGGAATCTTCGGGAATGTCTATATAACATCAACACTCTTCCTTGGCAAGTCATTTTTTCTGATGTAACTAACGCCAATTCTTATTCAGGACAGATATAAGAGAATCTGTCAGAAAGTTAGTGAAACAGGACACATGCTACCAAACGATCCTGTTCGTCTCTGAAAAACTGAATTCTTGCATGCTTTGCATTTATTTATTTTAGATATTCTGATTGAGAAGCTCTGAATAAGATATATTCTTTTAAGTGCTAATAAGTAATCAATAGTTTTGAAGCATTCATTTGGAATTTAAAAAATAACGAAGCAAATAACCAAAACATGGGATTTCTTTTTAGCTGAAATGAGGGGAACAGATGGAATATAAGAACACTGAGAGACGAACAAAATATATTCAGAGATTTATAGAAAGCCCATTATTTTTATGAAATTTTTTTGGCTTATTAACAGATTCCACTGATTCACTTTTTTTAAATGTTAAATCTTTTTTGTTGTTTTTTAGACAAAGAACTTTATTGGGATCCGATAAATAACAATTTTTTTTTTTACAAATTTCCTTGACAAAAACAGCATTTTTTCCTACGGGGGTAATTAATCGGCAAGATTCCATTGAAAGCTGTCAACGATCGGTTGTGAGTAATGACCCTTCCTGTGTTGGGAGGGTTACGGACGTCGAACGCTGTACAACCCGAGGGAGTCGTTACGAAGCGCACAACGTCTTCGAAAAAAGCAATCAATAAACTACACTCTCTTAATATTTGAAAGAACAGAGAAAAAAAAATACAAATCCCCAATAACATATCTTCTACATCTTCTACGTCGTCTGCTCTAACCTGATAATGTAAAGGTCGCTTGAGACTTAAAAGGGATTTTGCAACGATGTATTATTTTTTTTTATCTTTGCAATCCTAAAGGTTTTAAAATAAAATTATGAGTATAACTGTTGTTATATGTATAAATTTGTTCTACGCACTATTCCTTTTTATTTGGAACAGTGCATAGAAATGATTTCTTTTGAGAAAGTATATTTTGTTCTATTAATGAAACAAAATAAATATTTTTTTGTATTGTAAAACCTGAACTGGAAATTTATGTATACCTATACTAACTGCGTATGCATTCTTTGAAAAATAACACAAAATATTATTTATAAATATTTAGCAACATAGAAACATATATACAAATAATAAATGTAGTTAAATAAATCTCACTATTCTTCTTTTACTGATCACATTTGGTTCGTAAGTATTCAAAACAGTTCATTTAAAAATTTTCTAAATTTCATTCGATTTAAAATTAATTATCACTACCGCAACAGTCCATATGTTTCGTATAAGTAACTTTAAAACCTTGATGCGATTCACTATATTAAGTTCACTATATTATGATTCAATCACTGGTGAATCTTTTATAATTGGCACGAAACTTTATCTTTGGTATACATCCGCAATTGTTCTTTTCTTAACACTTAACTTTTAGTTTTTCACATGAATCAGCTCGAAGAATTTCCTATCATATTTTTCAACACTTTTTCTTGAGAATTACTTCACTACTCGTTAATTGCTCCAATATTATTCTAGGCAATAGTTCTTCGGAAGAAATATGGAACCTCCAAGAATAGCTACCCTGAGATGTCACCTAGTAAAACCTGGGTCCTTTTAAAATCTTTAAATACATTCTTTTCTTCTTTTAATACATTCACTTTGACGAACATATCTGTGCTTGCTTCTTTCGACATTACTGGAAATGTTTTAAATTGTAATCGTAATTGTAATCGTAATCGGGTGCATAGTTGCTTTTCTTCGATTGTGGTTAATTCACATTGATACATCGGAATGTTACTTTGCTCCATTGTCGCACAAATCCTCGTGTAGACTTACGTGCCATCTTTAGGCCCCGTCACCTGGAAAAACAACTTTTATTTATTTGAAAATAAAAACAAATTGAAGGACTCTTTAAATCTGCTGGATTCGAAGTATCAATAATCGTTCGTCTTGCTTGGAATTACCTTGATTTAGCCATTTTGGAAATATCTTCAATTTGGAATCGATTTCTTAAATTTCTGAAAACTATCTTCCTCAGGCAGCGATCTTCTTTTTACATATATTCATCGCTAAGGAATTCTTCCTCTGTCATTATTCCCTTTGGCCTTTTCACGTTCATCAGCCTACTGTTTCTTCAACAATATGGTGGTCATCCTTTTCATATCTGCTTATGTACACCATCAGATATTAGTTTCATTCATTATAAAATTGTCGATAATACACTGATGACTTAATTATTTTCTATATCTTAGGGATTGGTATGTAAAATTACGGGTGATCGGTTATACATTACAATTAATTTTTAGGATTTAGAAAGTTTTCGATCAAATGTTTAAATATAGCAAAGAAAAGTGGAGCTTTTTTCTACGTAACCAATACGAAATCAGTACGTAATAGTTTTTTTCCTGTTCCACATCGTAATTCCATGATATCTGCCATACAAGTTCCAGGAATTCTTGCAAAGAAAACCTAAGGTCAGTCGTATCCCTTATCATCAGCATGGTGGTAATTTGTCACTGTAAGACAACTGCTAATGTGACACATAATTTCAATTTCGAGATCGAAGCAATATTATTCGTTTCCTTAACAAACGAATATAAAATAAAATATAAAGAATGAAATGCAGAATTTGCATTGTCCAATCAATATTTCTGTTCAGTTAACTGAGAGTATTCTTCAGGAGAAGCTTAGCATCGTGTTAATGAATTAGGAAAGCAGTTTGAAATGAGTTGTCTTCGATAAGATGTCCCTATATGGCAATCTTATCTAATATACAAAAGATATAACTGGATATTCAAAATGATATATCCAATATCGGCTGCCGCTGTGATGTGCAAGAAAATTAGACTTAATTTCATCCTGATCTGAATCGCCTGGAGCATAAGTAAACTTGAAAGACGATACAGAACTCGATTAATTTAGAAGGGAGGGTGCATAGTTGCTCTTTCGGACGCGAAATTTTTGTATTCCATAATACTTTCAATGTAAAAACAAAGAAATTTTAAGCTGACAAGTCAGCTATTAGTCAAATAATTATTGAGAGCAAAAGAAAGCCAATTAGTTTGGACCGAAATAAGTTTCTCATTGGAAACAACACCCTATGCATTTTCTTGCCATTATACGAAAGATAAAGGAAATGGTGACTAAGGAGAACTTAAAGAAGCATTGCCCAGAGTATAGGAGTGTCAAAGACAAATGTGGAAAGTATAATTCATTAGGAGTCTTCGAAAATATCGTAAACCTAAGTACATATATTTACATCACACTGCAGAGCTTCGAAAGAACTCTCGAAAGCTATATGAAGGGAACTTGGTTGGTAATAAGTGGAAAAATATTGTAACTCTCAATGAAGCCTGGATGCATTTATACCACTATAACAAGCAACAAACAGAATGGTTCTGTCGGTGTAAGGAAACTTTTTCGAAAGTGTTCATGGTAGTGCCTGAGTATTGCAATTAGAAACTGTTATTAACTGCGAAGAGTTTATGGGAATGCCAAGGTTAATGCTAGCTACTACCTAAATAACATAATATGATAGTTTACTGAAATCCTAGACTCCACAGTTAGGAGTGTTAAGAATGCGTATATTCGCCAAGATAATGCCTCATCTCCTATATGAATCTAATGGCTAAGAAACACGAATTCAGGCTATTACGTACAGTTCCAGAGCCGTAAAATTTAGCGGATGCATCTTTAAAAGAGACTTCTGTGGATTCGGTTTTCTGAAAGGACTCTTGGAAAGAGATGATCTACAACCTTTGGCTTTGACTGTAGAAAATCTACTAGGAGGAATGGGATCAATAATAACTTTTCAAAAGGTCTCCTCTAATGGAAACTGCGATGTCGAGCAATAGACAGAATGCAAGGGAGCAAATAAAACATAATCGTTGGTGAGTGGGTGGTTTCTTATGACGTGTGCTGCCAAATACGTTCTTTTACATCTCGAACAACTCTCTACATTATTTGAAAATGAAGGAAATGTGACTAGTTTGGTTTATAAACTTTAAGTAAACAAGTCAGAATTACAAAAATCAATGAATGTAATAGTATTAGATAACAGAATTTCAATAAATATAAGAATATTGTACTTTTTCAAGAACTCCTAGACCTGCTAGTAAACTAATGAGAAACAAAAACTTCATAATCTTAGTTATTACTTCAACGATATTGAAAAGGAATTAGCGTGAGGTATCTTTCATTTTAACTTGAAATTTTTAGGCAAAACATTTGTTGCCTTGCCCACTCGGTTGTGCCTGAACGACCTTAAATAACTAACTTTCGAAAATTCCTTAATAATTAATGCTTTGGAGCAGCTTTCAAAATATAAGCTATGAAAAAAAAATGAAGATGTTATTAGTTTATTTTTCATCCTAGATAAGAATTTCCTGCAATTATAATATCACTAGCTGGCTAATATGTATTTTATTATCACTTGTAGTTACTCATTAAGATATCAAAAACAAAAGTCTTTATGAAAACATGTCATCAAATAAAATGAGCAAAAGCCCCGCGAATGTTACATAATTTATTGCTTATTTGTAATTACAAAACTGCGAATCATGAGAAAAATAATAGAAGAGAAGCGAATTTATTCACAAATCCGGAACACGCAATAAACCGTGTGGCTAATCTCAGGCAACAACTAAGTGACTCTATAAATTAACTGTATGCGGATCTATATTCACCCAACTGCCCATTATCTTGGTCCTTTAAATAGAGAATGTCGCAATTGGAAAACAATTCATTTTAAAGGTGAACTAATGAATAGTTGTCACCTTAAAGGAAGATTTCCAATTCTCCCTGAAAGATTAACCATGATATAACTAGTAAACTTATAAGACTACAATTAAATATTTTAAACGTAATATTTAATAATATTATTATCATTTCTATATTAAAAACGATATTGAAAATATTAATAGCAACAGAAAATAATATTGGCTTGGGTGCTTATTGACTACGGAATGGGAGGGAATGGGAATAGTAGACCATTTTGCCGATTAAATATAAGAGATAGTCAACTTATACGAGTGTAAAGAAACGAGCTTCGGGATTAAAGACTACACTATTGAGATTCAGATTGACTCACTGTTATTTTTATTATTGCTTTTATCTTTCTTTGGAAACTGACAATTTAATTTCAATTTCTTTTCACTTCATTTTTGTTAGTAGTACTTCAATGTTAGTAGCTGTGTCAATTTCCTTTCACGCATTAGACTTAGGCTATTTGATTTTGTATTTGCGTTCACGATATCCTTTAATAATTCTACTTCTTTAACAGTTTATGTTGCAATTCTTGGCCTTCAGCGCAATTTACACAACCGTTCTGTTGCATTCTGTTGCGTTTTATGACAAAACTTATCTACTCACGCTATCTACCGGCTGTTTCCTTAAATCAATGGTTTTTAACCTCAGGTGCACGCATCCATTCCAGTGTGCGAGGTTTCCTTTTCGTAGACGGAGGGGGAGGGAAAATCCTCAAGTTTTTAGGCTTTTTTTTAAAACAATCTAAAACAAAAAGCTTAGCAAATCCGTTTGTTTTATAAAATCTACGCATTAAACATTTTTTTAGCGAATTTATATAATTCTGTAAAATAAAAAAAATACTTAATGCCTAGGTTTAATAAATGTTTTAACAAATGGATTTGCTAAACTTTTTATATTTTTAACGAATTTGTATAATTTTGCGACAAAAAAAAATACAATTTATGATACATCCACTATTTCGGTAATTTTCCGTAAGTGCAGGTAAATTTCGAATTACTGGAGGGACACTCGGTCCTCTAAAATTAAGAAATTAAAAATTACTCCGAATGGTGAACTTGTAGGTTGAAAGTTGTACGGTTGACTGATAAGCGCGAAACCAGTAAAACCGTTGTTCCAGAATATCATTTATAAGCGCTAAGTCTCATTTATGATTGAGTCTTTAAGATATTTTTTTTCTATTAAAATAAGGTAAGAGCAACAATCTCAGTAGTGATCGCATAATGCCCCATGGCTTCTGTAGAGAGCGAATGTTAAAAATCTCGGGCACTTTACAACTTCAAAAACCCTAGAGAAAAAGTAGAAGCTCTCCATAGATTTGGGAGATCCATTATAATATAAATAGACAATCAATGAATTTTTCGTGACGGACGGATATGAATTTTGATCCCGAACAGATTGAGCTGAGATATAAGGCTACTCCTGCTAATAGCTACTATACAGAGAGTACTCTGCATAAAAGCTTAAAACGGAAGAAAGACTTAAATATTATTCGAAATCTGAAGGCAAAAAACTCCAGATTAAAATTTGGCTCCCATTCAAAATTTTGATCCCAGATGTAGACAAAATCTATTACTTCATTCTTTAAAAAAATCCTCGGGTCATTTTATGAAATTTTCAAATTTTCCCTACCGCATTGTATTACGAAGCTTCATATTTAATAAAAGTTACGAAAAAAGACGAGGACAAATTTCAATGGTTGAGTGACATCATAGATTGGCTGTTTCACGCAATTTGGCAATCATCAATAGTAATCATTTGCATACAGCTAATATCTCAGTATAGAGATTACAAGGATAAGTCTATTTCTTACTTGTGGATTTCTTTTTATTTTTAATATTGTTCTATCAGAAGTCAAGTTATTAATTAATAACTGATTTTGGTAAATGGTAGAGATCTCCCTATTAGAAAAAAATTAACAGAAATTTATTGATTTTCATCACCATAGGAAAAAAAAAATATTTGCATTACTTTGTATATGTCTTGAATTTGATGGATGTTTTTTGACGTTATCCATTATATAAGCATCCAACCTGCTGCTTATATAATGGATAACGTCAAAAAACATCCATCAAATTCAAGATGTATACAATGTAATGCGAATATTTTTTTTCCTATGGTGATGAAAATCAATAAATTTTATAGTTTCAATACAAATATAGCTCAATACCATCAAAATCCTAAAAGGCAAACAAAGCCATAATAAATGGACATATAAGGAGAATTAATACTATATACCTACTTACTTAGTCGACTAAAAGTCAACGATAAGACAATTTCAAAACTATATTTGCTACCAAACAACATAACATTCATTATTACATTTACTTAGTGAAATACCATTAAACTATCCTAAAAATATTATAATATCCTAAAAATAAAACAGAAAAGAAGTCTATAAAAAAGTTATTGAAGTAACTTTAGTTTTCGCATGTCAAGAACCGTTAAATCTCGTTCTGGTAATAAAGAATAAGGCACACTGTGATTATAGGGAGAATCCAGCGAAAATTTCTGATGTCCCATCCTTTTCTCTGTCTCTATTCGAATCCCAAGCTATCGATCGCTGTTCTACAGATGCCTTATCTCGTGCGAGCGTCAGCATGCTTAATTTATTCACATGGTAATTACTGATTGGATTTTTTTTTCCTCATTCTAAATTGAAGAGGGACCTCTGTTGCATCTGAAAGAAAAAAACAACAGCTCAATCCTCAGTGGCAAACACTGAAAATGCCTCTAGTATATCTTTCGTCAACATATACGAGATTCAACAAACAATGTTTCGACCTTGGTTTCTTATTTCCAAGAAGAAGATGAAATCACCGAAATTTCAAGCAAAGATATCTAAAACTCTTTTTGAAAACTTGGAGTTTTTATAATAATTTTGCCAATTAAATGCTTTTGTAAGAAATGCAATTACTTGGAAGATAAATCGACACGGTTTTTAAGGTACTATAACAGTTAAAATTGATTCTTCAATCATAATGTCTGAAAAATTTTATGCTGAAGTTCAAGTAATTAATTTGTATTTTTTTTCCCTCAAATCTTTTAAGCTTCAGAACATCTGACGTTTCGTGTAATTCACTCGCCAACTTAAATACAAGAAAAATTTGATTTCTTAATAGGAAGTCAATTACATCCTTACTACTTGTGAATAAGTAATAGTAAAATATTACTACAGCAGAACATCTTGATATCTCCAAACAAAAAACAGGAACTGTCTTTGTAGTCTATTGTTTAATAATGACACAAATAAAGGAAAAGATCATGAATATTGAAGTTTTATTTCAAGCTCAGAATGCGAAATAAATTTGCACATGATGGAAGTTTTAAAGATAATAGAAGGAACTGCGCAGTAAATTAAGAGACTGTTTTAATTGTGACCAATATTAACAATTAAAATTATTAACATCAAAACGCACCGCGGATAATGCATCAGTGTGGGACTCTTGCATCTAATAATCAGCAAGAAGACGCTGAAGCATGTTTCAAGTAATGCGCATATTACGACACAATTATATATTGTAACCTTATCAAAAATGCATAACAGCATAACAGACAATTATGTAGATGATTTAAAGCTTGGCAGAGCATAGAAGAAAGAAAACTATAAATTTAAAGACAGCTCAACTTTCAAACATTTAGAAAATCATAAAATAGTGACAAAAATTGACAAATGAATTTAAAACTTATTTCTATTCGTTTGTTTATAATTCCAAACCATAAATTAGTGCTTTTGCAAGTGAAAAAGTTCTTCAGAAAAAAAAAGCGAATTCAATTGGTAATTTTACTCATTTTTATTTTTTTGTAAGCAAACAATTTTAAGTTCATCTGTTTGTTTTCAACTTTTTAAATTGCATTTTCAATGATTTTATTATCAATACCACATGAAGCCCTAGTTATAGACTTAACGATTACTTTTTTTACAAGAAAAAAAAATCACTTTGGTTTTATCGCCCAACATTACAGAACACTTCGTTCTCCATCCTTTTTTTGATGTTTGATTTACCCGGATGATAAATGTTAAAAGAGAATTTGCTTTCATAAATTTTATTTTCTATTTCTGTACGTTTAATAACTTATGTTATTACTGAAACCATAGCCATTTCGAGTTCAACTTCAGTAAATCATAAACAATCGATAATTAATTTTGAAATTAACCAGAAGGAATGAATACATTTCAGAAGCACTTATAAATCTGAGGTATAAAGTTACGGCCTACTACAGAGAATTTACATGATAATATCAAAACCAAAATTTACGATATTACATTAAAAAAGAGTCATCTTAAACACCCACAATCGACAGGCAATGGATATTCAATTCGATTTTTTTTAATTATTAAACTTAACAAAATTAAAATAAAGTTTAAAATTACAAATATAAAGTACAAATCTTTGGCCAATAATAAAAAAAAGAACGGTATTTACGTGAATTCCTATAAGTTGTTTTGGAAGTATAACAGCCTTTTGGATTTGCCATTAAAATGCCACAAGATTCAAGCGAGAAGAAAAGATACAGCGTTGAAATACCAATACAATGTTGTTGTTTATTTAAATATTAGAAATAGGATATTAAGTTTAGATCAAATGTAAACGGTTACCTATACTGCGTTTTCGTCCAGTGCATTGAATATAAGCCATCATTGCTTTTATGAAGAAGAGAGAAGACAGAATTTCTGCTCTTCCTACCACGCCAGTCACCTACAATAAGCAAAAAAAATCCAACTTTAAGGAACTGAAGTAACAATAAAAGCTACATAAAAAGTATTCTTAAAGAATATTTATACCTTTTCTTCTTCTTTCTTCGAATTTGGCCGACTACGAACCACGTGAAATAACACGTCATGATTATTTTTCTCCTTTCATTTATACCTTTTATTTATAAAGAATATTTATAAATTTTTTTAGTAAAATTATTTTAATAAATTATTGTTCCATTAGAATCATTAGCAGAAATTAAAGCAAATATGAACCACGAAACAGAAAAAGAATCAGCACTTTTTAGGAGAAATTCAAATAGCTCTTTTAAAAAAAAATCGTTAGTTGCTAAAAATCGTCAGAATGATTGGTAGAGAATTGGTGGAGAAAACAATTTGTTCACATCTGGTTAGACTACCTTGGCCCGCTAAATTGACAATTTGACTGCAAAGCTTCGGTTTAAGTTCGATTTCTATGCTAGATTTAAGGTGTTTCTGCTTCTTTCTTCTCGGCTGTATTGCTTCAGTTTACTGTACTCTCATC
>JAFIDM010000001.1:43887035-43898685 GCA_023159025.1 Thereuonema tuberculata
ACTAAAACATGCAGTAATGAACACATGCGAGAAGTAAGTCATAACAACAACAACAACAACATGAAGGCCATTTGTTATGATTAAATAAGCTGCTTATGTGCAATGACAGCGACACAATCTGCTAGCTCCGGATTTCTGGTACTTGCTAATTACAACTTCTGGTAATTGAAAATAAGCTACTTACGAACAATGATGACAGAATACATTTTTAATTTTTTTAATAATAACTGACTAATTAGCTTAAGTACAAAACTTAAAAATAAACAAAACACTTTTTTTTATATTTTTAATTAAGATCTGTAATCCATAACATAAGTTCAGAATAGATTTCTTTTTCAACAGTATCAATACCTTTCATCTTCTTATGAATGATAATTTCGGCTTGTCCAAACAATATAAAAACCTGCCCTCTATTTTCTGCAAGAATCAAACAGAATGTTTAACCTTGCATACTCAATGATAATATAAATTTGAGCCAAAATTTGAATGCAAATAAGTTAAATAATCTGCCGAAAAACCCCGGGGGTCACAAATCTTTTAGTAGCTATAAATTTCTTATCAGAATAACGTTTGAAGAAATATGTTGCTTTTTTTATATAGAAAAATCAATAGATAGAAGTTTTTCAGTTGGCCTACGAGGAAATGCTTCCTAAATTTCTTAGACTAGACACCATCCATTAAGCATTTTTAATATTTTAAGGTATGACACCAACATGTTTCGAAACATCTACAAGGACTTCTTCATTAATTCAACATCCTTCCAAGTTCGCAGAACAAAATCAAAGCAGCGGAAATTTTCCAAAGTGATTATAAATCTCTTTTCAAGTTGTAATTACACCCTTTAATTAATTTTCTAAAATAACGAATGGCCGCCATCTTAGAGATTTACAATTGGTTCACTGTTTTAATAAAAAAAAGGAAAATAATAAGCAATTATTATTTATTATCATTTCTGGGGAGTTTTCATGTTAAGAGGGACAAACATTTTAAATAAAGACTTTGAATGCTATAAATAATAGAAAAATAAAGCTAATTCATTGTGAATTACTGAAGAAATAGCTATGAACGTTGCTTTGTCTGGAGTGAATTCCAATTTATAAAGCTCTTGGGGGAGCCTCAACCCTGATTATAATTCTACGGATATGCATTTTATTGGTATGTTAACCTTTTGCAAAACTGTCGTATCCTCCATAAAAACACCAAATAATATTTGTTGTATGTGTTGATTCCAATGAATTTCTATATTTTATCGAAAGCTACTGTTTTCTTTAAACTGTTCAAAAGACTTTATTGCTTAAATAGTTTACGTTAGCAATGTTTAATAGAGCAGTGATTTTTCTTTTTAGTATTTTTAATTGGTCGTCAACAGAGGCTAGCATCAGGGAAAGCATCTATACTTTTATAGATATTTTTATATTAGTTTTGTCCCAGTGAAATATCTGAAACGGAATTGAGCTACTCTTTGTGGAGCTGAGTTTTAATCTGTTTTCATTCAAGCGCAGGCAGTGATTCTGTCTTCTGCTTCTTACCATCTGATATAGCTTCAGATTCTGATATTTGGAATTGAAATGAAACTTCCGATAACTGCGGTTAATGGAAATAACAGAAGACTTTATTTCTGGATATTAGCATTTTTTTTTTGATTTGTTAATCTTAATTTACGATATTGTAATGAAGATACTGCAAATATTTTAAAATAGGTTAAAAATTCATAAAATATTACACACACACAAAACGGCTGCTTGAATGAAACACAAGTGAAAGAATTACTTTGAGTATTTTAACAGTACGATAACAATGACGGCTTGTTTTTCTAGGAAAAGTTTTGTAAAATACAAATGCAACGTGTTAAGAGATAAATAGTTCCTAGAGGATTGTTGTCGTCAACGAGACACAACTGTCTTCAAGAGAATCTAAAGAGATTGGTGATGATCGATTCACCTGTGGGTTACTAAGCTGCAGAAACTTTGGCATGACGGCTGATCACCTGTACATTTGTGAAGCATTTACTGACATTCTTCCTTACTTGAACAATTTTAGGGATTTTGGATTTAGAATATCACTATTGAGCTTTTAGACTTCGCATAAATAAATGCCAAATGACGGCGTAATATTAAAAAAAATATAAAAAGGAAATAATAAAATTTAGACAATTATAGGATTTTCAAAGGAAAAAATGTAGAGCAAATAGATAAAAGTCTGTATAAAAATCATCTCACAAGAAGATAAGATGACGCAGTCTTAAAATAAATCTCAGAAACTTCAAAGACGAAATCTGTAATCGAAAGACGAAATCAAAGTTGAAGTATTAATACAATTTGTACTTACAGCTTCTGTATGAATAGGATGGACAGCAAACAAGAGAGCAGCTACAAAGCTTCCTATTTCCGTTAAGAAATTATTACACAACCTGAAAAAGAGAGAGAAAAATGAATCTTTGAGAAACAAATATAAATAGTCCTTTGTTTAGATAAACAAAATATTACAATAACAACTATAAGATAAACCGAGTTAAAAAATTGACATATGGGTAAAAATTCTTTTACGTGTACTGAACATAGTAGTAATTCACAAATTAATACTAACCAGATGTACTGGCTATAATTTGTGAATTAATAATTAATAATTAAAAATTGACATCTTTTAAAATAAAAAAGTTTTTCTGTTTGTAAGTTATTCCTAAAATAACTTGAAACCTACTTCTCTAAAGTACTGGAAGAAAGTACTGTAAGTTTGGTGGCATTTTAACGAAATTAGTACCTTGCTGTTATAGTTTTTATTGTTATAGCAATTTTATCTTGCAACCAATCCTTTAATTTTGTAAATTTTTCATGCAAATAAAGATATACAGGTATATAAAGATAACTATTATATATGATTCAAACATTATATTGATATGGCAAGTGCATAACTCCATTGTTTCTTCTAAAAGCAGGTTACAACACAAAAGAAATAAATTTTTTTCACTTAATTATTTGTTTATGTAAATTACGTAATGGGAATCATAAATTTATGTAAATGTTTAAAACGTAAATCATCTATCCTCAAATTAATGCCAAATTCTATTAAAGACAGAAAATTACAACATTGAATGAACTGTTGTAAAAAGTTCCATTTCTGTTTGTTAATTGATATTTAAGTTTGAAATCTTCAAATAATAAAAGTCCTAAAAGTTCTATCAGAAGGCAAAATAAAAAGCTTACGGAATATTTACATAATCTAATAGTAAAAATCTAAATACTTAATTAATTCGGCTTAAGAAAAGAAGAATCCGAATGTGCGTCAAATGAGCTGGAATAAAAGAACAGGGCGATTGACCTTTTAAACGACTGGAATTTTATTTTAAGAGGAAATTTTATTGGAAGCAAAATGGAGCAAAAAAGGCGGGTACGACAAACGAAAAAATCTTCCCTAATGAGTGTTGGTGAGCTGTTCTCTTCTGACGTGATCCAGATCGCTTTGAGAGATGTAATCAGAGAAGAGATTAAAAAGTTGTGGCTGGCTTTCAAGAAGTTGCGCATCAAGATAAGTATGTGGATACACAAATGATGAAGACGAAAAACCCATCAAAGGAGAAGACTTGGAAAAGAAAAAGATACTGATCGTAAGAAAGAAAATTTAATGAAATTGAAGGTTCGGATTTTCATAATCACGTCGTAATCTGTTTGAAAGCATTAAGCAAATTTTATCATTCCTTTAATTATAGTAAATCGTAAAATAGTTTAAATTGAGATTTGTTATTGTAATACCATGATAGAAATAGTTCAGAAAAACTTCATAAATTTAGATGTGGTTCTTGATATTACAGTATATTAGGTCCATTCCTGTGTAAAGGGTAAAGGACCCGCCAAATATGAACTACTGACGCAGAGAGGCTCTTTTTCCTCTAATTGATTTTATTGATTTTTTTTGTAGGCTATATTTTTGAAAACGTAGAAAATGACGACATATCAAATATATTCTTAAGATGATACAAGTCAGAAACGAAATGTAAACAGTAAATTCGATGCTATTTCATTCCAGAATGCTTTCATTATTGAAGAGTAGAAGTCTATAAGAACATTCAATATTTACATCATTTTGATAACAGTTATGTTTAAAGTAATTAATTTGACTAAAGTTTCTAACTTTAGTTTTCAATTATAAAAAAAAAGAAACCTCATTGAAAGAAAGTTGTTTTTTTTTTATTTTTCTTTTATTCATTTTCTGAAAACTTTTTCTGGTACATTATATGATTTCCATTTGTGAATGTAAGTTCTGCTGAATCCGTAACTATAAACTAAACCTAATGGCATTATACAACAAAGACCAGGATCAATGGAAATAAATTATAATTTTTGATTCTACGATTCTATAACTGAAATGAGATTGCTACAGGCTGCTTCGCGCTTTTAATTCTCCTCAATCAAAGTGAACCACTGCTTGTCGGTTGAAATAGCAAAAATATTATTATTGTTTTTTATCTTTAATTTTCTTTTATATGTTTAGTTGTTTGTTTTCAAATTTACATTTGGTCTAATCCTGCATCTAAAAGGCTGACGAGATTTAAAATATCGAAATAGATGTATACTAATGTCCCAATTATCAAGGTGCAGATATATACTTTTCTTTTGTTCTATTTTTCATTCCAATAAGTTTGCTCTACGAAATTCAACGTAATACGTAAAACCGACATACGTTAATCCGTACATACGTAAAACGTTTCCGACAGTATAAAGTTCAGGCCACACAAAACATTCGAAATACGTGCAAAGCAATTAATACATCAAAACGTATTTGAACAAAACAACAGAATACTACTAGATTTTAAGTAAAAGCAGTGTACTGCACATCATTTTTTAACTAAATTTATGTTTAAAATAGCGATCCAATCTTTATCTTTCATTTATAGAGCTTAAATCTATCGCATCCTCTGCCGCCTTCATAGCTGTATTGAACATCTTTAAATCCTAACATCTTTAAATCTTTTATCTTTCAATAAAGATGTCTGTTAATACAGTATTTAATATATCTGTTATTTATCACAATTGCGTGAAATCCGACATTGTAAAAAGCAACTTACGTAAAGGGTTGTGAAACGTTTTAGTTACGAAAGTCGCGAATCTTCTGTTTAATTTCGAATAGGGCAGGATATATTATTGAATTATTTAATAACACTTAAAAACATCGAAGTTTAGAACAAACAGATAAATTAATTTATGCATGATGTGGAATCAAATAATTACATTAAAAATTAATAAGGTTCATCTTGCAAATATTTGGATTGCTCAAATTAATGAGTTGCAGATACAATAATACTCTACAATTCCAAAACTATTGAAATTGTTTTAGCATATCATGCAATGTTTGTATTAAGGCATTATTAATTCAAAAGAATTTATCAATATAACTAATGAAATCAAGAGTAATTACATTTTCTTTTTATTTAAAGCTTTCATTTTAATGATTTAGTTCTTGAAACTTTAAAGAAATTAGAGGTATCTCAATTCATTCATTCATTCATTCATTCATTTTATTTCCGTTAGATTTTATCAAAGTCCTGTTAGGAAGCATTTGAATAGCTTCCTATCAACAGGTGCTACAGTTGAGTACATACATATTGATAGAATTTTGTTATTAGTTACATGTTATACTTTTTTGAGAAAAGTAAAAAAGACTAAAATTGCCGGTTATATATTAATTGATTATATATTGAATAATTTATTAAGAATTTGTGCTATAATCAAAAATCTTATTACTAAAATCTTTTATTTCTCTGTCTGTCTTTCTGTCTGTCTGTGTGTCTGTCCGGCGCAATTTTCTGAGAGAATAGAAAATAGAAATAATTTTTACAATGAAACATCCGCGACAGGAATCGAACCCGCAACCTTCTGATCCGAAGTCAGATGCCTTATCCATTAGACCATAGGGACTACAACTCTCTTCATATGGTTTTTTGACTTATATCTCCTTTCCTTTCCCCCATCAATAAGGAATGTATTCAATCTTTTTTTTGAATCTCAAGATTGTTTATTTATTTCACATCAGTCGGTTTATTTGTAATTCGAAACTGACAATTAGAACGATAATTGCCGAAACGTTGCAATATTTTAAATATTCTTACTTAACCAAATCCTACGTGATATTGAAAAATATGTGGGTATACACGCCAGATGTTGGAGTAAAGAAAACAGAGTCAAGAAAAAGAGAAGCACTCTTTTATTGAGGTGGAATACCGAAAAAATCACTATTTGTAACTCAAAAACCATCAATAAATGTAACTCAAACGTCACTGAAAAGTGACAATCTATATTACTAAAATCTTTTATTTCTCTGTCTGTCTGTCTGTCTGTGTGTCTGTCCGGCGCAATTTTCTGAGAGAATGGAAAATAGAAATAATTTTTACAATGAAACATCCGCGACAGGAATCGAACCTGCAACTTCTGTTCCGAAGTCAGATGCCTTATCCATTAGACCATAGGGACTACAACTATCTTCATATGGTTTTTTGACTTATATCTCCTTTCCTTTCCCCCATCAATAAGGAATGTATTCAATCTTTTTTTTGAATCTCAAGATTGTTTATTTATTTCACATCAGTCAGTTTATTTGTAATTCGAAACTGACAATTAGAACGATAATTGCCGAAACGTTGCAATATTTTAAATATTCTTAGTTAACCAAATCCTACGTGATATTGAAAAATATGTGGGTGTACACGCCAGATGTTGGAGTAAAGAAAACAGAGTCAAGAAAGAGAGAAGCACTCTTTTTTTGAGGTGGAATACCGAAAAAATCACTTATTGCAACTCAAAAACCATTAATAAATGTAACTCAAACGTTACTGAAAAGTGACAATTATAATTAAAATGAGAGTCAAAAAAGAATGAAGCGATACTTCTATTAGATAGAATACTGAAAAATCACTATCTGTAACTCAGAAACCATCAATATTTGGAACACAAAAGCCACTGAAAAGTGCCACTTAGAATAAAAAAAGAGACTCAAAAAAGAAAGAAGCAGTATTTCTATTAGATAGAATACTAAACACTATTGTAACTCAGAAACCACTGAAAAGTATCATTTGGAATAAAAAAAAAAAAAAAAGAGTCAAGAATTAAGAAGCAGTATTTCATTAGGTAGAATACTGAAAAATCACTATTTGTAACTCAAAAACCATCACTATTTCTAACTCGAAAACCACTGAAAAGTATCAATAGGAATAAAAAAAAAAGATAGTCAAGAAGGAAAGATGCACTATTTCTATTAGGTAGAATACTGCTCAGAAGTTAGACGTCTTAGCCATTAGACCACTAGGCCTACATTCTAATCTCTGTAAAAAATAAAAATATATCACAGATATATAATTTACAAGGTGGTTCTAAAAGCAGTCGTAGATTGAGAGAATATAGACATCAAAAATTAAATTAAAAAAAAAGCTTTTAAAAAATGTTAGTTTTAGTTTCCTTGATGTAATTTGTGTGTATGTGTGTGTTTTTTTTTTAATAAATAAAAAATTGTTTTCCGTCACATAAGGGAGGCTTCCGGAGCGAAGCGACGGGTAGCCGACTAGTTCTTATTAATATAATTGAAATGTAGATGCTCAACTAATGTAAACTAACGCTAGGAGAAAGAGAAAATGTTTTATTTACGTTTACAGAATGAACTACAACATTATCACCACCAACCACCAACCTTGTGCTCTGAAATTCTAGTGGGTTCTCTATAAGAGAAAATAGTGGTTGACCCCTTATGATATTTGTTTAGAATTCCGCTTCCTGAGGATAGTCTTCTGTTGTCCTGACATTAACCCAACTTTAAAGTAAAAACTATTAGCCTGTACTGTTTTCGGCACTTTAAATACATTTCACTGCTTCTAATATTGTGCCGATAATCAATTTTCCTTTAATGTCCGACAGGTCATTTCATTTCTCCATTGCACCGGTTATGCTCTATAGAATTTTAACGATCGGCTTACTTTCTATGCATGACATCAATGTTGTATGCAGTTGAACGCGCTCACTTAAGAAAGAAGTGTTATAGGATACATCAGTATTTTTCAAGTCAGCATGTATGTTTAAAATGCTAATAAACACTTGATTAGATTAGATTAGAAGGGGGTGAATGTGGGCGGCAGGAAGCCAAGCACCGCGACCAGTAGATCTATCGTGCGAACCCACGGAAATAAGGACAGATGAGAGAAAGACTGAGAAAGTATGGTGGAAGAAGTGCAGGGGAAACGGGAGAACCCCGAGAAAACCTGCCCAGCGCGGATCGTCCACCATCACGAAACCCACATGAGAACCGAACCCGGGACTCAGAGGTGAGAGGCCAGTGTCTTAGCGACAACGCCAACCGCGCAGCCAATAAATACATGAAGGGAAGCTGACATTTTAAACTGAATGTTTTTTGTTTTTTATTTCAATGTATCGACAGCATTTACTAACGTTAAAAGTTATTTTTTTTTGTTTTTTGCTAATGAAGATTACATGGTTACAAGTAGCCATGAAATAAAATATGCCTCAGAAGCCATTTTAGAAATTAATACATTTCTGATCAAACATAATCGGATAATTATCATAATTCTTCTGTACGGGATGTTTCACACTTCAGCAACAAATTCCGTTACACTCAATTTTCTGGAGAACAAGTGGTTTCAATAAGCTTTATATTATAATTACAACTCTACTTCATCAATGCTCACAGACTAACATAGTGTTCTTACTAACGTAAAATCACGACAACGTTCCTGGAATGATAAGTGATGATAAGTTAAGAGACTCAGCATCTCTGTACGCACAAAACCTCTATTCAGAAGATTTTTTTTCTGTGGTGGTCACCAAGATTGCCGTCACTAGATAAGCAGTATTAGATTAATGATAAATTAACTATCGCTAAACTGACAGTTCCTAATCACCTGAAGTAATAGATTTTTATAACTTATTATCTTCTTTAACCTCTACAAGGTGGAAATTAACTAAACCATAAGTGTAATTTAATATTTTTTCGTTAACTGTAAATAGATATTTTAATTAAAATAATTATAGATTTTATTTTGTAATAAACATACTTAGTCTTTCTTTAATATTTGTGGTTACTTACTTTGAAAGAGTCAAAAGGCATCCAGAAGCTAAACAATAAGAAAAAATTTAAACATTCCCATCTTCAGGCGAGTATTTCAATAATAAAAACACTGAAAAATAAAATTTTACCTTATGCTAATTCATCCAAGAGATTCATGTTTCCCACTACATGATGATTTCCTTTAGCTACTAAATACTGAAGAAAACACGTCATACAATTCGCAGCGAAAAATACACTTTTATTTAACGATAGCGCTGCACATTCAGTAGTCTTCCAACTTAGAATTTCATCTATTCTCGGGCTAGTCAACAACATTAGGAGCTTACTTTCAAAACCTGCCATCTCCAAAAATAAATTTTCGGAAAATAGGGGTTTGTTAATGCATTCCTATTGAACATGGCGAGCTTTGAAACAGTACTCGTATCGAAATCGTATCGCAATACATTGTTTTTGAAGTTAAACGGTATGCAAACGGCGGATTTTGATTTGAACTTAGCAAAAACTCCATTGGTTCGAAATTTGCAATTTTTGGAGATGGTGGGTTTTGAAACTAAGCTCCTCATATACAACCTGTTACATATTACTACTATACAGTCCATTTATCCTTCTTGTGTATTGAAGTAAATATAAAACTTTTTTTCTATTTTTATTTTTGTGCAGTACTGCATTGTATTGAAAGGATAAACTTGTATTACTTACTTTTCAAGTACTGTCACTTAAATAGTTAGTTACAATAATTATTTGCTTATTTACTTATTCAATGACAGTAGTTACTTATTAGTTGGGGTTTTTTTTATATAGTACTTTTTCATATCATATTCGACATACGATATTTTCTACTTATGATTGGTTCATATGGACGTAACCCTATCATATTATCTCAGGTAAAATTGTTTCGATCAAATATATCTCACAGGACATATCCCACAGGAAAATCTACGGATTATCCTTTAAATAGAACTTGGCTTCCGTGACTTTTCATTGGAAGAAAAGTACGTCTCTGGATTTGCCGTTGGTCGGAATTAAATGGCGAGAAACACGGCAGCAAATCTCATTCTCAACTTAGCCACTCCATTGAGCTGAAGCTCTCATCTACCTGCGCGCTTCCAACCCCTCTGCAAGAATCAACAACACAAAAGAACACGAATCCCGAGCAAAATTCTATAGTCGCTACTATTTCTCTGAGAAAATCCTCTTTTGGTATTTCTCATCAGATTTAACTCCTTATTGTAATGAGATACGAAGAGTCCATTCCAAATGGATGAAGACCAATTTCAAAGGTTTCAAGAACTAAGAATTACAAGGGAAAAAAATAGCTCTGAAGATAACTGTCGACAATGACCCTCTATTCCTCATTTTTATTTTGAGGATAAAGGAACCCTTTGAGTCCAGCTAAGATCCTAGGACAACCGTTTCGAGCTGCTCTTCAGCCAGGTCTATCAACAGTGCAAAGACACAGAGGCGTACGAGGATAAAAGCGGTACAATTATAAAAATTAACAAAACTTCTCAAAAATTAAGATAAATAATAAAAAAAAAACCAAGTCAAAATGTGGATATCAAATTTCTAGCAGCGAAACGTTTCCTCACAACAAGAGGCAATTTTAGGAGAAACAAAAGAATCAAAAATTTACAAAAAAGTAAAAAGCCGTTAACAGGTTAAAAGACCTATTTTTATTTTTTTTATTTTTTTTAGACAGGATGTATCAAAGCACTCTGCATAAATTATAATTGGAGATGGGGAGCACCAGGTCAAACCTTTTTCTCTGTGAATTTAGTCCCCTGATAGTAACCTGAGGTGGTAGAGGGCGCTACTGCCTGGATACCAGTACCGCCCGATTTAGCGATAGATTAGTTCTTCCTCTGGGACACATGAAGAACTTGGTGTAAGAGATTCCCATTGACTCACACGAAGACCTTGTCGCAAGAATCTCTGTAGTCGCTGTAACTGTTCGCGAAATGGAGAAATTTTTTCAAACTGTACGGCAACCAATGCTTCGACGCTGTCATGTATGCATTGCTGGCCGCAACTTTGAGCACCTTCTTTCAATAAACACGTTGCTCGCATTTGTTTCCATTCATTTAGGTTCGTCGTGATGCTCTTATCTCCCGTTAAAATTTATCGAGAGTTTTGATTTATTCTGATGCTTTCGATTTAGCATAACAAATAGTGACATTTACATTGTGCTATCTACAAATAAACATATTTTACTTTACTGTGAAATCACGAGCACAACTTACCTGTCTAGTTAAAGAAAATTAGCTATCAAATTGTGAAGTCTAAGTAGGGAATTAATATTAGAGAAATTTATCATTTTAAGCAAATTTTAGCTTTCCCTATGTTTGTATTTTAAAGTCACGTTTTTATTACATATCCTTTTTTTTTAATGAAATTTTAGAAAATCAAAACATAAATTATATCGTTTATATGATTTAAAATTCAATTTTTGTCTTTCGTCTTTTTTTTTTAAGTATTACATGTTGTGATCCTACGAAGTGAATTTAATCGTATCTTTTCATTCTCACAGAAGAATCACAATTTGAATCACAATTCAAAACTTTCCAAACATTCGAACAACAGCGTAATT
>JAFIDM010000001.1:43898785-43914628 GCA_023159025.1 Thereuonema tuberculata
TAATTTATTTATTTGTTCAAAAGTTATTTCCATTTTCCAAATAGACTCCTATTCGTCTATTTCTACTCATTTTTTTAGTTATCTTTATAATTGACTTTCGTGGAAGATTTAAGTTATTAAAAGGAAAATTCCTATTAATTTTATATAGATATTTGGCACATTAGTAAGGACCACATAATTTCTCCTCCATATAAATCACAAGACTTTAATAACAATTTATTATTCTTTTTTTCATTTAATTTTGTTAATTTTGCATTTTAAACAAAATCTTTACTTTATAAGTTTGCAAAAATCTTTACGAAAAGAAAACTTTGTGATAAATTGAGGACAGCTTAAGGATAATATCAAAATAAATAAAAAAAAGCTGATTTTTCCCAACTTTCTTCTTTCAACACTGTCTGTCAACAATTTCACTGTTTCTGATGAACCATTTATTAGAGAACTTTTGTATTTTCCATTTGAAATTACCCTCTGCTTGCTTTATTATAAAACCATAATAGGATTCAATAAATAAAGGACTGATATTTCTTACAAAAATGACATTACTTACATTCTGGCATTACATCAATTTAAACATCAAAGAATTTGTTCAACCAACTGTAAGACTCTACTTTTGATTATCTGAATTTAATGATGCTAACTTCGTAATTTTACTAATCAAGTTCATTCTAAAAAAATAACAAAAAGGTCTTAATTTTTGTTCACCTCTTTTCTTGGTTTTCGGCAGTTATAGCAAGTTACTAATCTGAAAATGTATTTTATGACCATTAATAGGTAGCTGAAGATATTGAAAGGTGGAGGCAATCGTAAACGTGCTTCAAAGTCAGAAACAAGTCGAAATCGTTGATATTTCCAAATAGTCATGGAGTCAGAAGCTAATTCCATCTGTGTACCACTGTAGGGACAGAATTCAAACAAATATTTAGGATATTCAAATAACTTATACTTAAAAGTCTATTACATTACTTTATTACTTTATTGTATATCTAGATATACAATCCTTTCAGTTAAATGTTAAGCTTTGTCAGGTAAATAATAAATGTATTAAAAAAAGACGCAATCCATGTAAAACTGAATAATAAAATTGAATTTTTTTTTTTACTTTTTAATGACACCAAATACTTTAAAATTTAAGCAGCCAATGACCTGAAAGATTCAGAGACTATTAAGCCCAAATGCACAAACACTCAAAACATTTTTAAGTGTTGGTCTATTTTGACTGTTTCAGGTCATTGCTGTTAAAAATTGTTCAATTTCAGGAAGGTTAAAAGTATTTTAGCAGCTAATATTCTTAATATTCTTATTCTTACGGATTTGTATAGTGACTAGTAATTAAATAAATAACAAAACTTTCCTATTAGTTAATTATATTGTTTTCCATATTAGGTGCCTCTCATTGAAAAACTTCTATTTTTCAAATGATATTGTTGTTCTTTCTTAGAATGGGAAATTAAAATGTTCTTTTTTGATAATTGTATTAACTGGCTAAATATAAAATAATAATTTTGAAAATTCTGGCCAGATCTATTTTTCTAGTGTATAGGAATAATATTCATTTAATATAAAATAATAAAAATATAAAGAATAAAAAAAATTAAAATAAGTATTAAAATATAAAGTAGGTAGAAAAGCTTAATTGCTGGAATTATTTAATAAACATATCAAAAAGATATTCACAAATTGAATAATTTTGATTATTATAAGAATGTACTAATTTTAATTTTAATTTCAAAGAAGCTAATGAAAATTAATTACCTGAACATTGCATACAACAGTGTAATTAAAATTAATTTAAGAATAACTTGATACTGGATATTTAAAGCATAAGGCCAAAACCCCGTTGTTACACAAGACACATCTTCATCTGAAAGTAAGTGAATAAATAAATAAATAAATAAATAAATAAATAAATAAATAAATAAATAAATAAATAAATAAATAAACAGTTATTACATATTTCAAGAAACTAAACTCAAAGGCGAAAAATCTCTTAAAATGAGCTTTCTCTAGCTTTCAATACTTACAATCTCCCATAAAACAGAAATTCTCATCTGCTCTTGATTGGGCAATCATATGCGTTTTATTAATAGGAGGACAACGTGGATTAACTGATAAAAAAAAGAAAAAGAAATTATTAATTTGAAATGATTTAAGCTATAAAGCAACAATAAACCCCTTGAGGTTATATAGGACTGAACTTTTTCCACATGCCTCACAGACCATTAAAATGCATGATACATGAAAGATCAAAACAAGTCATATATAGTTATTAAACTTACACTCACCTCCTCAACTCAAAAGAAATAAATACGATATTCATGTAGAATGGCGAATTTTCGGAATTTATTTCGTTAATTCCTTTTACTAGCCTAATGACTCAAAAACTGTGGAAACAAAGGATGTGCATGAATACAAAACAAAGTAAAGGAACAAATGTATGATATAGATTGAAATAATAAATACAAAGCCAATACATCAAAGGAAGACATTATCGTTTGAACAATATACATGACTAAATACTAAAAATTGTTGATAACAAATGATAAGAGGAATATAAAAACAAAGGAAATAAATTTACAAGTAAATAAATCACATGGTAATAATGAAAAAACTCAACATAAAGCCAATTCATCAAACGAAGCATAATTGTCTGAACAATCAAAATTTGATAAATACCCAATTAAAGAAATAAATCTATTATCTAATTTTGCTCCATCACTGCGGTTTAGATTCCTCCCCCTAGTGTTTCGAATGATAATGCTTTCAACAATTTTCCGGGTTTTGGATTCCTTTTCTGTGTGCAGAATATTCACTATTGAGCTAATCCGGTGGCCGAACTTTATAGAATGTTCCGCTAATTCTGAAATGTCAGTTTTTTTGTTTCTGATGTAACCCGCGTGTTCTCGAACACGTTCATGGATTGTTCTTTTTGTCTCACCCACATAAAAATTGGGGCAAGAACCACAATTTATTCTATATACTAAGCCCATTTGATTTTCCTTGACAATCTGATTATACTTTTCACATAATATGTTCTTCAATTTGTTATTATAAGAAAAACCTAATTCAATACCATATTTATTACAGATTCTTTTTAACTCTATACTGTTGCTGTTTGAATATGGTATCATGATCCTATTGGACTTATGTTCACATACCTCTCTTATATTAAATTTATTGTAATTCCTTATCGAACTGTCAATAAAGGAATCACTGTAACCGTTCTTCCTCAAAACATTTCTCATGTCAGTCATGCTATTATTAAAGTCTTCTTGAGAATTCGTTGTCACATCAATTCTCCTAATGTAATTTTCAATAATATTTCTTTTAATTTGTTTACTATGGCCCGAATTGAAATTTAACACATAATCACTTCTGAAATTCTTCTTATAATGTTTTAATCGAAGATTATTACCAACTTTAGTTAATGTCATGTCTAAAAAATTTAGTTTATTATCATATTCCATTTCCTTCTTAAAATTTAAAACTTTATTTTCATTTAACAATTTATAAAAACTATCGAATTGTCTGGCTGTGCCATACCAAATAATAAGAATATCATCTGCATATCTATAGTATTCAAATTCAAATTTGGGATTCTTTAACAATTTTTGTTCCAAACAATTCATAAAGATGTTGCATAGAGTTCCCGAGATAGGGGAACCCATCGGAAAACCTTTAACTTGTCTAAAAATTTTGTCTTTATGAATAAAATACGTGTTACTGGTTATCATTCTGATTATATCCATAAATTCATTATTGTTTAATTTGTAAAATGCAAGTAAGTCGTTGTTTGCAAAAGCCATTTTCTCTAAAATTAACAATGTTTCATCTACAGGGACGTTTGTATACATGCTTTCGATATCTAAGGAAAACAAATGAAACTTTCTCTTGTTGTTATACAAATGTGACAATTTACTGACTAAGTCATGCGAATTCCTAATAATTATATCTTCTCTGGGAAGTTTAAATCTGGAAACAATTCTATTCATGAATTTTGCAAGACCGTGTAATGGACTGCCATAAGCATTAACCACTGGCCTCATTGGGTAGTTATCTTTATGGATTTTAATACGTCCCTCCAGTCTAGGTGTTCTGCAAGATTCTTTTAACATATCCATCTTCTGAAAATAATTTATTGAACCTTTTTCTAATAGATACTTAGCTACTCCTTTAACTTCATTATAAAGATTTCATTTCGTAATTTCATAGCGTAACGTAGCAATTATTGGTCAAGTGGTCAAAAGTAAGAAACACTTGATCATCCAGTAAAATTTCCCGGTAAAAATTTTATGTGTATAGTTTCCATTCATTCCCTCCAATTCCTTCAATTCACTTATCGATAAAATATTTGCACTTGGGATATTTTTATGACCCAATAATAAACAGTAAAGTTTTGACATTTTGCTAAAAGTTGGGAGAATTCTTAATAAAAATAGTCACATTTACAGAAAGTTTTTGCAACACAGTAATACTTATATAAATAAAGAGTTGCAAAAAGTCATTGTGACAATGACATAAAACGAAAAGCCTACGTTTCTGTTCCAATTGTAATAGGTACTTTCATTACAATAGAATAGCAACAGGTACAAACTTTCCTTTTTCTGAAAAAAAAGTTAAAAATCTATTTTACTTACAAAGGAAGTGCGTGACCTCGAACGCTGAGAACCGCCCGAAAATGTGCTTAGACTATTAATCGCTCATCCCAAAAACAGTGTTATGAGTCATTATCATGCAAAACTCAGCTGTTGTCTGCTAGCGCCATCCGACGGTGACATGTTGTACCTGCACTAAGTATTAATGTAGTACTTAATCTAGTTGTGTGAATAGTATATCTGCAGTAGGAGGTCGTCTTTTGGAGTGTTCGGTTGTGGGTTAGAGTGTAAACAGTGTACATCGATTTCATGAGACGAATTAATCCCATGAATGTTTCAAAATGTTAGAGGCAAAGTTGCGACGTGCTGAATATGGAAACGTAATCGGAGTCGAGGATATGGAGTTCGCGAATATGTTATAAAGCATAATAATTCAGAAATACAATGGGGATGAGGCATAAATGCATGAAGATATGCTCGATAGATATAGTGATTGTGAAGGACAGGAAGAGCCCGTACTTGAAGTTGGCTCTTCCAGCAGTACAAGACGTTCATCTCCAGAGCAACAGGAACCTTCAAGTCAAAGTGAGTACGAACCATCTCCACCCAAAATGTCGAGGCCCAGTGTATTACAAGATATTGATGACAACATACTGTAAAACATTTATGTAGACTATTACAATCGTGGCTTCAACTGTGGTGATCATTCAAATGTCTCTCGTGGTACGACGTGCAGTTTTTCATGAGAATGACTCCTACCACTGTCTTTTGGCATGAGCGGTTTATATTCTAAGCACATTTTCGTGCGGTTCTCAAAGTTCGAGGTCACGCACTTCCCTTGTTAGTGTAATGTAAACATTGGATTCAATTGAATCGGATCAAACCATGAGCAAAGAATTAGTTACGATTTAATATTCACTGTTTAAGTCAAGGAAATATTAATAGAAGTAGGATAAACAAATAGATCCTTCTAGCGATTATTTCTCGACAAGAACCAATTCAGAAGATTTCAAATAAAAAAGTTAAGTCATCTCTACTCCCCGAAGAAACATACCAAGTTTCAGGTAAATCCATCCAGCAGTTCAAAAGTTATTAGTGGGAGGGCAAATATACATACACATAAACGGACACATCACGCATACACAGATTTAATAAGCCTCACTTTCTTATTAGAAAATTGACTAAAAATAGAATTTTTAAGAACAGAGGATGATTAAATCTTCTATTTCTAACATATATAGAACATTCGTGATGTATATTGGTGATGGAACACTGGTGAAATTGGAGGAAATTATGGTCCATTTCCTCACTTGGTTGGACGAAATTTGTATCTACAATTGGACGTCTGTAATAATTGTTTTCCTTAATAATATCAAATAAAGGTCGTACGTATCATCTTTTTAGTTTTATATTAGCTAAGTGCCATTAAAATAATCTTTATGATACCATTATACAGGGCGTTTCGGAAATGGTAGACAAATCGAAGAGATACGGGTTCCAAAGGTCATTTTGAGTCGAAAATGTCCTATGACATTTTGTGTTCCCTTATCACGACGAACGCATCAAAAATTCCTGCACGTAAAGCGTCTTCATGGGGCACTTCTGTTGCATAAACCGACTCCTTAGAATTAAGAAATGAATGCTTTGGGAATGGTCTCTAATCAAAGAAAGCTCAGTTCAAATTAGAAAGTGTAAGTAAATAAGGTAAAGGTTTATTACAAAAAGCCATCCTGATAACAAATGTCATGACTCAAAACAGATATGATAATTAAAGAAAATGCTGAAAATGGCCGTCTCCATGTTCTAAACATAATTGAGCTGTATGGATTATTGCCATGCAAATCGTCCTGGCTCTCCGTGCTCCCTTATCACGACGAACGCATCAAAAATTCCTGCACATAGAGCGTCTTCTTGAGGCACTTCTGTTGCGTAAACCGACTCCTTCACGCGGTCCCAAAGAAAATAGTCCAGAGGTGTAAGGTCACGTGACCCGGCGATAGCTTATTATCATAAAGGTAAACATTACTTTAATTATCATATCACTTCCTAATGTGAACTGAGCTTTCTTCGATTAGGGATCATTCCCAAAGCATTCATTTCCAAACTCTAAAACTAAGGCCCATACAACAAAATGCCATAGAACATTTTCGACTCAAAATGACCTTGGAGCCCTTATCTCTTCGCTTTGTCTACCATGTATGTATAGTTTGGTGTGAATGTCTTTTGATTTTCTTCTTTTTCACTTGGTTGACTGAGCTGACGATGACTTGGTAAAAACGAAGAAACGGTCTTCCATGGCTCAAAATGCTGAGAAAATCATGTATAACTGGAATATTTAATAATTTTACGTCATAAGCGAGAAACTCAAGAACTACTTTTCTTGTTTTTCTTTGTTGTTGTGTTCAATTCTTTAAGCTTTTGAACCCCAAGGATTACAGCTAAGTGATGTGAATATTGTATTCATGATTATTTTTTAAAATTTTCATTTAAAACTCAATGGAAGTCAATAGACGGTTTAATTACATTAACATTACTAACAACTGTCGCTACTGAAATACCTACAAGAAAGATGAGAAGTAGTAGAACTTATTTTTCAAAAGTAATAGAAAATAAATGAAAAACACATTGTTGTTACTGCATTTACAAAAGTCGAAATTGTTCAGAATAATCCTTAGAATGTAGATTAATCTCTTCTCTTAACATTCGCTAATCCACGAAAAAAAAATAGATGTTTAGACAGAATGGATTAGCGAAGGAGAAAAAGAAAAAGTTCAAGTTGATGCTATCTTCCATTATTGGATTGAAAGAGAAGGATCGAACCAATAATTTCAAGATTGAGAGGATTAACTGCTGACTTTTTGATAGATGAAGTTTGGAACCACAGCTTGAGTTATAATAATCTTCAACAATATTTCCTTATAAAAAAAAAAAACAGAAAAAAGATACCAGAAGAAAGAAAAAAAAGGGAAGTCGAAGCAGAAAACTCAATTCCCACAAATCCCAAGTTATGAGAGTGAAATCCTTCGGTGTAGTCTTATTATGATTGAGTGGATCTAAGCCACGTTGTAGAAACCAAACTCAGAATGCTGCTTAAAATGCAGTTTTTTTTTCCCAATTTTCAACATTAAAAGTAGATTTTCCTTCTGCTCTAAAAGACTGAAGAAGAAATGAAAAGTGACATTTATGTTGAAACAACTTATAATCAATGAATGATGAATGTAGATTTAACGTGCAGTAATAAGAAAATAAATGAAAACAAGGTACAAGTTTCGAAAACCTGTTAACGGTTTTCTTCTTTGGACTTATTTACTTATTAAATCAGTTTTTTGTAATTTTTGTGCAAGGGGTCGCTTCATCTTTACTAACTTACACTAAGATAATTGCGTAGAATTAAAATAAAATTGTTTGTATTTAATAATTTGTTTAATATTATTCAGGTAATTTTCGAAAAATGGAAGTGGTTTTTTTTTATTTTACATCTAACATTAGTCTCTCCCTAGGTATTTACTCTATATGCTGGTATTTTTGAATTATCATTCAATGAGAAAAAAAGTTTACTACAAAAATGCTTAACTTACAAGTAGAAATTAGCATGTTCATCTGTCAAAAAATTTAACAACCATTCATTGTGGGAAGGCGATTTTTAAAAAGATATTTAGATTGCTTATACAAGGAAGGGTCCCTATATGTATTCGATCAATAGACAAGCAGCAAGAAAAGTGCCAAAGTATTTTGTTATTAAAGGGTATTAATGATGACAGCTAAAAATTATTTGACTTGTAAAGCTGTTTTCTTTTTATTGTACCTGTAGATACACTTTACCTAATGTGATTACTCTAAATAACTTTAGCGAAATTGGACCCACATGGAATGGAAACCAGCAATGCACGAGTCTCCGCAAAACATCGTTAACCAACTGATGTCACTTGCTAGGATTTCGTACAGAACTAAACTTCAGTCGTATTGCTTCATCGAAAGAAGTCCCTTATCTACGCTACACAATATTTCCATGAGCTCCCTGAACGTAAATGACCTTCCATGAGTTTTCCCATTACTAATCATGAGCTGGGATCTTGAAATGGGCTCAGCAATTCCTGACAGCGGCTGATTGAGTACAGCATTAAAAAACACTTTATTTACTGAAAGCCAACCCAGTACAGAATTAAATGAAAGATAAAAATAGAGGATAACATCAAATCGTGATGTTATTTTTTTCTCTAAAAGCTGTCTGCTGTAAAACTCATTGTTATTGGAGAAATTATTTAAAATTTCAGTCAATTAAAAATCAACATTCGTTCAAACAATTTCTTCAAAATGTGAGGATAACTGAGGCTAAAGAAAACTTATCAGCTTAAACAAGTCCTTTTAAATAAAAAGACTTGTCTACATAAGTCTAAATCCCAAAAAAAAGTTAAATATGTCAATCCTTCAGAAATATTATTCTCAAAGCAAATAAGGGGAATTTTATAAGTCAGATTTGCTAAATGTAAATAACAATGATAAACCTACAGGATTTTTCTTCAGGGGTTTTCTATGTAATTCAATGTACCTTCATCTCTTGAGAAAATATTACGTATTCTAATGACTTCAGATTTTGCTTTTTGAGAAATGCAAACGTTGTAGATCACAATAAGTGGAAGACTGCTTTTAAATAAAATTAATAAATTGCTTAAATTAGTACAGCTACTGACAAAGTAACATAATGATAAAAAAGGAGAAAGATCTTTCAATTAATATTATGAATAACTCAATTATAAAAATAATTTTTTTAGAATCTATTAAGATACCCTGCCCAAATAACGCCACCTTAACATTTAAATTACTATAAGTCTGAAAATAAGGTGTATCGAAACACGAAAATTATGACCAAGAAAGTTTAATCTTCTGTTTGAAGCATACCATAATGAAACATATGATAACTTTTACTGGAGAAGAATGAGAACTCAAATAAAAAAACTTTGCAAACTGGCATTATTAGGAACACCTGGTCCAATTAACGCCACCTACTTTCTAGTAACTTAACTTATTTAAAATTAAGAATTATTCCATCATTGGAAACATTATTTGTACAAAATTACAGTGAAAAGCAACTAAATTTGACTTTCTGTAAAACATAATAAAAAAAATCACATGAAATTAACGCAGTCTTTCTAATCTGTAGCTAAAACAAAAGAGGAAATATAAAATAATTAATTTCGGCATTTTCCGATTATAAAAGCAAAATAATAAATAAGATAAAAATCTATATTTTCAAGAAACATATAGTAACTTATAAATGTCGTATGTAGCCTAAAATCGTATATGTAGACCATTAACACCCCCATGGCGTTAAAGCGCTACTAAGCACATGGATCACATGATACACTTGTTTCTCTACAATTTCCGAATTTTAAAAATTACAGTTAACTTATCTACATAGAAGAATCTTCAAGGATCAAGAAAATATATAGTTTTACATAGTTAATCTTTGCTGAACATTAAAAAAATCTATATTTTATCTTACGTTGATATAGCAGCCCTTCAGAACCAGTCCTTGACACGAAAAGATGGAAATATAATTTCACTCGAAAATGTTGGCGGTCTAAATGGCATGTCAATGCAAACTACTTCAGTGCAGTACCGCCATCTCTTATATTTATGAAGAATTATATAGGTGGCGTTAAAAGTATACATGGCATTATATGGCTGAGGTACCTTATTAGAATGTATTAAAAAATAAGTATTTGTTACGGTAAACTGTGGAATAATTCATTTCCATAATTACCTAAAGTTACAAAGTTTTAATTGAAAGACGCCTAACAATTTACTTAATTTACTTAACGACTTAATTTTTGTTTTTGTATTTAAAAACAATGTGAATGAATCAAACTCATCAAACAAATTATTGGAAAGTCGATGTTTAAACATTAATATCTTTGTGGAAACAACTGCTTTAAGTTATCGAATTTTATTTTTGGCAAGTATCTATATATTTTTCAAAACGTTATTCCATAGGTGTATCTAGGTGGTAAATTTTCATAGTTCCATTCCATTACTTAAAAATCCTGTATTTATGATTTATAATTTTTCGGAAGTTCAAAAACTCACTGCTCGGTTGCTCCAAACAACTAGTTTAAAATTATAATTTTTTAACTAAGTGCAACCAATGCACGAATACAATCAGGTCAAGTCACGTGAGATGTGACAGCAGCAGTAGCCTCTCTTATAAGGTTCAAAGAAATACTATATCGAAGCAGCATTTCTTTAAAATGAGATAATTTGATGTAAATTTCATTCTCAAATTCCTGTTGGAAATATTCCTCGAATTTCAAAGTAATTTCTCGAGCACTGCTCTGCAATATTTTGCGTGCTGACATTTTGAGGAAACAGTCAATTAAATGAACGCCTGTGCTTTGAGGCGCGGCTGTTTCTGATTGGCTGAAAAATACTTACGTCATGGCCATTGGACATGTATTCAATTGCCATCAAATGCTGGTTGCACAGCAAGCTTATTTTTAGAAAACATTCCATCTATATTCATTATTAATTTTTTAAAGTGCAATTCACTGTTACTGTTTATTAAATGTAAGAATATTTCAGGAATGTGCTGCACTATTATTATTATTATTATCTATAGGAATATTTTTTTTTCTAAAGAGCAATCGATTGAGAAGAATTACCTGTAAGATAAAATCTCAATCCACTGTTTACAAAAAGATCATGTTATGGATACAAATGTAAAAATTCTGTATAAAGAAACTCAATTAAAATTGAGAAAAATTGTAGAAAGTTGTATCATTAAAAATTCTAAAAGTAAAAACTTCAATAGATACGCAGGAGCCTTCCATGATTCCAATATTATTATGCTAATTAAGGATTATATAAGTTTTGATGTAAAAAAAAAAGCAACTTTTGAAGTTTTAAATTATTAATAATATATTTGATTGATTAATTAGTAATTATTGTTAATTTTTATTAATACGATTGACATTTATTTGCGTTAACTTATTATTGTAACAACAATTGAATTTGTTCATGTTTCATGTTGTTATTCTACCCGTTTTTGTTTATTAATTTATTCTAATTTTTTGCTTCATGGCTTGAAAAAGGGAATGTGTACCTTTTAAATACTAGTGTGATGTGTGAAGAGTTTTTCATATTTGTCTAACATATTTGAAATGGAAAGAAAGAAGATCATTGAAAAAATCTCAATCTACTTAAACTTCCACCAATGACTTACATTTTTCTTCGAGGTAGATTTCTGTAACACATCAAAAATTCAGAAAACACTGCACAAAAACTTTTTCCCAAACTTTGTTTTCGTTCGTTACCGACGCGAACATTCTTCAAAGGTCAGATCAGCTGAAAGTAGTTTGGTTTACGGTTGAAAGATTTCCAAGTGACTTTGGCGTGGAAACAACATTTGTGAGAGCGTCTTTCCTAGAAGAGGCTTTTATATTCGCTTGAGTAGAAGAACCAGGGATTTGTTGTTTGCTAAAAGAGATTTCCCAAAATTGAAATTATTCTTAGGATCCAAGTAACTTGGAATGATTCTTTGCCCTTTTTGTGGATCACAGGATTTCAAGTTAAATCAGTTTTTAAATTATTTTCTAAGAATTGAGGTGATTTGAAAAAAAGGCCTTCGGTTTCTTTCTTTTGAGCCTAATATTAGAAACTTAGCAAAATCTGTTGCTACGTAGCTGATTTAAAAAAAATATACAGGAAACTTTTTTTTTTTTTCCTATTTTATTTTTTAACTATTTTCATTTGTTTATATTTTAAGGAGAAAAATATTTGCCTGTAATATTTATTTTACTTCGAAATATTTCTAAATAATCTCTTTTTATAACCTATTCAAGAAGTTTATTTGTTTGCAATTCAGTTTGGGCAGTATAATGAAAGTATTCCAACATCATTTTTAGCTGTAACAATCTTCCTAACTTAATTCAGCGTTTTATTTATTTACTTTTACATTAATTCAGGTTTCTCATTTTTTTTTCTTGCCGACCTCCTTTTTCTATGTCTCTAACTTGGTGATCTTCACCCACTTCATAAAAAATTTGAAATTTTAATTATATATTTATATACAAATAAATCGCAAAATTTAGACTAATCATTTTTTATCAAAGCCTGGAGGACCTTTCAATATACCAACTGTGACAACTGCGATAGCTGAGGAATATATATAAAAAAAAATTTGGGCTAAAGCATAAAATTAAGGGCGACCCATTATTAAAATAAAACCCTTACGGATATTGGACGTGCATAATCAATTTTAAAAAATAGAAACAACTTCTAAAATGACACGTCCGCAATAGTAATCGAACATGCAACCTTCTGATCAAAAGTCTCATCCATTAGGCCACAGGGATTACATTGAAATTATTGTTAAGTATCTCTTATCACTCCCTCTGTGTGGGTGACACAAAGAGAGAAATATAAAGACCAGGGTATGCCAATATTATTTGCACACTAGAAAAAAAGTTGAAGTTTGGGATTTTTTTCTTAGACAACTATTGTCTAGATCGATCTGAAATTTGGATATGTTTTAGTTTAGAGTGTCTACTATACAACGAATATTTTTTATATTTCTGGCTATCCGAAAAATGCGGACACAGTCGACTGTGTCCGCAAACTGTTATAGGTATGGTCGAATAAAAATATAGATTGTATAGTAGACACTCTGAACTACAGCATATCCAAATTTCAAGTCGATCGGGTCAGTAATTGTCGAGCAAACAATTCCCAAACTTGCGGAAACAAACAGTCGATTATGTCCGCATTTTTCCGCAGAAAAAGGATAAGCAGAAATAAATACCCCATTCCTACGGTGTTTTGGCCTCTGAACACGATAATGAAGTCCGTTTGCCGATTCGATCTTTCGTTCGGGAGTTGTTGGGAGGGAGGGGGGAAACAGACACGGAGGGACGTACAGGACAAACGCAACATCTCCCAAAAAGATCGCTAAAAAGAACTTTGTTAAGGATTATTGTCTGAATTTTGCTACAGAAGAAAGTTTAAATGTAAATTTCATTTTTGTAATTAAACCTCATTCTATTTTATAATACTAAAAATAATAGTAATTTAATTAAAAAAAAGAATTGATAACCTAGTAGGATTTACTAAATAAAAATAAAACATAAGATCCTCAAGCTTAAGTAGAATGGCGTTATCACCTTAAAACTAAATTTGTTAAACAACTTAATTTTGTTGAAGGCGCAACCAAGTAAAGGTTAAAGAAGTCTATTACAAGACCATGAAGATCCATGGTTGAAGTACTTTAGATTCCCAGCAATTTCCAACCAACGGATGGGCGATGGAAAGGAGCTCAATCCATGGCCTGTTCGAGTTTAACCCAAGGAAAGAATCCGGCACCATTTGATGAGCTTCAAAAAAGCGGAAAAAGAACATGGAAAAAAGTCTTCAATTCGCTCTTTGATCGCAGCTTAAATGAGTCTAATGATAGTTGATTTATGTCACTTATTTTGTAAAGTAGCAACTCCAATCAATTTTTCATCATTTATCTAATGGATATATTTTTCGCAGATAAAGATAATGGCGAAAAGAAGAAGTTTCGCTAAAAATTCTCTTAATAATACTTAAGACCGTATTATACATTTGAATAGATTTAATGAAATGAAGTAGAATTTTTTTTAATATAAAGAAAAGCCTTAGTAATATACATTAAGTAAAGAAAAGACTATATTAATTAGTAAAATACATTAAGTTTTAATATACAATATTATTGCAAATTAATTTTTAACTAGCAAAAAGCTGGGTTTTGAGTCTCACACTGTTAAAATCACTTTCGAAAATTTACATAATATATAAATTTATATATGTTAAGATTGAAGGTATCTAAAAGTGAGTAATGCTACGACGCTGCAGAATTATCAGAAATTACAAATTTATGCTTCAGTTTCAGAACTAACAGCGCTTTAAAAAACAAATAAAACTTACAAAATTTACAGTTTTAAGCGTTTACAATATGATTATGCACTTCTACATGGATTTCTATGTAGGCATGTAAAATGTCTTACTTTCTAGCTACTGTAGATTTTGAATAAAACGGTTCACAAAATGTGATGTAGTTGGGAATGGAGAGACTCACTTCGATCTTCTAAATAAATAAATTAAGTTTGATGAAGCGATTGAAAAAGTAGCTAAATTCCTCTGAAGATATATTTATTAAAGATTGAAATTAAATTTGGAGTTTATGTTACAAATGAGTTGTAGTTGAAAATTTAGGGGCTGATGGAAAAGAGTAACTTGCCACATAACTAAAATTTTACAGGAAACCAAATTTCATTATTCGGACTGCATTCATAGGATCAGATTTACTATAAATGGTAATGTTTAATTATTGAAGGAAATACAATAAGAAGGTTTAAAAAACGTAAAATACGTAAATAAAAATGCTATCTCAAAAATGTGCAAATTGGTCAAAAGAAGAATTAACTTCTAGCTACCATATGATTGTAACCGTTTTTGTTTTGTTTTTTCCTTTGATGAAAAATTGGTCCAGAATTGGACTAATAATAATCACCAATTTTTCAACAAATAGAATTACGTTTCTTCCCAAATAAAGTTTATTTCCTATTTCATTGGTTTCAATTCTACTAGTTTGTTGCGTGAAAGTTAGTTTCTAGAGCTTTTGTTGTCTCAGTGAAATAGATTACTCTGAAATCCATACATTAGCACGATATAGTCTTTGACAATGATTGATGAAAACGATTGTGTAAATCCTAATAATTCCAGTTAATCTAAAACCTGTCAAGTTATTTCCTTAATGTTTGATTATTAGTGCTTTACGTTACATTCCTCTACGATGCAAATTCGTTTCACTGTTAAGCGTTTCAAGTAAAATCCAGATGAGATATCCCTTGGGTGGGGCGAAATTATGAAGCAATGACATTAGGTCATCCAAACATTTCCATTATTGATTGAATCATGATTACACATGTGTTGAGTGCTTTGAAAGGAAACTTGGTTCAATTTATTACATTTGTCAGTTCTGGACGAAATTTGTATCTTCTTCACTACCATTCGACATATGTCATTATTTTTTTGCTTGCCAATGTCAAATAAATGTCGTACGTATGAATTTCTTAGTTTTATATTAAATGAGTCATTAAAATATTGTTATATTAAAATATTGTAAACTCTATCATTAAAAATAAGCTGTAAGATACCAATATATCAATATATCAATATATATATATTGTAACGGTACCACGCGATAATTTTAGTCCCTCAGGGGTTGTTCGGG
>JAFIDM010000001.1:43927634-43953824 GCA_023159025.1 Thereuonema tuberculata
AGATATCCCTTGGGTGGGGCGAAATTATGAAGCAATGACATTAGGTCGTCCAAACATTTCCATTATTGATTGAATCATGATTACACATGTGTTGAGTGCTCTGAAAGGAAACTTGGTTCAATTTATTACATTTGTCAGTTCTGGACGAAATTTGTATCTTCTTCGCTACAATTCGACATATGTCATTATTTTTTTTGCTTGCTAATGTCAAATAAAGGTCGTACGTATGAATTTCTTAGTTTTATATTAAATGAGTCATTAAAATATTATTATATTATTATATTAAAATATTATATATTCTATCATTAAAATAAGCTGTAAGATACCATTCCAGTTAATATCCCAGTATATATATTGTCGCGAATGTAGTTTTGATTTTATTTTTCAAAATAGTAAACATGATTAAAAATTATCTAGCTACCTATTATCTATTAATAAAACTACTATCGATCTATTATTTACTTATTAATATATCTATTACAAACCCAAAATCAAATTTCATTTTGTTCTTTCGTTTTCGTTTTTTGAAAAAAAAAAAAATAATTTTGATAAGAAGCATCCTATTTTTATCAGAATTCAGCTTCTTTGGATAGAAAAAAAAAAGACTAAATACAGAAACCTTAATTATTCTTATTATTAATTATTCTTAAATTTATTTCTTAGATGATTTATTAAAGTTTATTTTTCTTCGTGCTTAATTAAGTAATTGAAGGCGAATTATTATTATCATTATTATATTGTTATTGTTTTCATACGATGTCACTTCATACGATGTTTTTGTCGTTTGATCTTTTTTATCCATTTCGAATTTAATGGAAAAAAATAATTCCACGGAATTTTCAGTTCAACTGTTACATTTTATAGAAAAAACAAATGTGCATAAATGTTTTTTTTTTTTTTTTTTTTTTTTTTTTACCGAAAGGTAATTTGATGAAAAAAAAGCACTTCTTTATCATTATTCATCAAAAACCACTAAGATTTGTTTCTTCTGGTGGCATCTGCTACAACAAATATGGTCTTAAAATATAAAGATTAAAATATAAATTACATAGTAATTTAGCAAATAATTCCTTAAAAAAAAACGGGTAAAAAAAGGGAAACTTCTCAATTAAATTGAGATGTTCATTGTTTAGGAACATCTACAGTTATTAAACAAGTAACAATAAGACCATTCTTTCATCTTACACTATTTTTTTTTCTAATCCTTCAGTATATTTTATTTTTTGTTAAGCTCATTGAAAACACAATACATTCAAGCTGTATTTCATTTGAACTGCTATAGAATTGCATTCAAAATACTTTCTTTTTCTTTTAGTAATTCTATTCTTAATTACTTAACAATATAATTTCGATCTGAACTAAGTAAAGAACGTGAACTGATAGTTCCTGATTATTCACTTTTCTTTAATGTTTCAATTGTATCTTTCTATTTTCTTATGATAGAATACTGAACCTAGGTCCGTTGGTCATGAACGCTAAGAGTCTTAACTCATAAACTTCTTATTCGAGCCTTTTATTAAACACTAGCCAGGTACCGTCGCTTCGCTCCGGAATCCTTGTATAACAGCATTAAAAACAAAAGCTTTATTTATTTAGCAAATTAATATCGAGATCGGAGAATATACGACTTCCCAGCCCGTTGTAGCTTCTCAGGTGTATTACGGATTGGCGACCACACACCTGGGGGTTGTCAAAAAGAGCATGTTTTTACAGGGGTGACTTCTATATAATAGGTATATAAAAACAGGCGCGTATTAGAATGCAACGTAGTGTAAAAATTTCAAAGCAATCGGTGAAGAACTTTCGGAGATTTAAGATTTTGAACAAACGAGAATTTACATTTTTATTTATATAGATGGCGGAAAATTCACTGATGTTTTATTTCTTAAAAACGAAAAAAAAAAGTATTGCAAATCATTGTAATACATCATTGGCTAGCTTCAATCCCTTCTATAATTTCTGAATTACAGAGCACTTCAATTATTTAGCGCACCTCAATTACTTCCTTACCTTAATGATTATTCATTTATCTCTGTTGTCTTAAACTTATTTTGTTATTTTGCAGTTCAATGTCAATAAATTTATTTCTTTGCACAAAATATTCAAAACGAGCTTTCTTTGAAATATTTACTCTGAATTTTATTTTTTAAATATTCCATTACCATATCAAAACTGAATGGCTGCTAGCACCTCTGCATTTTAATGAGTCCTATTACATAATTTTTATCAGAATTTGTTAATATTAGACAATTATAGAGTATACGTAAAATATTGAACTACCATCGTCATAGTACGTTCCTCGAAGCAGTTATTGTAAATAAACAAATAAGTTTAAATAAATATAATACTATTATGTAATGTTCCATACAGCATTATTTTAATCTTTATTGCTTTTACTATTTAACTATTGTGTTTTATTCTGTAATATAATATTCAGATGAGCTACATAATAGTTAACTGTTTTTTGTTTTATTTTTTTATCACAAATGGCGACCACGACGCAAGCTATACACAAGTAAAGAAATTCTGTCTCGCCTTCTCAGAAGCATAATAAACATTTCTTTATACTCAAATTACTACTTTAATTTCAGTAATTAAATTACATAACTGACTACGTCGTTACTTCGTAAGTTATGATAACAATAGTAAAATGTTTACCAATATGGTTACTTAGAGTAACACTTCTCCTATTTATTGGCAAATGAGTGTCCTCGATTAATATCCGGATCACGTGGAACCTTAAGATGACATCGCTGTCTCAAAACCCTCATCTGAGAACTCTCTATCATTTGCAATAGCTTGTACATGCAGTATATACTTATTAGATGTTATATTACATTTTGCTTAATTGTTTTCATGAGAAAACGTTTTGCCTGCCTTATAATTTAAATTTCTTATAATGACCCTTCGAAAAACACTTAAGATAGTTCTGCTAAACGACATGTGCTGAACGTTTATTAACATCTAAAAAGGAAAGATTGGTTTCAAAAAATTTGCACAATTTTTTTGTCGGTTTCTGTTCGTCTTCTTGCCACAGAACAGCCCAAATTATTTGCAAAAATACCATGACTAGAATCGATCTTACATTTCTGTCTTTAAGTCCAAGTTAACGATTTTTTTTCCCCATGAAATCCCAATATTTAATTGTCAGTCGTATAAAACGTATAAAACGAATCTTAATGCATTTATTCCGTCTATTTCCGAGTAGGTCCTTGAAGGAATGTACTAATTGGATTAATTTCCAATTTTCGTCGTTCTCTGAGCAATAGTGTCCTTAAGGCAAATCAAAGTGATCTTCAGGGGAACATACCTAATCAATTCAAGAGGAAGGGGAACTTGGGCAATTCCAGGAAAGGGTGTAAATAAATGAAGAAGAGTATAATTAAATTAAGCGATTTCTCAGTCTAAATCATCAATTCCTAATTTCTAAATTTATACAGATGATAACTTCAGAGTTTCAGTTAACTTCTAATTTCTTGATAGTAACACGATGGCTGTTGCATCAACTTAATAACACGTATGCAGATATAAAAACATTCGTACCATAAACTAATTAGAGGACTAAAGGTTTCTCTGACTTTGTTCACTCCCAAGTGGCCTTTACATTTCTACTAAGAATGTGGCAGATTCTACTGTTGTGAAGCCGTACTTGATAACTGCGCAGACCTTAGATACTAGCCAAGGATGGAAAGTTCCTTGGCTAAATGCCGGAAATCAGTATGTTATATACAGGTACAAACTTCAAAGGTACGTCAGGGAATACAAAAACAGGCCGTATTCATAGTGGAACGTGTATCCGCAAATGCCAACCGAATGTGCTGTAGGGTGCTGCTTGGCAGGATATTATTTGGGTAATGTTAGTTGTTCTGCATTGATTTCTTTTCCTTTGAGGTTAGCTCAAAGGCAATGTCTACGAGACCCCCATTACCTCGTCGTTAGAGTGCTACGGCAGCTGGATGTGTTCGCGAAAAGCCTCGCATTTTTGCAAATGTTCGGAAATTCAAGCATCGACGTTGTTAGGCGTGAATTACTGTTGACGGAAGGTACCTACTGTGAACCTGTAAGTGTACACCTTATAGTCATACTGTAAACATAGGGCTAGTTTTTTTTTTACAACAAAAATATTGTTGTCTATCTTACTGATTGACTTATTTCTGAACCTTAGTGTGCCTTCTAGCACATTCGGGTGGCGTTTGCGGATATATATATATATATACAGTAGATTGTAAAATATGTCTGTAATAAGACAAAAAAAGTGCTTCAAATGTAAATCAAAACCAGATTTTAATAAAACATTTTAATATCTTTCTTTTACGAAAATATAATGTTTTATAATAGGAAACATTAATGAGTCTTTAGCTTTGATTTACTTGTTAAGTTTTATATTTCCATCAAATTGATTTTTGAATAAGCGACATTATTGTGTCCATCTGAAGTAGTAAAAGAACAATATATTTAAATTTCGATAGCTAATTGGGTAACACTCAATTAAAATCTTATTGGTTGAAATATTTTCTTTGGATGATAAGCAAATACAGAAAACATTCAATTCAGGGAAAAAAAAATATTTTTTGAAACAATTTTGCAATAGACCTGTCCAGGAACAAATCGTTTTCTGGAAACCATCGGCGTAAAATGAATAAAATGAATAAAATTAATGAATAAAATACAAAATGGAAATAATTTATAATAGCGGGAAATGACCTGCCTCTCACATTGGAAAGTGGATATCTTAAAGTGTTTGATTGGATCAAGGCATTGAAAATTTAAATTCAGAATTACTTCAAATCCAGGTGTTTTCTTTTTTTATTATTATCTGATTTCTAGTATTTTTGAAGATCCAGTAGATGATGATAAGTATTAATTGAATATTGCCAAATGGGTTCGTAATACTCATCTTTTTCTTTTTTGGACTAGCACAAATCAAATCGTAAACATATCGTGTTATAGTCAGCGTTTTTTTTTTTCAGTTTCTATTTTGTAGAATTTCAAATATCATTCCTTTTAAACAAGTTAGTTTTACTCTCAGAGATGTTAAATGCCATAAAAAATGCAGACATAACGATTTTCACAGTAAGTGATTTCGAATTCTCCACCTACACTCCTGATTTATCTAAAATCACTTAAAACTCTTAAACTTTGCTTTTAGTATCAGAAAACTTTCTAAAGTCTTTATCAAGTGCAGTATCGTCTATGGAATCTTCCTTAATGTATATTAAATGTCTTCCGCGAAGGTTTCTTCACGAACATTCAATGATATCTCGTTCATTAATATGCCACAATTCCCTTCAAGTACCAACTCTTTCATTATAATGAAAACCTTCAAAATAACATGACTCGTCAAAAATATATATAAATTTCTTATTTTATGACGATGTATTTGTAAGATACAAATACGTAATTAAAATCAATCGTCTACAAATACATCGTCATAGAAAGAAGAAATTCCTTGATAATGAAGGTTCTAGAAGCTAAACAAACAAGAAACTTGCTTTATATCCATTTTTGTAATTCGAAATTAACTAAAGCTTTTCGTTTCTATCAGTTCAAAATTCAAAAGTTTTCTACAAAAAATTTCGAAATAATCAAATGCACAACGAATTGTAATTAGTTTGCTTATCTATTTTGTTTATTGAATTGAAGTAAAATTTTACTTAAAGTTTATTAATCACCTTCACTTTCAAAATTGTTTTTTGTTCAAAACTAAGTCATAAAATCCACTCCATTTTAGATATATTCAGATTTATTAACAATAAAATGGTTCATGTAGATTCGGCTACTATTAAATTCCACAGTAATAAATAACAAAATACAAAAGTAATTAGTACAACCAAATTAGTTAAATTTAGTAATAAATGGAAAGTCAATGGAAATAATTTAAATGGAAAGTCAAGTATAGTTAGAGAGCTATTAAAACTCAACGCATGTTAAATAACAGTAGTACATTAATGTCATCATCAACATCATCAGAACTAAGCCTGTTCCGCCCCTAAAATGGTTAATCCAGTAAACGATTCTTTATATTTGTTAATTGATCTGTACAGAAATACGTATATTACTGAATATATTTTTTAAATTATAACTGTTACCGCTGTTGATTTTCTGAATGGTTTATATAAGAAGTCTTTTTTGACAAATAAGTTAAGTGCTAGTTCTTAATAGATCAGAATAAGATATTTACACAATAAATATATTTAATATGTTGATAAACTTCTTTAATTGCTTCTAAACTTATAAAATACACAATATTTCTCTTCCTTCAACAGGAAGCTTTGTAAAACAATTAGATTGTAGTAACAGCATTTATCACAAAAAATGATGTAAAATTTCTTACTGTTTTTTTAACGGATTCTATGAGGAAAAGAAAAGTTTCTTTTCCTGTCCTCAAAAAAAAAACCTGAAGAAGCTTTCTGTTGAAGGAAGAGAAATATTGTGTATTTTAGAAGTTTAGAAGCAATTAAAGAAGTTTATCAACATATTAATTATGCTAGTTCTTTTTTTTAATTAAATATCTTCCAAGTTGTGTGAAACATGCTTGCAGAAAAAAATATACATTTTAAAATTGGAAAGATCTGGAAACTTTTAACATGAATAATATTTCATTTGAAATAAAGCCTTTTTTTTAAGATTTCATTTTATTTCGAATTTTGAGTCATTTGCTTAGAAACCTACAGGAACGACTAGATCCTTGTTTTCATTGAAGAGAAAACCCTTGTGGCAGTTTAAATAGTCTGAAAACTTACTATGAAAAATTTACGGATGTTAAATTCAGTTTTGTTCTGATACGTAAAATAAAAAATTATCTCCTCCCTGTCAGTTTCTCCAAATAGACTTGGACTAATACTGGATTAAGCCCAATTGACATCAATAGTGTCGCCACATCAGCCAATATTGATATTATTAATATGGATTTACTTTAGTTTAGAGTGTCTACTATACAATCTATATTTTTAGTCGACGTATTTATAACAGTTTGCGGATACAGTCGGCTGGTCCGTATTTTTCCAAATAAGCAGAAATAAAAATAAATATTCATTGTATAGTAGACCCTCTAAACTCAAGCATAACGAAATTTCAAGTCGATCGAGTCAATAGTTGTCCAGGAAAAACTTCTCAACTTCTCCTTTTTCCGATGGACAGTCGGCTGTCGTTGCGCGACGGATAACCCTCCAGCGGTCCTTAGGTGAAGTTTAGGTTTTAATGGGTCGCCCTTAATTTTATGCTTTAGCACAATTTTTTTTTTACTTATTATGTATTCCTTCTATTCTGGGAAATGTCTATCAATACTGGCAGCGTTTAGTTCCAATTTTGATAGGAGGCAATTAAAAATTTTCTAACTTCAGCTGCTTTAACTCCACAAGAAGTTGACGAAAATTTATTAGTAAAAGAATAAATAAATGTTTACTCATTTATTGATTGAAGAACTGTATACAAAACCTATGTTGATCCTTTTTTTAATAAAACATTTGGATTCAATTCAAGTCTTTTAAGGTTTTTACGGTTGCAGATAAACCATAAGACAATCCAAAGATGACTCTCAAAAATATCTGCAAACTATTCTGAGAATCAAATCCTGCCAATTTATTACAGTTTCTGGACTGCATTTGTCTGGAATCCTAAGCAACATTGAAGTTCTCTCCGAAGATGACCTAGGTTCAGAAAGGGACAGTAATGCAATTCAAAGTGGTCTCCAGAGATGGGCTCACGATTATAGAAATTTTACGGGCGTTTTATACCTGTCTGGCTGAGCTAGTCATCACAGCCAATAATAGAGTGAATGGGAGTGCCTTCATAAATATCCAAGATTTTTCTCATAAAACCTATGAATTCAAAACAGGTGGTCTGGAAATATTTCTAAAGATTCAAACGATAGAACTGAGTAAATTTTCTGCCAGATATAAAATAAGAGACAAAGTGAATATTACGACGTAATTTGCCAAATTTATGGATAGATAACGTTGGCAATACTTTCTTTATTTCTATATAAGCAATGAATATAGATAAAAGAGATTGAATTTGTTGTGACTGTACTTTGTAATGTGTTGGCTGCTGGATTTTCGTGAAATCTGAAATGACTGATCGAAACAAACAAAAACAAAAAAAAAATGCATGTTCTTTATTTTGAAAATTAATGCCATTTTAACACTGACGGAAAACAGATTTTATAACTATAAAAAGCAAACAGAAGATAAAAATTTCGTAATAGACTTTTCTTCCAATTAATAACATATTAATTTAATTAGTTACTTTATAGAAAGCGGGCTCGGTAGCCGAGTGGGTAAGGGCGTTTGGCTGCGGGCTCGGGCCTCGCAGGAGGGCGGAGATTCTTCTCCAAACGGGTCCTACGGTCTACCCAGCCTTCTGTTTAATGGGTACCGGGTTTTTGGTTTTGGGAAAGGCGGGCGGTGTCGGGTTGCCCACTCGACCATAACTTGATCACGGAACGCCGGGAGCCTTAAACTCCCACATAGACCTACAGTGGGGCACTTTAATTTATAACGGTATAGAAATAATTGTAGGTGTCATTATTAAATATTTTCCTTAAAAAATTAATAAATACCACTAATTTATCGAGATCTTTCAGCACCGATCTTTTATAAGCTGGTTGTTATACTAAACTAAAGATACGGAACAAACCCTCTAAAGGTCTTAACAGGCTTGGAAGGAATTCATATCTCAGTGACAAATCAAGGCTAGAGTAAAATCAGGAATTGGATTGCTTGAATTATTAGTTTGCATTATTGATCAAGTTTGAGTTCGTGAATATTACAATTGACAGTAATTATGAAGTTGACGTTTATCATATTGACATTTTTAAAGTATGGGTATGCCACATATTGAATCTTATTGTATAAATATTGTTATAATTTAAAGTTTAGATTAAAATTTAAATGCATATTTAGAAGGTTTTCTCTCTTTTTCTCTATTTTTGTTTTTTAAACTGTTCGATATTTATATTTTATCAGGCTATAATAATTTCTAAAGGGTGATAGATACTTTTACGGTTTTGCGTGGTTCAATTTCAATTAATAAAATATTTGTAATAAAATCATAAACGTCTAACAAAAATAACATTTTTTTTTGTAATTGCTTATAAATACACACTGTAGTTTTTTAAGAATATTGTTACCTGGCGTTTTGTCCGCTCCCCCTTCAACGCAGTCGACTCGACCTTCCCTGCGTACCTCGGCCGAGTCGACCTATCCTACGCTTATAAAACTAGGCGCGGAGCGCCTGAAAGTCAGTTCGTCTCAGCGGCAGGAGCCGCAAAGGTCTCCAGTTAGGAGAACCGAGTTGGTGTTTGGCGGCAAGCGAGCCGCAAGTGTTTTCTCCAAGCCGGAGAAAGAGTAGTTGAGTTAGTGTGGTGGCAAGCCAGCCACGGGAGAAGCTCTCCATAGTCGTTTGGAGCCAGAGAAGTTGAGGCCATTTCCAACGCGGACAGCAGAATTGCCCTCCCCGTGTTGGAAGCCGAGAAGCCCGGCGTACATAAGTCACGACGCCGGCGGCAGACGAGAGGTATCGCCGTTCAGTTCAGCGGGGATTGGCAGACCACACTCCCCGCTTAACCTCGCTCAGAGCCGGCCAACGCCAGGAGACGTTGCCGGCAAAGAGGCCGAAGTTATTCGAAGTCCGAAGACCGAGACAGACCTTCCCCGAGGTGAAGACGATTTGCCAGGCCGGCAAGTCAGTCCCTTCCCGTCGCCAAGTGAACTGAAGTCCGTCCAACGCATGCCGTGAAGTCGACATCGACCCTCACCTGACCCCCACCCACCCCGTTGCTGACGATTTTGGCCAGCGGTGAAAATCGGCAGGCAGCAATATTTTAAATTCCAATTCAAATTACTTAAGTTTCTTTTTTCTTTTTTCTTTTTTTTTTTTTTGAGGGCAAAAAATACCTAATTCTTATTTCTAATGCTTAGTCCTTTTATAATATTTTTTATAAGTATTTCATTTCAGATATTTATAGTATATCAGTCTCTATTTTTTACGAATTACTTTCGTCAATGACAAAACTAATGAATTATCTGAATGTTCGGATTTATAAATTAGATTTAATTTAATAATCAAGTAATATTGAGTTTTTTTTACGCTAAAACTTCACATTACAATAAAAAAGTGAAATTAGAATATTGTTTCGATGTGCTAATAAAACTAGGAATTAAGATTAATTTTGTGTATTTGCTTGAATAATCTCTTCAATCAAAACTTCGTTCGATTTTTATAAAACAGAGCAATAAGAAAGAAACCAAAAACGAACATTAACTGAATGGGATCGTTGCTCCTTAAGAAGTAAAGCTCCTTAAAGAGCAAAGCCTTCTTAAAAGATTAGGCAGCAAAGACAGATGGATTCTTCCGCAATTTTGAGTTTTAATTACAGTGTTTCTGATGCATCTAATGTTACTATTGAAACTTCCTTCCACGGACGGAACTGATTGCTTTTGAATTTCCCAACAGTAGTAATTTGAAAGGAGTAAAATTCAAAAATCAATTTTTCCATTTGGTGACCTACTCTTATTTGTAGAAAAATTGATTGGAATCTAAATGGAATTTGAATAATCCGATTTTGAATGTTTTCAATGTCTCTGCTAGTTTCCGGATAAAAAAGAAGAAGCTGTTGTGAATGCTAAATGATGAAATGTACTGGATGTCTCAAAAGTGTGAATCACTATGAAAAACAAATATTGGAATAGCTAATGTGGGAATAGCCTTCTCTTTACCACTTCTTGGTCTCCTTTGCAATCGGAGTTTCGACCTTCACTTGGTCTCACAAATGTGGTAGACGGTTTGTACAAAGGAATTTATCTGTCTCCTTTCTCGATATTTGTCCATTAAGTAGCACATTCTAATATTGAGAATGAGGCACAATTAAGTAAAAAAAAACTTAATTAAATGAAAAAAAAAAACTATACGTGTTACTGTGTCCTAGATTGATACATGCAAATAGATCCTAATTTAGTAATTTGGTCTGAATAAATTACAGAGGAGGGTATGTATAGGAATAGAGAAACTATATATTAAAAAACTTATTAACGTGTGGGTTAATTTAATTTATTATAAAAATTACTGGAGACACACAATGCGTAATTAAAAAAGATTTTATGTTAAAAATATTTTTTAATTACGCATTGTGTGTCTTCAGTAATTTTTATAAGAAACTATATATATATTAGCGATAAGCTAAAAATCATCAAACAGTGTTCTTACCTCTGAATCATACCTCATTCCGAAATTCAATACCGTAAAGGAACTCATACAAAATTATATAAACACTTTAAGAGGTTGGGACCAAGTCAGCACATGAATTTCTTTATTTTATTTTTCAATATGTATTTTTTTTTTAATTTTGGAGATACTGTCGCCGGCATTTCCAATGTCACACTAGCTGCCCGATGCTTCCCCGCAGTGCAAGAAGATCTAAGCTCTTACAATTTGTTTTTACCCACTTTCAGTGCAAAAAAAGGAGCGAAAATTTGGTATACGTCAACTCCTTAAGATCCTGAATAAATGATAAAAATTTCAAGGGATGTTTCGATCTGACAAAGCTAACCATTCCCTTGTTAGACTGGTTTAAGGAAAGCAATGCAGGAAAGCACTACTTCGCAATGTGACATTGGAAGTGCCGGCGACAGTACCACATTTTTGCTTTTGATTTATACATAATGAAAAGTTGGTTTTCAAAAACAAGTAAACAAAGGTTTTAGGAAGTTTGTCGTTCAGAGGTAAATTTCAAATCTTTATTTAATAAAGTTAAGAAAGTTGCTAACAATAAAACTTCTATGTAATGAACAAAAAGGATTATAGCTGGAGATCAAGTTATTTGTTTCATATTAGATGAAGAAAAGCTTTTTTTCCCTAAGATTTTCAACGAAATCAACGGAAATCAGTAACTTAAATCTTAAGTCCTATGGAAAGCATTTCGACGATTTAACTCTTTCATATCTTTTCATAGTAAATACACAAATTCTAAATTCAATTGAAATATTCTGTATATTTTTTTTACCTGAACCTTTTTAGCGAATCACGAGCTACAAGGGAATTTTATTGCTTTAATTTAATTACAAGGGAATTTGATTATTGTCTGAGCCCGTTTGCCCAAATAAGTGTCTGGCTAGGATACGAATAGTTGAACTGGATGCCTTGCGTTTGTCGGGGATTTTTCCCTGATAATTTCTCCTCCAGACATCCGTCTGACCTTTTGTCAAATAGGTTCCCGTTTTCTATCTCCCGAGTAGGAAGCTTTCTCGGACTGACCTCTAACCACTAATTCGTCCCCCTGGGCTGATGACATGAGACGCCTCTATCTCCTATGTGTTGTTCTGTTCTGACGCTTTAAAACTTTTCTTGTCTGTCTCTCCTTATAAATAATGAAGGGAAAAAAATAAACAAACATCAATATTTAATAGAAGTAAACGACTGCTCCCCCCCCCTTCTATTTGGCGATTTTTGAATAAAAATTTCCCGAAATCATTAAAATGTAATAATTCAGAGTTTACTATGACAACTGAAATTTGTTTTTAACTTTATGGTATAAAAATTCCTTCTCCTGAACTCATGTTTTAAATGTTTTGTAATGTATGTATGGTAGCCCAATATAGTCTTGGCATTAGCAGACCTCAAAAGGCTTGCCAGACCTATGACTACAGAAAGATGTGGTAACCATAGAAACCATCTGGATTCCCATCTTTGGAAGGTTTTGTTGCATCAACAGTGTGAGGAAAGATGGAGAATAGCGAAGGAAGAAACATCTGGAGAAAAAAACAGATGAGGAGGAACAGCTGCACTAGCCTTCAAAAATGTCAGTTTCGCATGGTAATTATCTTCAGTTTTATTTTTTGTTATACTAAAATAATCAAATTATTGTAATAAGAGCTCATCATTCGATAAAAAGCTGCAGGTAAAAATGTACAATAATATTTCTTAAACTTCATTCAAATTTCTCATCTTCGAAACATTTTCACTTTCGGCTTGAACAATAACACAATAATTTTTACATTTCAATGAATATAAATATTTAATACCAGTGATAGTTTCAGCAAACCAATAAAAGATCAAAATTCAAAAAATACAAAGAATATTACAAAAAATGCATAAATATTTTAAAAATAGCAAAGGGCCGATTCAAATAAAGTTCATGTTTACAAAAGTTTTCTACTTTTATGCTTTTTATATTTTCCTTTGTGTTGTAATAAAGGAAAAAATAAAAATACAAAACTACAGGAAATATAAAAAATCCATCTTTTGTAAATCTCGAAACAGTCACTATCATTAACTTATTAAATGTGTGCTACACTATTATAGCTATGTATCTCTTTCCGTCTCTCTCTTGTATCTTAACACATATATATACAGTCGGACCTCGATATAAGGTCACCCACATATAACGTCACCCCGCATATAAGTCCCGGCTCATTGAATAGGAATTCTTTGATATGGATTATCGGATATATGGTCATGTCTTAAATACCGTAATCCCATATAAGGTCACTTTTGTCTGTGATTTCAGTGCCAAACTGATTCAATTCCAAGAATTTTTCCGTGGATACGATCTTTTATCAGCGTCATTTCTCCTACTATACTGACGGAGGGGACAGCTTTTTCACAAAGCACTTCATCCCCTCAAAAAAAAAAAAAAAAAAAAAGGAAAAAAGATGGTGAAGATGATATTTCTTTACCTGTGTTAATACAAGATCTCAGAAATCGCGGCTGTGCTATAGAAGGGGAAAGTGAATATATATGAGAATTGATGATGAAATTACTACCACTTCTCAAGCTTCGATTTCCGAATTGTTTCGCAAGTTTTAGGTTCCAATGCATTAGATAATAAGGATAACGATAGTGTTACTAAAAGTGAAGCGGTGACACAAGCAGAAGCGCTCAGAGCATTAAATGTCGTAAGACATTTTTTTACGAGCCATGAGGGAGCTGAAGAACATTTTCAGAAACTACAAAACTTATAAACATTGTACAAAAGATGAAACCAAAATCGCGACTAATATGAATTATTTTAAGTAAGGTCAGTTACACATCAGTACTTTGCTTGAGCATACTAGTACTATTTGTATAGAACTTTATTCCAAATTAAAATTTAAAAAAAAATAATTTCTTTCTGATTCCATTAATTTTAAGTGGTTCAACCAAATTAAAAAATAACCTAATAAACTGATATTTTTATACGTATTAAATTTTACAAAGAATTATACTGTATTTACATAATGCTTATTTATTGACAAATGCGTATGAATCGGTTATAAGGTCACTCCGCCTATAAGGTCATTTCGCGAGGTCTCCAGAGGTGACCTTATATCGAGGTCTGACTGTTCATATAGATCATATAAGTCTGTATACAGGGTGAATCAAAACTCTCTGTACAAATTTTAATGAGAGATAGGAAGCAGAAAGACAAACCTTTTTCGTCTATGAATGTATGTCCCCTGACGGAAACCCTTCGTATTAAGACAGTATTGCGTATTACTTTCAAATGTTTAATTTTATTTTTATCTTTGTTAATTTGCAGTACATCTTCTTTATAAGATTTTTTTAGTTACTTACTTAAACACAACAGTTACCCGTACAGCATCTGTACATTATGTCGATGCATACGAAAAAATATGTTAAAACATACAAAAACTTTAAAATTAAATATTTTTAATAATTCTAATCGTTTCTTAAATATAAATTTCCAGATATCTGAAAAGATAATTACCAATTAATCGAATTTTCACACTAAATTCTTTTCAAATTGCAAGAAACTTTAATAGCACCACCTTTGTTTTGTTTTTTTAATGAAAACAAAAGAAAACACAAAAATGCAAGTAAATATCGTTGCAGTTCCCGATAATCTGAACTTTAGACATTTTCTTCGGTAAACTACATTCCAAAGCCTGAACATCGGTGCTTAGAAACCCGATAATCTGAATCCGGATAATTGGGCTTCCGGTAATTATGGCCTGGACAAGCCGAACAACGGTGAGCCAAATCGGTGTTCAATGAAAATTGCTTTACGATTATTCAAGTTATGATATAAATATCTTTTTATTGTAGAGGTATAAAATATTCATTGAAGTTGCAAATGCGTTAAATATTACAGTAGGTATTACTGTTGGAAAAACAGAAACAAAGAAAGCAAAACCAAAATACGAAAAATAAGAAATTAAAAAAAAAAAAAATGATTTTCACAAATTTAAAAATTACCGGGTTTCTTTTCCCTGGACTTAAAGGGGAGCGTGCGTCAAGCTGACTACCTGATTTCAAATTAAATCCCGTTGGTCACGAAACGCCAGGAGCCTTACCTCCCCCCGAAAACTTACCATTTAAACTTAAGTCCTCGTGGGTCGGCGGAGGTAAACTTAAATTTTTGAAGCATCTGACAGAGGTTAATGTCGAACTCTCATGATTCCCGTTTTAATCTCACCGGTCGTCTTCTTTCATCTATCCGCCTGTGCTTTTCGTTATTTTTATTGGAGGTGAAGTACCATATATTTCCAGTAAATAAGTTTTTAAATTTAATATATGAACATTAAAATGTAAAGCAATATTTTTACTGTTTCGGTGTGAATAATCTGCAAGCATTTAAACTAGAAATCCAATTAAGAGCTTATAAAAGTGAGTTAGAGTCATTTTTAGTTTTGAAGTTTTCTTCTTAATTTAGATTATTTAAGCCAGTTAAATTTTGAAAACTTTGCTTTAGCATATTTAATAAACAGGCATTTGATTAGTTGCCAATGAATCCCTGCGAACGAAAAGCAACTTTACGATTCATTAGGGAGTAATAATTTAATTGAAATAAGCTGCACTTGGCTCCAGGGAGTGTTAGCTGTAAACAGTGTATTTTTAACTAAGACCTGAATCACTTCTGAAACCAAAACCGATTATAAGCAGCAAAAAGGAGAAAGACCTATAGAAAGAAACCCAGAAAAATGGAATTTTAACTTATGAGTATATGCTCATTAACAATCACGAATATCAGTGCCACTGTGTAACATTCAATGTAGACGTCAGGGAATTTTTTCTTCTTTAATCAAAGGACTGAGAAAACAACATTTTAAACCTGCAAAAAGTATGAAATATTAACAATAACAAATGGAATTAAGTCAAATTGATTATTTAAAACTCAATTCCATGGGTTGCCGTTTTCGCCGTGGTTTTGTATTTGCTTTAACTTTTAGGTACCTCTTTCTTTTGCGATGGTTGCTTCGTTCTGTTTTAACTTTTTATTGTTTATTGTTTTGTGTTTTTATCCTCATGGCCTTTATCATGGCCTCGGTCTTTATCTACAGACTTTTAGACTTGATTTTGATTTGTGTGTGTATGTACAGTGGTGGTCAAAATTATAAGGACAAGGGAAAAAATCGCCAAACTAGGTTACAGTTGGCTGGAAAATTATGCAAATTTTATGGCTGGAAACCAACGATAAATGCAGCATTTTTTATTAGTTTTTATGGAAATATATGGGAAATTCACATTCATACAATGTATTTTGGATTTAGACAGCACTGTGATATGGACAAAATTATAAGGACAATGCTATTTGTGTGTTCCCAAAAGCAAAATTTGCATGTTTTTTGTTCAGCACACGGCACTCCCAGACGATATAAATGCATAGTAAGAGATTGCGAACGTCATATTCTATTTTTTCAGTCATGCCACTAGGTACGAAACTTTCGGAGTTTTAGAAAGGGAAAGTGGTTGCTTTTAAAAGTTCAGGACTTACTGTACATCAAATTTCGACAAAGTTGAATAGATCGAGAACGGTTATTTATAATTTTCTTAAAAATCCCGAAAAATATGGACGGCAAAGACGTATAGGTAGGCCATCTTCTGTTTCTGTGCCTGTGAAAAGAATGATAATAAGGCGAGCTTGCTCCAAAAAACAAACATCAACGGAAATTAAACGGGAATTAAACTTACGATGCAGTGTTCGAACTGTTCGACATGTTTTACAAAAAGAAAAAAAGGTTCGTTAGGAAAACTTAGGTCACGACCACCTCTTACAAAAGTTCATAAGAGACTGAGGATGGAGTTTGTCAAAAAATGCATTACTATGGAAAAAGAAGTGCGATGATATTATCTTTTCTGATGAGAAAAAGTTTAATTTGGATGGACCAGATGGTTTTCGCTACTTCTGATATGATTTCCGTAAAGAAAAAGAAATTTTCGCAAACCATAGATTTAGAGGTGGCTCAGTGGCTGGTCTGAAGAGGTTTCGCAACTGGCGGAACCACTGCAATAGTTTTTGTGCAGGGCAAAATGAAGTCTCAGACTTATATTTACATATTGGGCTATAATCTTTTATCAGAAGCACCGTCAATTACAAGTGGAGACTTTTTGTTCCAGCAGGACAATGCCTCAGTACATGTTTCTCAAACTTCGAAAGCATGGTTTGATGCTAATTTCGTGAAATTACGTGATTGGCCGGCCAGAAGCCCAGATCTAAATCCAATGGAAAACCTGTGGGGTATTCTGGAACACGAAGTATACAAAAATGGTGTTCAATATCAAAATAAGCAAGAACTCATGTCCTCCATCGAAAAAGCCTGGAAAAACATTTCTAAAAACGTTCTTAAGGAACTGTCAAACTCTATGACGTCAAGACTGATGAAAGTGATTGAGAAGAAGGGAGAGATTATTAATTATTAGTATGTTTTAGGCCAAAAACATTCATTGTCCTTATAATTTTGGCCAGTTTTTACAATGACATTTTTTGTTTAATACGGCAAATCATTCATATTTTGCATTTTCCAATGTTTTGCATTCTACAATGATTTCTAGCATAAAAAAGCATTTTATGTATACATTTCACTTTATTTACTTCAGAAATAAATTTTTTCTGTGAAATTTTCAGTTGTCCTTATAATTCTGACCACCACTGTATGTATGTTGACCTTAAACCCATTTCTGCTTGGGTAACGGGTCCCTAACAGACTAAAGGGTTGCTTTACAAATGAAAAATTTTCAGAAATTAAACAATATAATACAGAAAAACAGTAAGTGACTTCAGATAAAAATGACGCCACATTTAGCATTCCGGAGTGACGGTGCTCCGGAATGACGTCACCACTAAGGATTGTGGAAACGAACTGAGATTAATTCAGTTACAATCAATGCGGATAATAATAGCTAGAAAACTGTCCTCGAATTGTTTCAATTACTTATATAAAGCCTAGTTCGACATCTCCTTTTTTTCAGAAAAAAATAATGAAATTTTCGAAAACAAAATATTAGAAGCAAACAACTTCAATTTTATTAATTCCAGAAGGTAAACAGTGAATATAATAGATATGCAACAATACTTGATAATCCGTAATAGTTACCAAGTAATCCATAATAGATTACCAAGTAATCCGTAACTAGAATTAACTGGATTTAGGGAACTTAAGCAAATATCCTAGAATTAATTCATTTTCACTAAATGGAAAAGTTCAGGATGGGCTATGTTGGCAGATTACAACGAGAGATTCTTCTACTTTGTATTATTTTCAAGACTTATAAAAAAGAAGCAATTACCTAAGAGTTCTGTTATGATATTAAGCACTCAGGAAAAAAACGAAATATTTTCCCAACAAATTTTTTTTGAGAGTACTAAAACACTTTTAGATAACGCACTACATCATTGACAACATAAGATCTAAGATTAAGCTGTCAATGATATCACCAGGAGAGTGTCAAATCTTTTGAGCTTATCCCATATAACGAGAGATGAAACTCCAAACAATGCTGTTTTAAATGCTTAAAAGATTTAAACTCATAATGCTTCCACAAGACGAGAGCTCTTAGAAATTTTCTTATTTACTGAAAGAGACGTCACAAAAGGAATTAGGAGATTAAAAGACTGGAGGAATATGTAGGAGTAAAATCCGAGATTAAGCGCTTTAATTAAGTCTAATGCTAAGACAACTAAGAATTGAAAGGAAAAAAATTAATTAAAAACAATCAATTTTTGATTTATAAAAATGGAATATAAAGATAATGTTAAACGTTTACAACTAAACATACTTAAGTGGAAAAGTAATACAGTGGAGCACCTTTTTATACATTTCTAGTTTATACGTTTTTATCATTTATACGTTTCTTTGAATGATCCCTGCAAAATCCAATGTACATTAACGTTAAATAATTTCATTTACACGTTGTCCTGAAATCGCAAATTTCATTTATACGCTTTTTTCAAGAACTCAAGAAGAGAGAAAATGCGCATTTCAACCTCAGATTCCCAGCTGCCGATTGTCCAGTCTTAGAAAAGGCAGGCAGTATTAGAAAATTTGCACTGAAAAACCTCTGCCATGTTTTCAACAAACTTTGGTGGGTTTTAACACCATGCAAGAATACCTCATTAGCAGTGATTTAAATGAGAAACTTCAGATGGCCCTTTTAACTATGTACAATGAGCTTTTTTCTTTGCTTTCCTAAAAAGCCCTACAACCTAAAATAACAAAATATTTTGTAAAAGCTGAATGAATATGAATAGTAGTATTAGTTGTACAGTATATCCGGAATAAAAAGTGTTGTATTACATATCTCTTGTATTTCATTTTCATGTAATATTTTAATTTACCTCCGACTTTTTTATTGTTAGTTATTAGGAAATTGTTCGTAACTTTTGTGAATTCCGTTTATACGTTTTTTCTTTTATACGTTTTTATTTCTCAGTCCCTTGAAAAACGTATAAACGGTGCTCCACTGTCTTTTTTATTTACGACTTTTATGAAAGGCTAGGAAAAATTTCCTAAATTTTAATTCTTTATCAATTTTTAAATGGATACTGGAGATGAAGGCGGGCGAATGTCGGATTGGCATTCCGACCTACATTTTGACTTATTAAGCTTGTAATTTCAGATTTAATTTCGTTAAAGAGTGGAAAACGGACATTTTCATATATTAAAAATATGAAAATAATATGAAAGTAAAAGTTTAAAGATGTCTTATTTAATTCATCAATTTGGTCGGAAATTCTAGACCAGTCAATTGGTTGGGTTTTTACTGTTCCACCGAAGTGAACTCTTCATGTCCGAAGATCCGTGTTCTATGGATCTCTAGTGTTCCCAACATGGTGAACCCCTAGAAGAGTCCATAGAATTCCAAGGGAAATATCCTGAGATGGTTTCCCGTTGCCTTCCTCAGGAAATCGTTAAGGAATGACTTCAGACCTGAAGAGAAAGAGAAAGAAGCAGACAAACACAGGAAAGGAAATTTTTCAAACATCCAAGCATATGCCGGGATTCGAACTCAGGTTCCGACACCTAAGCCCCGTGGAAGGCCGCCGCCTAGATTTTGGTTAGGAAGTCTTTTAGTTAGGAAGTTACTATCGGGCAAACCAAAGAACGACCGTGGCCACCAGATGTCGCAATAGTAGAATTTGAATCGATTGTATATGTCAGTGTTTATGGCGGGAAAGTGCTTGGCTTCTGATTGGCGATTGTGAATAGTTTCTCTATACAAACTTCAGTCCTGGAATGATTAAGAGATCATTGTTGTAGTTCAAGGTCAGAGTCATTCTTTCGCTAGGAAGCCTTAATTAAAAGTTCTTCCCTGAATAACAGGAAAGTGGAGTTTATTTATAAAATATAACAGTTTTTTTCTTTCTATTGTTTTCTCGGAAGTAAACGTTAGTACAGAATTATCAGTTTGATATCCTTTACTTCCTGATTATTTCTTAATCGCTAACATACAGTATAAGCTAAGGCTTCTAGCTTTATGTATTTTTTTTTTTAAAAAATAAAAAGAAATATTTAAAAAAAATGTATTTTTTAAAACCAAGATGATCTGCTTTAAGAATTGCTAAATGACAAACATGATATTGTTATCTGTAATATGATACATTTTGTAATTTAAATTGTACGACATAGTTTGCGAAAAAAAGAAAATAAATAAAAACTAAGTTTCATTATTCTGTAAGAAATGTCTCTATCTTCATTTTCTAATTCAAAAAATTTTCCCGAAAGCTCCTTTCTAGATGTTGGAGTGAAAAGGCCCGATTGACATTTTTTTCCATTGGAAATGGATGAATTCTCTTTGAGATCCTTTCACTCACTCCGACTGGAAATGATGCTTTCAAATCATTTACTATTCAGAGTGTTTGAGTCACAACTATCTCCATCGCCCCATCTGCTATGGAGAGAGGCATCTAGTGAAAACCTGGCATTGGTTTCGAATCACATAACAAAGCACCGTTAATTAGAAGTAAAAGATTAATGAAGAGAGGTAAATACATGCAGACGAAGTTTCGCTCGATGGTTAATTAACATAACTTATTTGTTAGGAAATTGTAAAGTCCGATCTATTAAATAAAGTTCGCATAACAGTTGGTTTAAGAATAGTCGATGTTATAATGACAGACTTAATTTTTGTTTTACTATTAATGAAAAGGAAAGATGAGCTAAATCATGACATATAGTTTAAAGTTTAATATTTCTAATTATAATGGAGTTTGACATTACGTTGACGATAATAAAGCATCGCAATAGATATTTAAAATACATCAATAAAATATATGAGATAGATACATGATCGAAGAAAAGAATTATATGAAATATTTCTCAATGAATCATCTGTCATGATAGTGAAGATAAATTACAGATAAATTACCGAAATAGTCGCGATTAAATGGTGCGGAAAAATGCAAACAGTTTCCAGATAATAACTGAAGAGAATCCTCTGCTTTTGATTGTGAATTCATAAAGTGTATTCATTTCATCTGCAGTTCGTTGGAAATTAATGGAACGCAGCCACTCAGTTTGCAGCATTCCACTTGATAAATTACACAATAAGTGATCACACTCATAAAATAGATGACTTAACTGACCGCATTTGATTGATGTTAGAAAAATGACCTATGCTTAAGTAGGTTTTTAATTTTATTGGATTGCCAAATTGTCCAGCAATTGTTATTTCTTTCCAAACATTGATATATTTTACAGTCGATAGAGAAATCTGATTTTGTGAAGAATTTTATTTTTTAGAAAATATCTTACTGCAAACAATTTAGATAATTATCAAAATATTGGCATTAATGAAACAAAAACATTTAAAATTCAAGAACATTGCATTAACAGTGAAAACATGTAAACATTTACACTTCACTTGGATGCAAAAATAATCAAAAACAGCAAAAACATGGACACAGAGACGTAAACACAACGGAAGCAGTGAGAACAAGAAGGCATTTTCTCTTTGCTAGACTCTATCTATGACGTAATCGCGATATTTTTTTTGTCTATATTGAGATGTCTATGAATGAGAAAATAGAAGTTTCACTTTATCTCGCGCGAATGAACGAATCCGCGAACACGGAAGACGCGAATAGCGTTGACTGTATTGATTCATATAACCCTCTACTAATTACAACGATAATTACAATGTTAAATACCGAGACGAAAAATTCAACTGTTTTTTTTTCCTCTTTAGAACAATTTTAATTCTTGTATTATTTAAGATTACATTAGAAGTATGAAAACAGAGAAGTATTCAAGGTTAGCTTCAAGTAGTTAATGAGAAAATTAGAATTTGTCTAGCTGGAAAAGTAGACTGATATAATTAAACGACAATTAATAAACAGATTGATCAGCCTTAAACTGTTAAGATACATTTATTGTTATTATTATTATTTATTTATTTATTTTTTTGCAATTATGTAATTATGTAAAGCAGTGTAGCCAGTAACTTAACTGCTTCTATTACAATAAAGTTATTAAAATTAAATCAAGTAATATACTTTTATATAAAATATTTATAATACACATTTTTTTTCTCAATTTAACTTTTTCGTGATTTGTTTTTCTATTCTGCCATTTGTCATTTAGAAAAATCAATAATTTCAATGTTTAATGAAGAAACAATTAACAATTACTAAGATGTAAGGAAATCCTGCAGTCAAATCATACTGTGATTCAAAATTGGTAAATTATTTATAACCATCATTATCCTGTCACGCTTGAGGAGCTCAAATGCTAATTAAATTACAAAATTGAAGCAATTATCTTGGATCCGAACCAGCGATTGAATTACTTTTATTACATTGTGAGAAAAAACACTGAGGTTTAAAGATGAAATACTTTACATTTTCAACTGGTTTTTGCGGATAAAATAATCTATATTTTAAAGCAGCCTTCGGAAATAAATGTATCCTATTTTATTTGACATGACATTTGACAATTTAGGTAATTGTGGTTTAACGTTCGTAACTGTGTGATTCTCAATACGAAATGTTTCTCTGTGCACGGAGAGTAAAGTCTCCTAACATTAACTTCAATTTCAATGCTTGAGTGGAAGGAAATTCCGATTGTATTAGCGGGAGATGATCGTAAATCTGTCTCGGTAAAGCGACTCTTAAGCGAAATGCATTCATGCAAAACATATCCACCGAGAGTTTTCAGTGCATGACTTCTGAAAGGAAAAAAGAAAAAAAAAGATGGCCTCCCTTTGTTATTATAAGCTGCCAGAAAGGGAACTGCCTTCTGAGATAGGAACAGGGGAAGGAGTCTGTGAGCTACTAAAAAGGGAGGCCGTCCCTCTCTTGTTGACTAAGCAGATGTTACAGATTCAACCACAAACAGTCCCTTACTGTCCCTAATGAAATCGCTCCCTGTGGGAGACATAAATTCAGAAAGATCAAAAGTTAGCCATCAGCTCAACATCAGATAAAAATAGGAAAGTCTGTGAAACTGGAAAACTGAAGACATATGTAATTCTTAATTTTTTCTAAATATTTTTAGTATCCAAAACAAAAAAATATCGTTCGATAAAGTAAAAATTATCTAAATTTATAAAAAAAAATAAAAAAAAAATAGTGTACACTAAATCTATAAAATAAATATTACGACATTCAGGAAATAAAGCTTAAAGAGATTTTTAAGATTATTTTAAATATGACATATAAACAATGTTCAACATTTAAATCTTTCATACCATAACTGAATTAAAAGCACTAAAATGATAATTTAATTGGAAAAATTCCAAATAGAAACTGTGTGAATTCGGAATTTTATTTATTGTTTGGAAGTTTTGGAATTTTTGGTTGATGCTTAGTTTAATGCAAATATGAAATTAACGTAATATATCTTCAATTCATTGGCTTGTTTTATTCAAGAGGTATGAAGTACAGAGTCACAGTACTTTTGAATCTGCACTTTAGATTAAGTCGATATAGAAAGATTCACATTAGGAGGGAATTAGAAGTCTCTGGGGCTATACCTAGAATTGAACGGAAAATTCTTTTATTCTTTTCTTTTTTTCTGATTTTGCGGAAGTTAAATTACAAACCAAGCAACTGTGAACATAACTGAAGATGAATTTGAAAAAACATAAAACTGAAATAAATTTAAAGATTTTTATTATCCATGCCTTTATTTTATATCATCTTACAATATTTAGACCTGAAGCTGATTGTTGATTTAGAATATTGTATTTAATTATGATCAGATTATAAAACTCCGATACTTCAGTTTTTGGTGGTGGAAGTTTAACGTTTGTAAGATAATTATTACGAATGGACGCTGATACACAACAGTAAAAAGTTACAAAGTTTATACACATTAAAAATAGAATTAAAAACGACCGATTTCGCCTGATGAAATAGGCATCCCTTCGTAATACTTCTTTTTCTATTAAAAAGATTGGATGCCGTCGCACTTGTCAATAAGTTTAAAAAGATAAAATATTTAAAACATGAGAGAGGCAACTAGTTTCGGACCATTTATTTAGTCCTTCTTCAAGCCAAGTTAAAATTCATTTAAAATAATGCTTTATGAAACGAACGCCTGAGTTTGTGTGCGCCGTGAAATTGCGCAGATCATACTGAATTATGGGATGATAGGAAAGGTCCATTTATTTGTTTGGGGAGGGGAATTATTGGTTTTTTTTTTTTTTTTTTTGGGGGGGGGGGGGGATATAATTATATTATGTGTGTTTTTTCTTTTTCTTTTTAGCACATATTGATCCATGATTTGGACTGATGTAAAGTGATTATAACAACCTGGATCCGTCAGAATATGGAAGGATTCCTTACATTTCCTTAAGACACGATTACTCTCTTTATAAATTATTGAGCTTTGGGCAAAATTAATGTTGTGATTCGTTTGGTGTGTATGCGTGATTCTTTTTTTATTTACTGAAATAATTTTATAAGTTGTTGTATATTGCAACATATCCAAAAAACAGTCTTTGAAAAATAGAAATATCGGTTCTGTGAAAATATCTACATCCATAATTTCTACCGTATAATTTTTATCTATATGTAGATGTCAAAAGAGAATCCATCCATCCATAGTATTCTGTCCGGAGACAGGTCCAATTCTATGGACTTCACACGGAAGTCCCAGAAACGCCTGGGGAAAGATACTGGGGTGGTTTCCTGTGTTCTTAAAAAAAATCCATTCTGTTTTCGTTATTTACAACAAGATAGCTACTGTAGAGTTCCACCAAAAAAGGGCCCAGTTTGTCGGCATAGAGTTATTTATAGATTCAAGTTTCTTATAAAATAACGAAAACAAATTAATTTACCGCATCCTATAATAAAAAATATTACTGAATGTTGAATGGCTTTTTTGAAAATGTTACTTTTGAGAAAAATCAACCTAAAAGATCAATAACTTGATTTTGATAAAATTTTAAGCTATATCTTAAAAGTAAACGAAATAATAAGCATGATTTTTTCATTGATATCTTAATGTCCAAATAATTACCCCATAAGTTTGATTTTACAATGACAAATTTCTGCAATGGAAGTTTAAAAACTCCATATCTCGGAATCTGAGATCGACAAACTGGGCCCTGTTCTGGTGGACGTTCACCATTTTTTTTTAGGATAATTAAAGTGATAATGTAGAGTTCGCCTTAGTTTATAAATTTCTTCATCAAAACAAAAGAATATTTAATTCATATATATATGTATATATATATATTGTGACAATACTCATATGTCGATTTATTATAACTATTAAAATATTAGAATATTAATATTATTATCATTGTAAAGACAAAAGAAATGTCAATTGAGAAAAATAATTTCAAAGTAATTATTTTGTAAAAGCTAATGGCGAAAGACTTCGTTAGGGACAGTTTTAATTGTTGTCAGTGATTTTTATTTTAGTTTAGGCTTTAATTTATTTTAATTTAGGATTTTAGGAGATAAATCTTTTAAATGTAACTTATTAGGATTTAATGCAATTTAGTGTTAGAAATTTAGGTGTTTTAAGT
>JAFIDM010000001.1:43953834-43967592 GCA_023159025.1 Thereuonema tuberculata
CCCGAACAACCCCTGAAGGACTAAAATTATCGCGTGGTACCGTTACAATATATATATAAAAGAAAACATTGGGTTTTTCTACACGCTACTCCTCCAAAACCGTAAGACACAAAAATACAAGTAAGGTGTCAAATTTTAGGATATTATTGAGGACGCCTACATTTCATTTTTTATCGATGTGTGTCAACTGTGAGTCACGTGAGGTAAGGTGAAAGAAGCTGTTCATTTTTGGTCGGCTTCGCTGCCACACACTCTCAACACACACACACACACACACACACACATATACACGACGGGCACGCGACCTTGGATTCCGAGATAATTTGCTCAGTCAGCAGGGAAGCCGACTGGGTGCGCAGGGAAACCATAAAAAATTGTGCGGGTTATTGCATATATGTATGAAAAAGCACGGTTTGCTAGTTTATGTTAGATTCATGCTTAATTTATGTTTTATCTTTTTTTTTTAAGTATTCTGTGATGTAAAAAGTTGTTAAAATTTTCTTCATTACCCATTTTCTCTGATAATTACTGTTTTCCTGTAAATTGCGTAGAAATGTACATGAAAAATGGCTACACTGCTGCAACGTACATAGTATCTTATTAAGCATTGCGGGGTCTAAGATGTGTTACAGTAGCTACAGCAGTTGACATTTTTTAATGAACTGGTCCAATTCTGTTTCTATACTTCAAGTTTTTACACTTTCCTAGGGAAATTTCTGTACTTCTATACTTTCAAGTTTCTATACTTTCCTAGGGAAATTCTTAATGGTTCGCTGGTTGGTGAAGCCAAGATGAAAGTCTGAGATTGATAAGCCATTACTACGAAAACCAAAAAAAATTACGAGAATATTTTTTTTTTAATTTTGTAAAGAACCATCTGAATCTGTTTCTTATATTCTTTTTTGTCTTGCTTTCTGTCTTTTCTACAATCTATTCGTTGAGAAATACAAGACGACTTCAGTGATAAAGTGACATTTAATAAAACAGCAATTACTTAAAAAGTTAGGGAGTTTTTTTCTTCTCTTCTTTTTCGTGAGTGGCTTAGGATATTTATTTCAATTTCGCTGCATTTTTTACCATTTACCTTTAATCTAAAAGCTCATTTCTCTCTGTAATTGAATTGGCGGGAAAAAGGGTGTCAAATAAATCAATGGCAGACGAACACAAAAAACAGAAATTACACACATTCATTTCGTTGAACATTAATCTAAGTCTAAAGGTCGTAAAAAAATGAGAATCCTTACCTGAGATACATTACACTGACTACTCCGTGAAGGATAACATTCACTAGATGATATCCCATCGGTTCAAGCTCGTGCAAAGCGTAATTCCATCGAAAAGTCAACACACAAAATGGACGGTAGGACTTATGGCTCTGTTCCTAAACATTAAACAAAAAAAAGTTAAGTATGCTGAAAATAAATTTCAGAATAAAATAATACATATAATTAATTTAGAAGGCCAGTTCAGTTAAATAATAAAAATATAAGTTGTAAAGGAAGTTTCTTCTTATAATTATGTAATTTAGAAGAGCGAAGTGAGTCTCTCCATTCCCAACTAGATCACAGTTTTGTAACCGTTTTATTGAAAATCTACAAAAGTTAGAAATGTGAAATTTTGCATACCCATGTAGAAATCCATGTAGAACTGCACAATCATATTTTCAACATTTAAAACTGTAAATTTTATAAGAATGATTTGGTATTAAGCCATAAGAAAGTCCATAACAAAAGCTCCATTAGTTATGAAATCGAAACATAAATTTGTAATTGCTAATAATCTTACGTTTATCATTTTTACATACCTTCAATCTTAACATATTTTTGGAACTAATTTTAATAGTGCGCGAGTCTATTCAAAGCCCGGCTTTTTTACAAGTTAGCGACCCACTTGGGAGTTATTGTGACAGCGACTAAAATCGGTAGCTATTGCGTTTGTGCTGTCCGTCCATCCGTGTCTGTCCACCCTTAAGAATACTCGGGCTCTTATACTAAAGGTTGCCGGTTCGAATCCGTATATTTTTTTTTTCCTCAATGTCAGCGTGGGTTTTTTTTTTTTTCTTATTTTCCTAATGTTTTTTTATTTTTTTTCTAATTTTTTTTTAATTTTTTTCTTATTATTGTACTTTTTTTTTATTGTAATTTTTTAAATCTTTTTATTATTATTATGGGTCGCCCTTAAATTTATGCTTTAGCACAAAATTCTATTCACTTGTTTAAGTTTAATTTCTGCTTATTATTGGCTTTTTTTGGAAAGTTTAAAAAACTTTAATTAATAATCTTTGACACAATTTGGCGCATTATTAAGTGGAGAAAATGGAGGTTCTACGTTCAAGTGTATGTCTGCTAAAAAAAAATCCATATTCCTAACCACACCTACTTGCACAACTATTTGCATGTTATATATGCCAATTGTTTTAAAAATCTAATAAGATGTATCTCAGAGGAAAAAGGAAAGTTTGGTAAAATAGTTAACAAGGAATTTTTAAACTGAAACACGCAGTTCCATCCGGTCTTCAGCTCATTTGCATTCAAGATAAAACAGTAATTTGGACGCTGAAACTTGAAAGGCAAACTTGAATGATTTTTCAATGTAGATCGCAGTCGATTTTGAATCATATAGTTCCAAAATTTGTCATTATCCATTGCAGTCAATGCCCAAAACGATATTTCGTAAACTACTCAATTTAGAAAGCTAAGCTGTTATGTTTTAAGGATCTTACTCAATTTGCTTTGCCTGTGGATGTCTTTTTACCAATTGTTACTCAAAATAATTTCTGTATGGCTCATACAAGTGAATCATTCTTTGTTTAAACAAATAGCAGGCTTAATGGTTATTTCATGAATAACCAGATTTTTATTACATATTTACATATTATATATTTTAATGTAAATATGTAATATGTTTTTAATATTGCATATTTTATTGCAAACACTGTATGTAATTAAAGTTTATGAATTAATTTTAAAAGATTAAAGGTTTTTCTATTTGCTCGTGAACATGCAAGGCCAACTTCTATTATGCTTCGGTATTTGTTCTTTGTTTTCATAATGATTTAAAGAAATTTTAATATAGTACCATTTTCAATCTTTTATTGATATTCTGTTTCACAAAATAAATATTCCATAGATGAAGGTTGTTAAACAATCCTTGAAAAATAAATACAAATAACAAAGACAATTATTATTTTACTGCTTGAAAAACATTATGGTAGGAATAAATTTAATTAATCATTTATGGAGTTAAGTTTTTATGGAAGAGCGAAGCGAAGTCCATTATGCCACCAAAATCAATATTTGCCTGAATTTTATGATCGCTTTTACTGAAAAACTAAAATAGATAGAAAGATGAAATTTTGCATACATACGTCAAATTACACCGAGATGTGTAGAATGACAATTTCAATATTTAAATTGTACTCTAAGAGGACGATACGCCTATTTTTAAACCGCGCATGCTCACTATGCTTCGTACATATAGCATGTTCACAATAACTTTTGATCTGACCTGCGTTGCACTGTCACGTCTTAATCCATTTAAAGATTTAGTATTTGAAGTATCATATACACTTAACAGTTATAATCGACAATTTAAAAATCACTTATGTTAATGTGTCGAAATCGTGAAGAACATATAAAAACTAACATATAAAAGAACATATAAAAACAGAATTCGCAAATTCTGAAGTAAGTTTTTTATAGAAAAATGTTGTTAAATTTAATTAACTTTAAATTCGAAATCTTTTACATCTCAAACGAGCGAATCAAATCAAAGCCCGGCTTTTTGCTAGTAATAATTCACTTTTGCTTATTTTTCTGAAGAAATTTACTGTATTATTTTCTATTATTTTCATAATTATATTACAATTTGTGCATATTTATAAGTTTATGTTGTCTTATTCACAAAAATTTAGAAAATAGTCGTGAGGCCTATCTACAACTCTAAAACTAATTACAACCTATCTGCAATCTACCTAATTTTATTTATATTTATTTTAACTATATATTTTTTATTACTATTTTGTAGATGCTTTACTTTTACTATTGCAACTGTTATCTAGTTTTTCCTTTAAATAAAGTTAATTAACAATAATCATAAGTAGTAGAAATTTGTTTTAACCGCAGAAGTCAACTCAAACCGCTTCTAGAGAAGTGCTAGAGTCAAAAATTTTTCATTTTTCATTTTTAGAATGAAAAAAAAGGTTATTTAGGAGTAAAAGAAAGAAATTCCTGCTGATTAATAAACTTATTATTTCCTTTTTCTTTTTATAGGTTTTCAATTAAATTATTTCACCAATGTCCATTGGACTTCTGGAAGACGTTTATCTACATTTCAACAAGTATTAATTGAAATCCTAACTTTTTTATCCTAACTTCTTAAGAATAAGACTAGATCTGTATTCATTCCTAATTCTTTGGTAATTCCGGGAAAGTAATTTTCAGTTCTAGTGATTATTATCTGAACTTCCATCTTGCGGAAGATTCAATCGAGTGTAATTACAATCGTTAGCACAGAAAAGAGCTGTCAACACCTGCTATCAAGTTACGATTGATTAAGTGAGGCCTAAGAGTTTTATGAGGTGTCGTCAGTGGAAGGGTGACGCCAAACCTATTCCTCTTATTGTCAGAGCGTTTCAAGTAAGAGAGCTACTCGACTACAAATAGGAACGATCTGGATGTCAAACTAAATAATCTCACTTGGGAGACACAGTTCAGCTGTTCAAAACGATGATGGATATTTTTATGATGCAATAAATTTAAGTAAGAGAATGTTTTATGACTATTTGAAAAGATCGGAAAGAAAGATGGAAGAATAGAAGTTATACCGGATACTGCCGGAAATAAAACCCGCTGCAATTCAAAAGTTCAAAACTAAGTTATTCAAAGCGTTCCAAGAAGTTACAAAGAAAATCTATATTTTGCCTATTGTAATACATTTCAGAAGAAGCGAAAATATCGAAAGTTTTGCTGAAAAGGTCAAAGAAAACTTTAAGTCTTGAATTTTTATTTCATTTTAGAAAATTCAGTAAATGTTAAAATCAAGCTCAAATTTTTCTTTTCTAGCGAAAAAAAACCACACTTGGCATCTGCATGGATTCATTATCAATTTTTTTTTCACTTACAAGAAACTTAAAATATTTTGTTTATTTAAATTACTTGCAGAAATTTATGTTAATATTTTCCGTAATTGTGTAATTCCTAATTTTTTTAGAAACGTATTTCTTTAAGTACAAAATAATATGAAACTGATTTCTGATAAAGGGCTGCTGTTTATATTTCTGAAAGACAAGGTGACATTAACACCACCGTTGTTATTAACATTGTTAATATAAAAGTGAATTTTAGAAAATCTTAGAATAGTTGGAAAAACTTGTGGATAAGACACATTTCTCAAACTATCGAAGCAACATCATAAGTAAAACCTTTTATGTGTACTGAGAAGATTTGAAATATAGTTAACGCCTGTATTTTAACTTTATTAATTTTAATTAATTAAATTTAATTAATTATTAATTTTAATATTTTAATTTTATAGTTAACGCCAAATTTGAAAACAATCCCTCTCGGGAAAGAAACCTTGGTCATTGCATGTTTTTAATCTTTTAAATTTTAATTTTTTATGTAATTTTTAACTACAAAAATTTTTTAATAGTCAAATGTACAGGCGTTAACTATATTTCATATCGAAGCAAGAATTTCCTGCTATGTTATTATCATCCAAGAGTATTTTCTAAAATTCCCAGCAATTTCTGAATAAGTTTATTAAAACAATATGCATTAGATAACGTAGGAATTAGTGGTATAGTTTAGCTAAAAACAATAAGATTCTTTATATTTCATGATTCTATTTTAAACTCACAACAAACACCTTCATAGCTGCAAAGTGAATTCGCGTTAATGTGTACCGAAAAATTTATGAAATTGTATGCATAGAATTGGAGCCGAATTAAATAAAAATGGATTGATTTTTGAATTAAACGTGCTTCAAATGACCAGATGCTCAAAACAAGAGTTTAAAGGTTAAGTATTAGCAAATATTAGCAAATACCTACTAAATATTTGCAAACAGATGCGTTCGATGTTGTTTATTAGATACAATAGTTGCAGTCCGGTGAGTATTCGAATTTCATTACATAGATATGATTTGGTCTAACATTTAGAATGTTATGTTGAAATGCATATCTGTGCTAACTAAAAAAAAAAATTTAGTATCTTAGGAAGCTGATATTTTGAAAGTAAGTTTCGATTACCAATAGGAAGACCTTTGTTGAATTTGATCAATTTCTTCAGATGTTACTTATCATAGGCTCATTCATTGCGCAATGATGAGCTTGGAGCAATTAGTTAGTGCTAAAGTTTATACATAACAGTCCAGTCCTTTGAACATTATGCACGTACAAAGACGAAAAAATTTTGTTTGGTGTTACTTACTATCGTTTTCTTTAAAATTTAAACATTTGCTGTATTATCAAACTATACATATACGTAATAATTATAACTTGATATACGTTGAGCTTGTTTCGCATAGTAAGGACTGAGGAAACAGCACTGGAAGAACAATTTTGAGGAATGGGGAAAGAAATGGAAACCAAAATAACCGTCTCTCATTTAAGTTGTACTATAAATAACCATCTCATTAATTTTAACGAAGGATTTCGAATGTTATTTTACACGGATTATAAACGGATAAGAGGGATGAAAACCAAAATAAATTTCCATGTATTTTAAGTTGGGCCATAACAATGTATCAAATTTTGCGGAAATCTGTCCAGTCGTTTTAGCGTGATATACAGACAAACAGACAAGTAAACAAACGGAAAAATAGATAAATAAATAAGCAAAGGATAAAATTGCTTATTTGAAAAGCAAGATTTCTCTACCTCAGTCAAAAAAGAAAATAATATTAAGACCTTGGAACATGTATTTTTCTCCATCGAATGTTGTATCACCTTTAATCTGTCAGTTATCCACACAGTAATTGACTTTCCGACGTAGTTAATTCCTTTCCAGTAGATGAGCAAATTTAAGTTTGTCTAACAACTTCAATGTTATCCTTTAACACTGTCAAAACACGCCAAACCTTATTAGTTAGGTTTAAAAACAATCATTAAACCAAGTCTATTAAACCAATTTAATAGAATGACAAGCATTATATGGTAACACAATACCATTAGCTGCGAAAGTTAAAGCGATGTTTCCAAAAGATTAGTCTTAACTAGTTCGTTGTTTACAGAAATGGGCTTTGAATCAGCTTTTAGAAATGCAACAGATTAAAGTTTCTATTGACATGTTGAATCGTAATTAATTTGCATTCGTAATGAATTATCTTTATTGGAGTAGAGTTGAAAAGAATGTTAGACATGAATTTGAATGAATTATAATGCTGTATAGTTTTAAAGTCCATTCAAATAACGTTATTTAGTGTTTAGAAATAGCGTTTGCTTCAAACAGGTAAGCATATAAAATAATACGCACATATTGCACTTATCGTGCGTCGTTTTAGTCTTCTGATAAGATCAGCAGACGTTTGTCTGTCCCGTAGACAAGTATCATTAAAATCTCATTAAATTATGATTAAGCACAACAATCGCAACAATTGCGTCTTTTGCATTTCCAACAATCACATTTATAATAATAAGAAAATTAAAGCAAGATCAATTATATTTTCTTATCAGAAGACATTGCGAAGCATTGTGATTGGTTTACTAATCGCTATCCCTACCTTGTTTTATCATAGAACAATCATTTTATTTACCAAGCTGTTAAATACTCATAAATGACACATACGATATCACTGAATGTTTGCAATTATAAAGTTTACTTAATATGTTTTCTCAAAGGAAAGTCAAAGATAAGAATAACGATATCATAAAATTCTTCTTTGTAGTGTACTATTGGTTGCACGAAAATACTCAGAATCTTTTCTTGTGAATGGATTTCCCCAAGAAAGTATTCTATGTATATATAGTATTCTTTTCATAAATTCTATAAACATTTAGTAGAAGTAATCAATAGACTTGAAGTATATAATAATATTTTTCTTATTCTTTTTATTTAGAAGAAGATCACCTATAAAAAAAAAATGCATCTTTAAGCTTGAGATATATTTTAACTCTAGAGGACGAGAGATGATTATGCATTCGTTTTAATTTTTATAAAGAAGAAAAAATTATGAAAAAATCACTTTTACTAGGTTTAATTATAACAATTATTAAAAATGAATACACTGAAGCCGGTTATAACGCGGTTGTTTATATCACGAATTCGGATATAACGCGATTTGGTCTTGGACCCCGTCTATTTTGGAAAAGGTATATAATTGTAAAATTGCAAAATTTACCGTTTTTTCGCCGAAAATCAAATTAAAGGTGTAAATTAATATGCTTGTTTCCTTATTATTTACAGTAATTGAGACTCTATACCCACCCTAATGTCACGAAAATGTATCAAATACAATATATTTTTAACAAAAATACCAGAATCGCGGACTTTTTCATTTAACCAAAATGAATATCGAGATCTATTTTTCTGGCAATGACAACCAGTAAAGAGGCCCATGCAATCTAATAGGCGTAAGAATACCTAGTTTCGATCCACGTGACTCGTCGTTTGTACAAGATACCAAGATGGCGGCGCCAAATCGATTTTGGCTAATATAGCCCTTCAAAGTGTTCAAAAGGTAATGATTTATGTATTTATAAATATAAAATTCTCTCACATAGCTCTGAATGATGTAGGTAATCGCGAAATGATCATTTTAAATCGATTTGGAATCGTGTGGGCGATAATAGGGTGCGATACACGACATTTGACGTTGCGAAGTAATAAAAGTTCGGTTATATCGCGGTTATATCGAGATCTTGGATCCGAAAGATCGCTTTATAACCGAGCTTCTGTATATTTGGTTAAAAATTATTTATGTTTAATAAAAAAAAGGAATTACCCATTTATGCTTAAGTTGAGTTTTGGGCTCAACATCTTTTCTAGGGGAAATATTGTATGTTTTGGACCTCATCGGTTAAAAACCATTGATATTGACTGAAAAGCCGTAGATGTTTTTTCATGTACCTTATACTCAAAAGAAAGCCTAAAATGGCGAACCAATCCTTGCTATGTAGTAAAGTGCTTCTTAGCACAAAGCAAAATACAGTTTTTATGTTTATGTTCATTTTCTGATGAGTTTGTAGCAGGGATGCCGAGTGCAGCGATCTATTGCCCTACGGAAAGACGGACAGAAAGATTGGGAAAGAACGGTGGCAGTAGGGCAGTGGAAACTGGAGAAACCTGTGAAAGCCTACCCAGCACAGATCGAAACTTACCAAAAGAGCCGAAAGGTAATCAGAGGCTAGAGGTCTTTGTCGTAGTGACAAAGCCAACCGCAAGGCCTTAAATACATGCTACTACATCACACAATAGAAGAAACTAATCCATAGTCAACTTCATGTTACCAAAGTCTTCATTAAATTTTTTTTAAACTAAGTCCATCTCATTGCACAAACTTCCGTTAGCAAAATGCAAAAGGAATTAATTTATAAGAATTTCTTTACGGGAACACTCGTATTTAAGTATTCAGATCCAAAGGGCTTGAAAATCAATCATATTCCACATGAAATTCTGTGATGGAAGTTGCGGGTATTCAATTTAATAATTTTATTAATTGAAAAGTCTTAGCAGATTACTTCTTAACAAGAACAGCAAATTCTTTAAGTAAATGAACAGATCTGTGCAAGAATTAAGTGTTAGCTAGTGAATTATTAAGAAATATTTAACCTGGAAAATAGGCTGAAATGAGAAGGAAATCAGTAAAGATTAAATTTAAATTCAATTGAGTGAACTGCTTGATAATAAGTTAATAATGTAACCTGAGTGAAAGTTTCAAATTTTTTCATTGCACAATAGTATCTGAAAAAGGTAGGATTCCTGCAGAAATTGTATTTCTAAACAACCATTTTCAGAAAACCTTTTAGAAAAATAAGTTGAATTTGAGTATCAAATGCTTTGATAATAAGTTTTAGAAAGAAAACTTTTTATATTTCAATGTAAGACTATTCATGGTACCTTTTTCTTTAACAATACCAGTCCAAGTTTTAGCGCCTTCTGAAATTAAGGTATATGCCAGACAATGTATTCAGAATGTGTTTCTGTATGATAGCTTGTACAGCGACATTTATCGAGCGATAGAAAAAAAAATCTTACCAACATACTAACCCATAATAGGCATATATGAAGGAGTTTTTGTACTCTTACAATCAGGGGAGCAATCTCAGTTGAATTCAGTCCCCATTCGCTCCTTTTATACCCCATAAAGGTTCCGCTGGAAGCTTCGAAACGCTGATGTGTCGATGGTGGTTGGAAAGCTAGTAATGGCTGCTCTGTATCAGAGTACACGCTGTTACCCTCATCCAAGAGAAAAGACGGGAAGGAGATGTAATAAATTGAATCATAAGTTAGCACAGAGGACGTCAGGTCATGCTTATAAATCCCCATATTCTAAGAGTTTACCTGCTTCAATAATCACGATGCAAAACAGCTTTTGTTGAAAGATTGAGTATTGTCAAGTAAAGAAAAGTATTCTCAAAGTACTTGCCATGTAATTAAACAATTTTTACTTATACCTACAACACATAATGAATAATTTTAATCTATTCTCTTTGTGTAACGTTTCGTGCAACTTTTTTTGCAACTTATCAAAGAGTTTTTACTTTGTGTCACATTATGTTCATTTAGCACAAGAAAAAAGAACGTTATACCATGTTTACAGATCTTACAATATCTTTTCTGGTGCATCGTCTTTTATTATTATCATACAATTTTATTATTACACAATCAGATGAAACATACGTGCAAACTAAGTATTATAGAATCACAAATTCGAGGAGTATCTTCCATTCGGTCAAGCAGCTTCCGAGTCTGGAAGACAAATAGAAGGGGTCCGGCTAATTCGCCATCGAGGATCCGTCCAACCATATTTATATGAAGTGCAAGCAAGGAGGATGAATAGGCTAACATCTGAGATAAAAAAATTTCATGATGCATCTATAAAACTTACAATCTGCTTTCTTTTAATCAATAACTGAAAGCTTGGTTGAAATTAAAAAATATTTAACCATTTTTACAGCTTTCAGTTGAATCACTTTTTTAAGTTAATCTTTTTTTTTAAATATTACCCCTCCCCTTCCCCAAAAAATACCATTGGCTTTTTCTTTTTCTAAATTCTCTTCCAAAGTTGTCTTTAATTTAAGAGGACTTTAATAACATGCTCAAGATATTCTAGTTAATTCGTAAGTATTTATCCCTTCATTTGATACTGAGCTTTAATTACTTTGGAAATTAACCAGACGGAAAATCTACTTAACTAAATATTCTGGATGGAGAGCTATAGGATTATAATATTAACAATTAAAGAAGACTAAACTTTGAATTGCATTAGCATGAAATTTTTGAAAATACGAAGCGCTTGCAAAATATTCAAAAAGCCTTTAAGAAAAAATGTGCCAACTATATTTTTAAACATTATTTTACCATGAAAGAGTAGAAATAAGGACAATTGACTATATTCTAATGCAGTGATCAATTGTCATCGATTATACCATTACTGCAGAGTTGTACTGATAGTGAGCAAATAAGCCCAATTATTGAACTCAGTAATCAAGAATCAAATATACATAGATTTTATTTCAGTCTTCTTGCTAAGAAACTTAAGAACATTTCAAACATTGTTCATTGGTCGTCTTCTCCTTAAATAGAAGAATTGAGAGCTACTTGGATCACTTCCCACTGAAGAAGCCTCATCTAAAGAGAGGCGAAAGCTTTGGACCTCCTATGTTTTAATGTTTTAATGTTTTTAGTGTTTTTTTAACTTTTTATGCTTGTGTGCAGGCTGAACTTTTAACTACATTAAAATTTTAAATTGTTTTTATTCATGCATATATTTTAAGTTTGACAAAGGGATTTAAGTAATAAAATTGTCAATTGAAATTAACCTTACTTTTAGGATTTCGACAAAATAATTTCTCTGAAAATTTTATTACTTTTCTGTGAATGCAAATCATTGTCAAGATTTAGGGCATAATCGCGAGATAAGTTTTCTTTGGAAAGGCTCTACTTGGGAGGTATTTGCTTCTTGCAAAAGATTTCAGTTTTAATGTAGCAGATAAGGAATATTTAAGCCCAGGCATAAAGAAAATTTTATTCACTTTTTCTCTAAATTTTACTGTGCTGAATTAATAAGTTCAGGAAGCAGAGTGAAATGAAACCTTGATGTGAAGTAAATGCATTTTATACCTTTAAGTTAAAAATAGAATAAATTACACGCCTTGTGCACAATTCAAATGACAAAGGAAGAGAATGAAAATGACAACGTATTTACATTAAAGTCCTACTAAAGACATTACCAAAAGATCATCATGTCCTTAGTGCTTAGAAAACAATGTTTCTGAATAAAATACATTATTTATTAAAAATCTACTTAGACAGCTCAAGATAAAAAGAACAAGAGGTATTAGATGCAGATATTAAATTGTCAAAAATTTATTTCCAGGAATAAAAATATTAAGAAGGAAAACGGGAGAGAAGGAAAACGATTGCTTTATGCGCTTTTTCTTCAAAGAAAGTGATTTTGAAGAAAGGTGGAACTTTAAGACACGATCAATGCTCAGTGAGAAAGAAGACTGTTAAAATAGAAATAAAAATAGCCAGGAAAAATTTGAACTAAGAAACAAAGTAAACACGATAACCAAACAGTGTTTGAACTCCAACAGGTTATTATAAATTTCCAAAAAACAGTTACCATAAGTTGCAATATGTTTCCACACGAAATTCTCATTTTATGATTTCAAAGTTAATCTCAACAGGAAAGAATGAAATTGCTTTTCATGGAAAAAGGAGAGCTATGAGGAAGACAGAGTTCGAATTAAAATAAGGCTTTTTTTGTGGTAGGAAATTTGATTTATCTAGAGTTTGAATATAAAATATTGCTGGCTGCAGACAGTTGCAGATGAATCACCTCCAATCATGATTGACATCAAAGCTAACAATTTTATAAAACTAAAAACAACAGCATTGATTGAAAGTGACTCTGACACTGCAACATTCTTGGCCAACATTTGCAAATATCTATTTCCTTTTTTGTTGTTGTTGTAAGTCGTTCATTCAAATTCAGATAAAGGAAACTATTTATTTCAACAAATGAATGCAAAGTAGAATACTAAGGAGATATCCTTTATTCTTAATAAAACTGCTGGAGATAAAATTATGAAAAAAAGGCTCAAATAAAGTTTTGCAAAACTTTTCACAACAATTCTTACTAAATATTGATACACTGGAAAGCTTTCTGCAGAGAAATGCAGGGAATTTCGTGAAACCAGCCATATACTGGTAATAAATTTTGTAGAAATATGATGTTGTATTTCAACTACAAATGAGAATATAATTGTCAGCTGTGAATTTGCTTATTACAAAACTAGCAGCAAAGCCTGGCATAAAAAATCTGAAAAATCATTTTATTATCAACTATCAAATATAAAGTAAATGTAATCTAAATACTGTGCTAACTTGTGAAGCTTCTACGGCAAAAATGGTTTTGAGTTTCGAAATCAGCGTAAACAACTGAGTAAGTATGCCAAATTTCATTAAAATGGATGCAATGGTAACAAAATTATTTGGCTTTGAACGTATGTTTTGTTAGAATTTCAGTTGTCGAGGTCAGTTCCCAAGAATAAATTTTCATGGAAACAACATGGAATGACACAATGAACTA
>JAFIDM010000001.1:43967692-43997135 GCA_023159025.1 Thereuonema tuberculata
TGTATATATTTGATTCGATTGATGATTTGATTTGAATTTTTTTTTTTTTAATGTTTATCAGATCTATTTAGGTGTACTTCTTACCTGTACACCTGTAATATAGGTTCTGAGAGTTTAATCTAAAGGATGATTTTCCACCCAAAAAGAAAAACGAAATACCAACCATATCTAAAGTTTAATTTATCTAAAGAATAATTATTATTTTTGACTCATAACGCCGAAAGGCATTTAAAAGTCACCTTTGTATAATCTAAATACTGCGCTAACTTGTGAACGAAGCTTCTACGGCAGAAATGGTTTTGAGTTTCAAAATTAGCGTAAAAAACTGAGTAAGTATGCCAAATTTCATTAAAATCGCTCCTGTGGTAACGAAATTATTTGGTTTTAAACGTATGTTTTGTTAGAATTTCAGTTAAAATTTCATGGAAACAACATGGAATGACAAAATGAAATAATATTTCATCCAATATGTGTACCTTTGATTCAACGGTACCATTGAGAACCTTGGATCTATCTTAATAGCTTCATTATATCGAGTTACAGACAGACGGACAGACAGACAGACAGACAGACGAACTTAGCCAATTATATAAGTTTCTAACATCACACCAAATTTAAATGTAAAGACTGCATTTAATATGACAAAGCAAATTTTCGAAAAGATTACAAGTCTTTTCTTTTTAGGCTTGAAAAAGAATAGACATGTAATCTTTTCGAAAATTTGCTTTATCATTTTAAATGTAGTCTTTACATTTAAATTTGGTGTGATGTTAGAAATATTTAATAGTAGAAGAATTAGGAGAAGAGATCTACTAAAAAAATATGGGAACTATACAATTATATAAGTTGATATAGAAAATGTGATATCCTGTTGCACAACAGAGATGTCTCAAAATAATGAGAGAAAACCCTCCTCTAAAAAGCAATAATAATCTCTTGAACTCTATTTTTCATTTCTAATATTGGCTCAAAATTGGCCAATTGGCTTTCACATACATTTCCATCATAAATTCTATCTCGTGCTTCTTTAGTCTTGACAGCGATGTCAATCTGTTTTGTACTTGTTACTGTCATGTTTTCTTCTTCGCTACTCATATATTCACTTATCAAAAAGCGATGTAATCGAAAAATCAAAATTAATCTACAAAATTCTTTGGTGATTCAATAAAAAAAATTTATGTTAATTTACAGTAATCAATAACGTAAACTAATTATCTGTTCCATATTCCACTCTCACTCTCTCTCTCGAGTTCATAATTATTTATAATATCATCGTCTTACCTTCTTATATAATTTTATCAAATAAAGATAAACACAAACTTTCGGAAAGTTTATTATCCGTCTTTCCTTCGTCAAGCCTAATTTCCAACTAATTACAATGGGATAACATACTAAGAATTATAACAAAGTAAAACAATAATGTTACATTATGCCATTATTGACCTAATAGATCTTATTAGATCATGAAACCTTTATTATTGAGAAAACAGCCAAATTGATAAATCTGAGCTTGCACAGCATAGCATTAAATTGGGCCACCGTAGAAGCAATGAAGTTGAAATTTTATGCAACGAAAAAGACACTAAAACAAGAAAAATTATCGAAAGTCTAATTATTAGAAACTCAAAAGGAAAAAAACATAAACAGGAATGATGGTTTAGACGTAGATTCAAGGTTTGTGAAGTTAGCTGATAAGGAAGCAAATTTGTTATTGCAACAAACCAAAAACAAAGTATTCTTTCAAGAGTTTTCTCAATAATAAAGGTTTCATGATCTGATAAGATCTATTAGGTCAATAATGGCATAATGTAACATTATTGTTTTACTTTGTTATAATTCTTTGTATGTTATCCCATTGTAATTAGTTGGAAATTAGGCTTGACGAAAGAAAGACGGATAATAAACATTCCGAAAATTTGCGTTTATCTTTATTTGATAAATTATTTAAGAAGGTAAGAAGATGATATTATAAATTATCTGTTGACTACTGCAAACCTTTTTTGAGGTATATGGTTGTCAAATTCCAGATTGGAAATTAGTAAATTATCAAACTTGACAATTCTTTAATATATATGCTGTAATAGCTATAACGCACAGATTAGTTTCATGATAAATCAGCAGAGATCTGATCTACTTTTATTGTCTCTTAGATACCATCTTTGACATAAGCTAAAATTGCAAATATTACGTTTCGATTCAGTGTCAGTTACCACACTTAAGCCTGAAACCTTCATTTATTATTTTATTTTATTTTGATTCTTTGTAATCTTGCATGCGCAAGATTGATTTATTTTCTTTTGTGTAAAAAAAAAAAAAAAAATTGTGTAAATGTATATTAGTTCTTGTGTTCCCTCACTTGAGAAGGCTGTCTCTCGACAGTGAAACGTCGTGTATTTTATTTGCATAAATATGTCAATTTCTTTACGCAGGTGTATGGCTCTATTATTGCTTCAAATACTATGCAGTGCACGTAAACCTTATGTTTTTGTACTAAAGAAAATAATTCTTAATAAAAGCAATACATCTGCTTGAAGTTTTGAATCTTACAGAACGATGGACTTAAAATTAGGCAACAGTTTTTTTTATCTACGTACATATGGTAGAAAACGTCTATATGGGAAATCCGTATGAACTTCTAAAACCCCATTAGAGATTGCAAATAACGATTGTTTCCTTTAAATAAATTTGTTCCTTAATTGTGTAACCAAATCAATTTTGAAATCTCAACCATCAATATTTCAGAAACGTTTTAGCCTTTTTCGTGTATAACTAGAAAGACCATTTTATTTAAGTTTCATAAGATCTAAGATTGGAAGAAAAAATAAAGAACATTATGTCCTCTACTTTAAAAATGTACATGACATCACACAGGTCTGATAATATCAATGAAATCAATAAAAATTTTAAAAAATAAAATCATAAATACAGTAGATGGTTAAAGTAATAAGGACGATTGTCTTTAAGTTATTTTCTCTGTGATGTTACGACTTGCCATAAAGGCGTCCTAACTTCTGTCTTGTTATCGAGTTCACTTGGCAACCTATCCAAAACTGCAAAAGAAGTTTTAAAAAAATGAAGAAACCGCAGGCAAAGAAGATTGGAACTTAAATTCAAAGCTTTGGTAGTTCGAGGCCAAGATTTAATCGGACAATCAACAAAGACTCAAGCAACTCATAATAGAGGAATATTTTTCGAAACGGGAAAGCGAACAACCCATTTGGAACCGATACAAAAAGTGATGATTCATCGGACAACAGTTTTAGTTCATTAATCATCATTATAAAGCCAACAACTTGGAATTAATTTCGAAGCATTGAAAATGCACTGAAATGGAATCTATTGCAGGATTTATGTTTAGTTTTACGTATTAAGTCTTCCCATTTAGTTACAGGCAAACAGATTTTGTTTAGGTAGAAGTAAGAAAAACAATTACTTTCATTTAATCTTCTAATTTGATAAATATCTTAAGGTAGCTTTTGTAAAACTCACCAGATAACGCAAACAATGCAGTAAATTAGTATTATGAAACTAATTAAAAATATTAAAGTCAAAAGATAAAGGAGAATAGAAATAATCACAAAAAATATCATAGAAATTCGAGTAAATGATAAATATGTATAAGTGCTTCTTATGTATAGAAATAAAAGAAAAATAAAAGAAAAAGAAAATTTAATAGGCTATAACATTAATGTCAAAACTAGACTTTCTTCAAGACAATCTGATTTCACTTAATGTAATTTGAAGTTTTTCTCAAGAACTGCACTACAATTACAAACATTTTTTCTATCAACAAAAGAAAATAATAATAAAAAAGATATCTCTTCTTCTTATCTTCCAAACATTAAATCATTAAGAAAGTATTAATCAATCACTTCTAATTCCTAATTCCCTAATTATCAAAAGACGTAAATCTTGTTTTTCTGTTTCAGATCCAAATTCTCTTTAACAACTGTTTTTCAGAATTTAAATCTGAAACATAGAATTAAGTTGAAACGATGTTCTAAATTCGAGGTTTTTTTCATTACAAATCATTAAATGAATTCTTCGTTTCTGACTGTTACATGATCACTTTATTTCCATGGAAGTAAACTAATTTTATAATTATAATAATAGTCTCTCGCCGATGAAAGATCGGGGGGAGAAATCCTTTTACGTTCCCTTGAGTCTCTCTTGATTGTCATTTTTTGTGAGTATCAAAATGCTACAAAGTGAGCAATTGTTGTAAATTTTATCTTGAAAATGGGCCTAATGATTTTGATGAAATGAGATGAATCTACCGTTTTCAATTGCGAGAAAGCGATTTAGCTAGGTCTCGACTTCGGGAAACTAATTTAGGGGGTAAATGATTGACTGGTGACCTAGGTACAGGGTTACAGTATTCCTACTTTATTTTCGTTTTAGCTTATTCTCAATAAATTCGTGTTCTGTGCGTTTTACGTGTAATAAAACAATAATTTTATTTTTAGCTGAAATAAAAATAACAATTTTACTTAATAATAATTTTTGAAATGTTTTCCTTTCAACGTCGCGTGTATTCACTGCAGAACTGTCCATTTCCTCGAAAGGGAGTTAAATAACCAGGTGAATGTCTACAGTGTTCTTACTTTATTTTACAGAGCAAATCTCGGTCTTCCAGGTACTTTCCTTTACGTGAGACCCACTCTTTTGAAATTATTTTTTGTTTACTTCTTTGTAGGTACATAAACAGACAACCGGCACTTTAACAGTTTATTAGCTGTTAACTAAGTGTCAAAAGTGGCACAAAAAAATGTTAACATCAAGAAGGGCGTGAATACAAAGTTTTATGAACCATTAAACCTGCAAAAAAACTGTGTTTAATTTTCTTTAGTAAGATCATGAAGAATGTAGGAAAGAATAAAGAATATAAAAGAGAACAAAGAAATTCTAATTAAAATCTTACTCGTATTATTATAAAGCTTTCTAAATTACTTCTAAATGTCATAGAAGTAATTTTTTTTCTTACCCTTATATAAACTGAAGATATTTCAGTCTAATATTAATACTTTATCAAGCTTCACTAAACGATATTAATCTTCATTTCCTTGTACAGTCTTTCTTTATACATGATATTCGTTCAAGCTTAGTTCTGAACTTCTTCAGGCAAATAGAGGAGCAAATAGACCAATGCATCTATTCACGAAAACATAAAGCTCTTAATACATAAATTTTGAATATCATAACAATGTAACAAAACAAAACAACTAAACAATCTATGCGAGTTTTGTCTTATTACGTAATATCCTTTTAAAACACTTCAATGAATAATTGTTTATTTTTGCCTTATTGATACATTAAAAACTATAATACAATTAAAACTGTTAATAATACATAATAAATGTTTGAATGGTCTGTCCAATCAGGAAGCACCATCAAAGATAAATTACGAGAACACATCCAAGCGTTCAATAGTAGTAGGAAACATGTTTCTAATTGGTCAGACCATTGTTTATTAAATGCTCACAACCAGGACCCAATGGTTCAAATTCTTTTTCAAATTAAAAACAAGCAGATGAGGCTGATTGTAGAAACATGTATTATTAGCAGTTTTAACTGTATCAATAAGACAAAACAATTGCAAGTAGACCATTATTCATTGGAGTGTTTTAAAAAGATAAGACAAAATTCGCACGGATTGCTTAAATCATATATCTGTTTTGTTTTGATTTGTATTGTTAATTGTTATGAAATAGTATAGAGAATTTCTGTCATCAAAATTGATTTATTTACTGTCTCCTATAGGGACATAGAAATAGAGATAGAAAACGAGTCGAAATGGTCAATTATAGATAGATAAACTGATGGACAGAAATATGGATTTTCATTAGAACCTTAAAAATTTCATGTTTCTATACAGTATTTTCAGTCTGTTTGTCCAGTAGGTAGTCATTTGAACAGAAATGAACTGTCTGCGCTGTAGGCAAACATCAACAAATGTCGACGTTCTTTAACCCTGTAGTTAAAGGGGTTGTCATTAGGTTGACAATCGAGATAAATGCCGGTTAAGAGAGACACACATCGCTAAGAATCCCTGAATAGTTTAGGTGTCTTTGAAGAAAATCAAAATACACTTCTCCATTTAACAGAAAACAGGAAGTAGGCACTAATTAAGAAAATTGATGTTAGTGGGGTTTTTTTTGGACGTGCCATAAATGCGCCTTATGAAAAAATAAATAGCACCATCTCGGGAAAATGAAGCTTCATCGTGTATAATATTACAGATGCAATTTTAATAGTATTAATAAATAGAAAGAAGCCAAAGACAGAACTGCATCCATAAAGGAAAATCTGCGGTAACTAAGCCTTGGACACATTGAAGATGATAGTAGCTCCTCGTGAAGTACTTTCCAAACTTTTGTATGCGAAATCCATTCTGTTTTCGCTACTTATTCCTAGTTCAGGTACTACCGAGTCAAAAATTCGATTTCCTCTTTCGGGTGTTGCAGCACTTCTACTGTTTGCCTGCGGCTCAAATTTGTCCTTTCTTTGAGGTACCGATTGAAAACGAATACAAACTCATACTCTTAGCAGTAACTAAATATCTGCATATGAAAATAAAAGAACGAAAGCAATTTTTTTCTTTGGGTTTTTTACTAATTCACAATACTCTTTGGGGAAAGCTTATAAAAATGACTACCTTCGCGCTATTCACGTCGAGCAAACAAAACAATTACATAAAATATTGATCACCTTCCGAGTCATCGACTAGTTCTATGCTCACTATCGATATTAAGAAAACGATGCATTTTGACGCTACGTTTTACTTTTTACTGACTTTTTCCTACAAAGATAAATCTTTATAGAACTTGTAACTGACAGGTACCTTTTAGGCTAAATATATTCTAGATAACTGTGTATACTATATAAAAAATATGTTTTCTGCATTACATATAATTCAAGCAACAAAATTTATAGAAGATTGACTAAATAAATTATGAAACAAAGGCATTTAAAGCACGATTCATTGAAGCCGGCGGAATGCTGGCACATGAATTTCCTCACTAATATTTTTTGTGAGTTTTTTTCTTATTTATTTTCGCTTTGGATGCTTCACTGCGATTCCGACAATTAATTCTTTTGTTTCCAACGTATTACAAATCTTAAATCTGCCTTAGATTCACAATCTATCCATACCAGGGATGATTTTAAATTATTATTAATTTAATAATATATCTGTTTTGCGTAAAACATTAAGGTGGTGTTTTTCCAATTTACGAATATGCATATGTGTTTATGTGTAATAAGATTTAGGTTTATATTCAACTTTTTTATTTATTATTTTCTTATATGTTAGGTACAAAAACGCTCAAAATTAACAGAATCCAAACGAAATTAAGACCGTACTAAATCTAATAAAAAGTTAAATTCAGTAATACTTTAAAAGGAATAATATTGAAATAGCTGAAGGAGATTAATAACATGATACAATGATCAATGCAACCCCTGAAAAAAAAAACTGACTGCAACTTTCAATTCTGGACTAATAGGAAAATAAAAATAGACATTCCAATAACGACGACAAAAAATAAGTGACTATGCTGTGAAGTGAGAATTATAATGAATTTAAAGGAAAACTCTTCCACTATATATCCTGTATTAGAAATAAAATAGATCTTGGTTACGAATTTTATATAATTTATTCGGAGATATTAATCAATAAGGAAGTGTAATCAAAGAAAACGTATTGTTCTTAATTTCAAGGAACTATTTTTAAACCTGTCATTGTTAAGTTTAATTAAGATAGGAATATGTATTTTAATGTCTATTCTCAATATTAAAGTCCTCTAAGTAAATATATTTTATGCTAGCAAGAATATTTAACTCTGAAAGTTAATTTAAGAATTACGTAATATGTTAATATAGCAATGACTTTTTTTCCAGTTGATTAAAAAACTGAATTATTTTCTATTTCGTAAGCTTTTCTCTGAAGATGTTTAAAATTATTAGTTCTTTCGCAGAGCTCAGACTTAATTACTATAAGAATTTTTAACTGACGTCGTTTCGGAACAAAATACTGAAAGAAATCAGATAAGAAGCAAATTATAAGCACAGTGGCCTCACAGGAGAGAACTACCTGGTGGTTTTCTTATCACGAATACTCTTTCCGGTTTTTATCTTGATGAAATCTAACCTTCAGATGTCCGGAAGGAAAGTCTGGAGGCAAAAGCGGAAAGAAAAATATAAAAGCGGATAAATTAAATTCGTAGAAGAACAGCTGCAACGAAGAAAAGGAATTTAGAAGGTTAATACATTTCTCGGAACGTGTGCAGATTAATAATTCGAAATGGTAGATAAAAGGAATTAAGCTGGAATTGTTTTATTTGTTTTGGCCAAAGGAAAGTAGATGAAAAGATCAATTTTCTACATCTTTAAAGATAATGCACAACGTCTTTAATAAAAGACATATTTTTAGCAAAGAATATATTCTCTTTTTTTTTTTTGGTAGAGAAGAAAGGCAATTTCAGTAAAACGTATAATGTATTTGAAAAGATAAATGCTTAATTAATGTTTAACAAAATCAAACATCCGTAAATAAATGATTAGAAGTTTTGAGTTCGATGTCCTGATCCGTGTGTTCGAATCTAAATGCTTCTACGAAATGAGAAATGGCGGTCAACTTCGTCATGTTCACTGATATTCAAGACTTTTAAACTTGAGCTTCAATCAGGGTGATGAACAGGATGACTTAATACATTACAGCTTATAATATATTGTTCGATAGTTTCGAATAAATTTTTTAGACTAACATTTCCTTGGAATGGTCTATGCCTAGAAGAAACAAAGAAAAGGTTCGAAAACTGGGTATATTAACCAAGATCCTCCGTAGAATATAACTTTTTTTTAATTTCATACATTTTCAGTTCACTTTTAAATTTACGAAAGGTAATATTGTGAAACTTTAAATCTTTATTAACTTCGAATAGCCCAAAAAGAAAACGTTATTTCTTAAATTGTTATTACGTTGAAAATTATATGAAATAAGTTTTCAATATTACACGATATTTATTTACTTAACAAACTTAACCAAAAAAAGAAATTTGGGAATTTCAAAAACTTATTTTTATTTTCACAATATCTTCTTGAATTGCAAACTTTCCTGTCCGATAAGTTTGTTTAATCACCAACTTCAACCAGCTTCAATGAAAACAAATAAAAATCCATTCAAATAATTAGCATAAAGTTAAATGTTATTGCTCTTCCTTCTTTAATTTAGCCGCAAATCTCAAAGGGACTGGAGGCTGTTTCATTTTAAAGTAGACAAATGGTGAAGATGCTAACTGGTTTTTAAAAAAGTCTAATGAATGTAGTGCATGCATGGTAATACATTTCCATTTACAACAACGTTACGAGTTGGAAGACCACAGATGGTAGCAGACATCTTCCTTTCTTTTCCAAAACAGTTTAAGATAAGTGTCTTTTAGGAACACCGCCCGCCCTAATGCACAAATGAAATTCCCTGATGGCACAACGCAGTTAACAACATATGTGCTTCTAAAACAGAAACGGAAACAAACGGTCACGTGGGAGTCAAGGGAATTGAATCAGAACTGAAACACCAGAGATACAGAACTGCAAGTTTTATCAGCATGTCTGTGGTTTCATTACTTCTAATTCTCGAAGACTGCACTCGCTCCCAACTTTTAACTTTATGTTAGCTTTTCAAGCATCAAGTCCGTGATGCTCCCCGCATTTCTATTGAAGAAAAACTATGCGAAATGAGGCTAATAACTACTTAAGAGAACTACAAAGCATAATTTTAATTGTATGCATAACTTTTTTTAATTGTATGCATAATTGCAACTCTCAGAAGTTAAAAAAAGAAACAAGCTGGTCATAGAGATTGTGGAAACTTTTGTAATAAAAAAGCTTTACTGTATTTTTGTTGTGGTATTTTTCTTTCTTTTAGATGTTCATTCTTTTTGACTTTGAAATGCTTTCTGTAAAAATTCATTAGCTAACAATTTTAGAAATTAATTTTTCTCATCTACAATTTCCATGCAATTTCTGATATATTTTTCTCTTTATCATCTTAAAATAGGACTTCCCTAATCTTTTCTTGAAAGATCACCTCTGAAATTAAATTTTAACTGAGATTATATCTAGAAGACGTGCAATTTTAGCAGATAAATGTGCACATTCCAACCTAAATTCTTATTCTTGCTTTCTAGTTATGTATTTTGTAACTAGTATTATGTAGTATTATTTATTTATTTATTTATCATACGTAAGTTTTTTTAAAAAAAAGAATATTACTTTAAAAGTGACTCTTGAAGGAAAATCTAATATTTTTAAGGGTTCTTGTTACCTAAGTAAGTATAAAAAAAAATAGAATAATAATAACATATTTATATTAGCGTTAAGCGAATAAACCCGTTGTAATATGAATACCCATAGATGGTATTTCAGAGAAAGTATGAATATTTCACACCTAATAGCTCTAGCATTTTTCTCGTAAGTTATTGAATAGATTGAATATCACTTCTGTTGCAATATTATTTTTTTAATATTTTTAACAAGTTTTCTTGCTTCACTAAGAGTCCAGATTAAACATTTATCAAAATAAACACAGATTTCTGTTGATATTATTTGATTCTAAAGATGAAGGATTATAATATTTAAAAAGTAATGAGGCCGACACTCATATTAAATATCATAAATATTTTTTTTTACGTGTGCGGTTAAAATTTATAAAGTGATAAATTAAAAGCACATAAAATAAAAAAAAATTAAAAAACTAATACAGTCGGACCACTATTTAGCGAAGTCGCTAAATCCCGAAAAAAAGTTCGTTATATGGAAAATTCGTTAAATAGAGATTCACCTTTTAAAATTGTTTTGAACTACATAAAACAGATTTGAAATACATAAACAATAAATATTATTAAAAAAAGTAATAATTTTAATGAGATAAAGCATAAATTACCATATGCGTACTTAAATTTTACTAATAAAGTCTGTTAATTTTGTCTGAGTTTTTTTTTTGAAAAAGTGTTTTTTTTTCTCATAGTACGTCTCGCATCTTTGCAATGCACCAAAAACCCTTCAGTATTTTCTTAAAATTGTAATCCGCGTCGGATTGTTTGAAATGATTTTTGCATTTCGTCATACGAAGGTTTTTTTGATTTCTGCATCATGATCATCATCTTCCTCGCAATTCATAGCTGTATTGTTTTTATTTTCACACTGTCCAAAATATCCGATTCAGTTTGTGTTTCCGAGGTCTTTACTTCAAAATCAAGTGAAAGATAATCATCAAACAGCACATCAAATTCCCTCAGCTGTATCCACATTTATTTCATTTCATCTAAGGGAATATTAATAATAAAAACATTTCAAGGAGAAAAAAAAAAATAGATACCACGAAAAAGTTCGTTAAATAGAAAATGCACTTCGCTATTTGGAGGTTATTTTACGAAGAAATTAGCAAAATGTTCTTGGTTCCAAAGAAAAGTTCGCAAAATAGAGAAATTCGCAAAATAGAGGTTCGTTAAATAGAGGTCCGACTGTACATACTAGTTTTTTATTTTTTCATTTTGTATGTTTTAAATTTATCACTTTTTAACTCATCATATATTAAACAATTAAAAGTTTTTTTAGCAGATTAAAAAGAATCTACAAATACTATGGTTTCAGTTCGCCTGCCAGCCTTTGGCAAGTGATTCCCAACAGGATGACAGATGGTTTATAAACGTAATTAGACCAAGAAAGGAAATTTATAAAGATACTTCGAGCGTATAAAATTTAGTTTATATATTAACATACTTACAGAAACATTTCGGCAACAAAGTTAGCAGCAATAGAAGAAAATTTATAGAAATTTAAATGATCGCCATTAATCAAAAATATGAGAAAATATTCCAATATTATCAATGGAATTTTGTTTACGAAAATTAATAACAGATTATAATTGATTATTTGTTACAATAACTTTGAATATTTTAATTAATTGCTTCCGATCATTTGGTGTCTTTCTGTTTTAAAAGTTCGACTTAAATATTAGTAAATGTACACAGAAACAAACAAATATTCTCTTTTATTTACCGTATTTGTGTTATTGTGTTTACTTTTATGCTTAATAGTGTTGCTATTATTATTGATTATGTACTCGGGTAATATTGATATTACAATTGTTGTTGTTGTTATTTTACACTTTATTGTTTAAATTAAGAGTTAGTATAATTAAAAATTAGTAACATTTGATTATCTCAATAATTTTAAATATTTCAGCTAGATATTTCAAATATTGACATGGCATAATCACATTCCTACATTTTCATAAAAATTGAAAATTATAGCAAATTTCTTGTGAAGTATTTAATTCATTAAAGGAAGAATAGTTATTCTTATAATTTAACCACATTCCTATTTTTCTATACCTTTTCTTTTATACTTTAACTCCATTCCCCTCATTTGTAAAATTAAGAAAAAAAATGGGATTCTAATCTAAAATTTGCTCTTAATGTAGCCAATGAAATTTTAAAACATTAACATTTAGCATTTTTTCTAACATTTAATTATAGCGTATTCCAGATCCTGGGAACTTAATAAATTTTACAAAGTTCGAAATTAACATATCTTGACTGTGAACTTAGTGTCTTTGCTTTTTAAGGAAAAGAAAACAACACATCCTAATTTAAAAGTAATTTAAATCTGATTATGACGATACCACCGATCCACTGAGATTTTCTCAGATAATTTTGTAGACAAATTTTCTCTAATACTGGTTGCAAGTCTACAAATTTAATATATATAACTAGAAGCACTGAAGAATTTACAAGTAAATTTGTAAGTAAAGAGTTTAATTCATTCTCCGATACAAAAGTGAGACAGAGCTTTCTTATTGTTCGAATGCTTTAAAAAGGAAGGGAACAAAATCAATTTTTTAAATTTCTATGTTAATTTTCTGCTGTTTTGACAAAAATATGTTACAACTATAGTACATCTTAACTACAGTTATGGTTGAATATAGACAATTATTAGCCATTATACTAAACATAAAGTTGTTTCAAGTTGTTGTTTTTTTCTTTAAAGTGGAAATAATTATTCAATTTCTTATGAGAACTTTGGATTTTATTTTTTGGTTTTTCATGCTTTCTTATGACATTTGTTACAAACTTGTTACAAATTTGTTTGTTCATAAAAATATCTCATGTTTGTTGCTCTCTAATGTTGATACATACTAATGTATAATATAGGCACTTGATTTAATTTGATTAAACTTTATTACTAATGTTTACAGAAAGAATTAGCGGATTTTATCAATTTGCATCATATGGATAATGTCTGTAATAATATAATATATGTTTTCACAACTTAAACAATAAAGAAAAGAAAATGGCAACAACTTTTGTTCACAAAAACCTTGAGAAAGTTTTAAGAGATTAAAACGAAATATTGGAAATTGTCTACAGTGTAGAGTTTCAGGAGTTTATTTATATGTTTATCTGATTAAAAAAAAATCGCAACAGTTTACGGAAAGCGGGCTCTAAGTTCTTAGAGAAACTTCTTATTTAAATATTTAAAGTTCATTTTAATCGTCTTCAGATTCGATTAATGAAAACGTTTTTTTCTGAAATACAACCCGCATATTAAATTTCACATTACCCTTCACCTTTCCAGAACTAGTAACTCAAGGCATAGCTTCTAGTGATTATCAGAACAATGTTCAAATTCCGCTACGTTAGTTTCTCCATTTGTTAATTTGTATTTCGCCTCTTAACATGCCATGCATCGCTTGCTGAAATTATAATTCTCTAAGAACACGTCTGCATTAAAGTTTAAAGCCTTACAGGTCAACTAGCAGAATGAAAGAAGGCCACTTTAAGTTACTAAAGGAACTTTTTAGGTATAAATAAATTTTAGGAATAAAAATAAAGAAAAACTAGTAATTAGTTTTAATTGACTAAGATATATTATTGCAGTTAGGGATGTCTGTCAACCTAAAGGACAATAGCAAAGCGATGTCTTTCTGGATATGACAGCGCTCCATTCATCTTGACGTTTTTCCGATAAATTACATTTGAATAATATTTCGTTTTGTGAGATGAGTCTTCTTACAGTCAGAGATAAGGAGATCTAGCACAAAGAACTTGGAATAAAAGGAAATTCTTATGCTAGAAGAGTATAGATTAGATCTACATTTCACTTTTTCTTTTTTTTCTTAAACTATAACTGACTATAACTGCTAATATAACAGTCAAAAATTTGGAGGTGGTCTTTTTCTTGACACAGTGCTACTACATTTTTTTCAGTGTTTTCATATTTTAATTTCAGAAGATTTTTTCTGTTGAAATATGGACTACATATTTTGTTCTTTCTTTTGTCAGTGCTATCTTTATTTTTCGGTTATTGGCTGTCTCTTTATATTGATAGAAATGATTGATTCTAAATTTTCACTAATGTTGAGAAGTTAAGACAATTTTCTTTAGATATTCTAAGGAAAGTGGGCTTCACATTTTTTTCAGAAACTTCTTTTTTAAATTGTCCGTATTCAATAATTAATTTTGTATTAATACTTAATTCACAAAATAATGTAAACGAATTTCCAATCTTTATGAATTTAGAAATTATAACACCTGGTGAATATAAACAGTATTTTAAAACTTTCCATTGCTAAAAATGAATTAATTTTCTCAATCTGCTACTACTTACTTAAGTTATCTAGTTTCAATTCATTGTATCAAAGCACAGTTATTTCTGAAGCGAATTCCTATTCATTATTGTACTGAGATGAAAATTTATTTCACTTCTAATGATTTTCTATGGGAATTTTGATATGCGCGCAAATTCCTAAATACGAAGCCACATGGAAAGACTTTAAAAACGAAAAATCAAATCGTCTGATACCAAAAACATATACGCAAATTTCAAGAAGATCCATTGACAAGAGATTTATTTATCTTCTGATTTGGAAAGAAACTACAAAAAACTAAAGCTACCAAAGCAGATATGTTTGAATAATTTTAGTAATTATTACTAGTTAGATCTTTCAGTGGATTTGTCTTTTATTAATATTTTTCTTTTTACAGTATTCTATGTTTTAATATTCTTAGTAAACTTAAAATTACTTTTAACATAAGCACTGATTTCTTTAACATAAGCACTAGGACTCCAAGAATGAGTTGACGTATCTCCATCAAAAGTTTTACTTTTAATTATTTAATGATTAATTTCTGTAATTATTTAAAATCTTTGTCAACATTTACATTTAACTTTTAATATTTTTTACTTAATGATATAAAATTCTTTCAAAGTGAAAATTCTTTATGAACACACCATTCAATAACTCCAAATTCCGTTCAGTGAATTCTAAAGTTAACGTTAAGCTAACATTAAACTACAATAAATAAAGACCAAGCAGATAATTCATAATTATATATACAAAAAAAAAAGACATGACAAAATAAACTATTTTTTCTTGTTCACTGTCTGTTACTTTAAAGAATACTTTTACGAAATAAGTTGCTTTTAAAACAATACTAAACAATAACTTCAGTATGGAAGTTTCACCTGAAGTTTCACTTGCTTTTTAACTTTTGAGAAGCAAATCTTTTTTCAATTGATTTTAATTGATGGTGTGGAAATGTGGGTGGCAGGGAAGCCAAACACCGCGTTCTGTTGATCTAAATCTTTTTTTTTTCAATACTTTTATATGCTAGTTATTTCTGCAGTTTTGGCTTGTAAGCGTCCTGTAGATGGCAGCAGTAGATGAAAATCTAAACGGGGCAAGACAATACATTCTGCAATAATTGAGGTTTATGTGGACGGACTTACACTACAGAAAGCTAACATCTCAGGACAAAAGACCCCATTTGAAATCAATATTCCAACATTAAAACGAAGATTAGGCAATAATGCGCAGCAGAAATTCTTCTTTTATTTCAGACGAGCTCATCACCTTTGTAATTATCACATTATTGACCCATTTGCTGACCTTGCATTATGTCCTTGATTTTCCTCGCACACTCGACTCGGAATGATTTGTATCGTTTAAATCGTGACGCCCCTGACAGACAAGTTTTCCCCCCATGAAAGTCGTCGATGCATATCAAACATCCTATAGAAAATATCAAATATCTCATTATTCCATCGAATATACAAAATTTTTCACGGCTAACTTCTTACGAGGTAAAGTGGCAACTAATCGCTTCTTTAGAATTAAGTTAACAAATAAGAGAGTTAATTCATTTAAAGAAATTTATTAACAATAAACATTTAAAACAAAACACAAACTCAAATAGCTTCTATTTACTAGTGCTTTATATTATTTAACTAACTAAAAATACATAATTGAAATTAAATTTAACGTGCGTGCAAGATTATTACATAACAGAAAAAACAGAAACGGACATAACTAAACAAAAATTCACTGAGCTAATTTTATGTTTTTGTACTGGGAATCGGAGACGGTACCGTTTCGAGTTTCAATACTGATCAGTCCGATCCCGCTCAGTATACCAAGCTCAGTGAAGAATGACAATTTATTGATTAAATCCTTACTAAGCTACGCGGAATGCTAGCGAGAAATTTATTATAATCCCTTTTATTCTTGATTTGTTTTTTGATGTTTTTTAATGAGGGATCATTGTCTTGTTCGTTTGTCCATTTTGTATATTGTCATTCTTCAATGAGCTTGGTCTACTGGGCGGGATCGGACTGATGTGTGTTGAAACTCGAAACGGTACCGTTTCCGATTCCCAATACAAAATCCAAAATTAGCTTAGTGAATTTTTGTTTAGTTATGTGCGTTTCTGTTTTTTCTGTTATGTAAAAATACATACTTAATAATTAATAACTGTTTATAATAATAATTATAATTAATTGTTTAAGTTTAATGTTGAAAATAAAGTGATACATCCTTCGTAACCACTACTTACAAATATGTAATTTTAAAAACTGCCTTATTAAAAACCTTTTACTTTACCTTATTGAAAAAATCTGAAACATTTATGCTTTCTGACACAATTTACCATGAAAGTAAAATTAGAATTTGAAGATGTACGTGATTATGTATTTCTTTGGTTAGAGAGAAATCATGCAATATCATATTTCTCCAGGGATTTTCAAATAAAATACTACTTTTTAGTGATTAAAATCTTTATATAGAAAACAAAATATACCCTCATGAACATTTTATTTATTTTGGTTGGTCTGTTGTTTAGTCTTTTCCAATCTATACTGTAAGAGAAGGTTTGTTTACTGTCAAAAGCAAGCTCTCTATCGATTTCAGTAAATACTGGATCCACAAATACAAACGTTTCACATCAAAAACATTATATATTTATTATTAAAAAAATAAAATCACCAAACTCATCAGTATTTATATAGCTACATAGGAAGTGGATAAAATGTGCTTTTGATGTAGATTGGACCCAAAGGCAGAACTTGGTACCAAAAAACCGATAATAAAGGTTAATAATGAATTATCTTAAGAAACTTAATGTGTAGTAGAAGGTTAAGTATATCATTAGCTATTTCGAATTGATATTCGTACAAACTGGATATATATACTTAATGAATGTGATGTAAAAAGAAAACTGCAATCAATGAACATTTACATATTATATTGGAAAGCTGGCACGACAACATCAATTTATTTTTATCTTATTAATTTTGAATTGCTATTTAAAATTCCCAGCAATGAATCGCTGGGTATAGCAGTAATCTGTGCAGATTCTTTTAATAAGCTTTAATATAATATTTTAGTTTTCATTATCTTAAAATCTAGACAACTGTGCTGTAAAAAAAGAAATCAATAAACCTACCAAGTAATAACTGTCTAATACTAGAAGAAATATTAATATTTTTAAACCACTGCTTATTAACCAAACAAAATTAAGAACTTCATATAACTTCAATGTTGTTTTAGTAATGAAAAGCTATTTTTTTAAAGAATTTCTATTATTTACACCTCGATGGTTCTGTGCCAGTTTTCCAGACAATATAAAAGCCAGCAGGGGTGAAGAACGTTGTATCTTAATTAGAAATGGAAGTTCTTAAAAGCGAGGTAAAATTCAAGGAAGGTCAGATCCCTCTTTACTTGACTCTCAGCCACAAAAGCTTATTAGATTTTGCGTCTTAACTAAAAGTACACGACGCTGGTCAAGTAGGGGTTGGGGAGGAAGCGGTTGGGGAACATGGGAGACGAACGTTTTCGTCCGTGTTTTGGGAAGTCTCTGCTCCTCTGTGGCCTTTCGTCGAGCTGTGTTTACATCAAAGCCAGAGTGAAGTACAGCTTACGGGTGATCGCTGTTAATCTGACACTGATCGCCAATCGGGATTAACGTAATCGTATTTCACAGATGGTTAAAATCACCAAAGAACTTTTTAGTCACAGACATATGCTTGAAGATTAAACTATTTTCACGGGTCTATATTATATTGCGTGTGCGAACTCATTCATTCGTTTGAACTGATAACATAGTTTCTCAACAATTAAATATTATATATATTGAAACTGAACATGACGTTCCACTTGTTATAAAGCCAATCACTTGTAATTCGTGAAGTTTCTTATGTAAGTAGACGACATAATTGTTGATTTTGTTGATGTTTAGCGTTAGTAATAATCATATCATTACCATTTGTATAGGTTACCTGTATTTTAGTCTTGTCTTGTTACTGTTATTTTTGTCATCTATTCGGTTGTAATCATTGTTCAAAGATAATACTATATTATTGTTGCCTAAATCGTTATAAAAAATAATATGAAATTAGAAAAAGAATACAAAATAATGTTAAAAGACAGTTATACATTTCAATAATGTTTCATTATATATTTTAGAATGCTTTTTTATTAGAGTGGACAAGGCAAATTTTAATAACTAGTTGACCCGTGCGAATAATTCGCAGCAAAAAAAAAAAAACACCTTTGAGAAATAATAAACAACTCCAAAGCTGTCGTGCAATTTAGCTAAATACATTGTCAATAGATGGCGCCTTCTCCATTTTTCTAATTCGCATAGTATCTTGATCAGTAACCGAATGATAATGTGGAAATAAATAAATGAACAGATTGTCAATAGATTGTCAAATGCCTTCTACGTTTTTGTAAAAAGATTTTTAAAATAAAGTTTTTTAACGAAAACATTAATTTTAAACAATTAGTTTATTTTTCGTCAGTAGCGGTGAACGTAATCTTCAAAATGATATCTCAATTATTGAGTTTGATGAAGTATTAAGGGAAATAAAAAAAAACACCTTTGAGAAATAATATATGAGAAGTTGACAAATTTTTATGTTTTGTTTATTGTAATAAATCGTTTATTTTTATTAAAATATAAATTTTTTTTTATCTGTTCTTATTAAATAAACGATGAAACATCATTTTAAAGTGCATTTTTAATCAAAAAAGGGTAGATTTTACAACGCTAAATGTTGTTTTGCAAGATAACTCGCTTCTGTTAAAGCGTCTCTACATTTTTATAAAAAGGTTTTTAAAATACAGTTTTTTTAACGAAAAAATTAATTTTCAACAATTTGTTTATTTTTCGTCATTAGCGGGGAACGTAATCTTCAAAATGATGTCTCAATCATTGATTTTGATGAAGTATTAAGGGAAATCTGCTGTACCGACACAAAAACACCTTTGAGAAATAATATATAAGGATAGTAGTATTACGATAATTTATCGTAAACTCTTGAGGAAGATCCAAACCTGATAGTTTCTCTTTAATGTATTACTGAATCTAAATTTCACATCTTTCAAAATTAGTTTAATGCAACTTTCCTTGAGAATCTTTGCCAAACCATGGATTCAAATGTTCTCTCTCGAGTTAGAAAAACAAATAATTTATTTTAGCTTTGAGAAACTTCGTATCTGTGTTTCGAAGTAAATTTAAACATCTGAAATCCTTCACCGTTGAAAATTTGTCCTACTAGAAGAAGGTGTGGCTGAATGTGATAAATCTGCGATTTGAGGATGGAACGAACGCAATCTCTCCCAGCGGTAAGGTTGTCCTGTTGCGGCAGAGTTTCGGATGTTCACGATTCTCGTCGGCTTCCTTCTGTTACCATGGCTGTATTCCATATATTTTCCTTGAGAAATGTGCTGAACAATATAGGTGGATTCTCTCTTGGCAATACTGAAACTGTATGGAATGAACTGAAGATACTCCCTTCCTTCGAATGTAGACGTTGCTTTGCAAGGATAAATTTAAAGATTAATGTCTAGAGTCAGAAATATGAAGCTTCAGCATCTTTCTTTCCTTGGATAGAAAAGAAGGGCACTGCTCAATTGAATTTCTTTTCATAGTGAGCTGAGTTAACTGAAGTGCCTTTGGTAATGTTATTTTGTGTGAAGAATAGAGGAAGTTTTGTTGCAGTTTTTGTGGAATTTATTCTTATTTTAGAAATAAGGAGTATTTTGTACGTAATTTATTTTGTGGAATTCCAACTTAATGTTAAAATTAAAACATTTAGATATGTTTATGATGCAACCCCTTTTCCAACTACATAACAATAATTTAAAGACTAATATCTTCTTAAACCACCTTTTTACAATAATATTTCAATCGACTGGGAAGTTGACAATCTTCTTCAGATCAAACAAGTTTAGTATAAACTCTAATGTTTATTCCTATATTTTCGCAAAATTCAAATATAACATAAAATGCAATACTTATCAAAGTATAATAATAGGCCTGGAAGTAATTCATTACTTAAGATCGACAACTTCACAGCCGATCGAAATATTGCAAATAAAGAAAAGGTGGTTTAAGAAGCTATTTTGTTTAAAATCTCAGGTAAGACTTAACTTATAATAAATAAAAAAACGTTCAATACGAATTGTAAGAGATATTCAATTTTTTGCGAAATTATATTCTACTTGATTTAAACGGGTTATGGAAAATAAATCAACTTATATAATTTGCTAATTTCGTCTGTCTGTCTGTAACTCGATATAATTAAGCTATTAAGATAGATCCAAGGGTTCTCAATGGTACCATTGAATCAAGGGTACTCAAATTGGATGAAATATTAGTTCATTTTATCATTCCATGTTGTTTCCATGAAATTTTAACTGAAATTGTAACAAAATATACGTTCAAATCCAAATAATTTTGTTACCACTGCACCGATTTTAATGAAATTTGGCATACTTACTCAGTTGTTTACGCTGATTTCGAAACTCAAAACCATTTTTGCCGTAGAAGCTTCGTTCACAAGTTAGCACAGTATTTGGATTACATTTACTTTATATTTGATAGTTGATAATAAAATGATTTTTCAGATTGTTTGCTTGGCGTCCGACAGGCTTTGCTTCTAGTAATAAAATAAAAAACTGAAAAAATATAATGCTTTTTTTAATAACTGTTTCTCGATTTTTAGTGTTTTAGCATATTATTGATTTTAAATGCATTTTTAGATCAGTTTTAAGAATGATAGACGAGGTTAAGATGTTGGCAATGTGGACCTCAATGCAATAGCTAGGAACGAAAGGATTATGGAAAGCATTATTTACGAGCCCATATTTTCCCTACTATTATGATTGAGTGGAAACCCCAAGAAACCCAGGACATTTTCCCATCACTGCCACCTTTTGGTCGTTGCTCTCCCCAGGCATTAAACTGGTACTGGTGAAGCAATCAATAATATGATGGTGCCTTAATGATAGGATTGTACAGCGCCATCTGTCTCTGCAATGGCGCCGATGTCACTGGGTTTCGTCTGCTTCATTGTACTCTTGTTTCCGCTCACTTTCTTCAATCTCTTTTGATGTAGTAACATGGGATGCCTTTCTCTTTTCTGTGTAAAGGATTACTGCACCTTAAAAGCCGCTTACTGTACACGGTGTTAAGAATCTGGAACTAAACACTTCAGTTACAGTCGACTGCTTCTTCAATTAGACTAGACCAACATTCAAAGTTCCCTCTACTTCCTCCATTCTAAATTCGCTTTGCTGATTGGTTGTTTCTATGAAATCAAATGTAAATGAAGATATGGGGTAGGTATTTTTTGACTGAAGAAATAAAAATTACCTAAATACATAGAAAACTTTAATCTCGTTTTAGACTACACTATTACCCAAAAGAAGTTCCGTACGCTTAAATGAAAACATTTTGTAAGCAATTTAATTAATTCTTTCATTAATCGATAAATTAAAAGAAGATGAATCTCCTTTTCTTAAAATATTACTTATTGTATTTTATTTATTATTTTAAATTCAAGAAATAAAAGCCTCTGCATTTCTAAACTACCACATCCACTGAATTGAACTCATTTACCATTTTCTAAACTACATATCCGCCGATTACAACACGATTATGTTTCCAAGTAAACTTCAACGAACTTTAATTAAATTAAAGCAGACTCAAACTTAAAAGGGCTGCCCTGCATTGTTGAACATCTTAAGAAATATACAGGGTAGCCATAAAGTCTAAAATACAGAAGATACTTCTGCTTGTTTTTATTACAAAAGAAACAATGTGAGGATAGTAAATTATATGCCAAGTTCAATTTATTGCATCTCACTGACAATGCAAAGTTCAACAGTGAGCAAAATGATAATGAACTCTGTACAGTAGAGCTGGATCCACAAAAATTCTTCATACAGGCCAAGAATGATATCATCCAAAATCTAATTGAATATAAATGAAAACAGATTTAACGCCATTTCTCTAATTGAATATACTTGTGCACTGATGCCTTCAACCTACACTTGTGCCTTCAACATTCCCCAGAAAAAGAAAATGAGAGGATTCAGATCTGGTGAAAGGAAAGCCATTCCTTACGTCTACGATGTCCAATCTAGTAATGGAAGTTTGTATGTTTGTAGCAGTTCGTCACTGTTATAGGGGTCATTCAAGTATTATGTAAGCACATTTTTAGTCATTTTAGACCCTCTCTCCCCCTTGTAAGCAAAAATCACCAGATACTCGAACCCACCCTCTTCTGCTTACGTAAGATTTACCAAATCATTAACAGTAAAGCACCACTGAACAATAAATTAAAACAGTCAAAATTACATGATATTCACTTCTGAATTAAAATATAAATATAAAACAAATTAAATATAAAAGAATCCTCGAAATACTGAGGAAAAAGTCTATCTCGCGCAACGCACTGTCTCGTGTGCCTGTTTGTCTGTCTTACATAAGCATTGCTCTGATCCCCCCTCGTCAGCAAAATGAAGCAAAGCTTGAAACCCCCCCCCTCTTTAATGCTTACGTAATACTTCAACGGCCCCATAACGCCATCTGCTGGAACCATTCACGCTTTTCTTCCCTTAACAGATATAGTGCAACCATTAACTGGACGTGTACATGGTCAGATATATATCCTTAGTTACATTGCCTTCAAAGAAAATGGTCTTAGGACAATCATTGAGCAGAACCAATCTTTTGAAAATTGGAATTTGTTTCCATGAACTGCGAAAATTACTCTCACAGTTACATTTGACTGTCCGAATCATCTTCGTTTAATGTTTGTAGCACGTGCAATTTGTTCGGTGAATTTTTTTCTGTCTTCAAAATCTTCTGGACCGTAGTCCGGGTTAACCCCGGTTTCATAGAGGTTCCTGCATGTTGATTCTTTGGGTTTACCATTATTTCCGTCATTACCGTTGCCTTCACTTCATCCGATAAGGATGATAGTCCAGACGACGTTTGTCCGTGGCACTATAGGTTCCTTAAATTTTCGAACAAGTTTTGCCACTGCTCTAATTGACACGGATCTCTTTCTGGATATGTGCTTTGAAATGATCTACTACTTGTCGATATGTCCCTCAATGGCCACTCAAAACTATCAACTCCTTGCTCATCTTTTGTCATCTTTAATATGCCTCAAAGAACATCTGTAAAAGCAAACATACTTTAGTCGAACTTTACAATTGATCCATTGTTCAATATTATTACAGCCACCCTGGTAAGGATTGTCTTGCTGCTAATATCGCATGTAAAGCAATTATATAAAAGTAAGAGTCAACTTAATAGGAGTCAGTTGTTTCAGTATTCATATCTTTCTCTATGGAAAGATTTGTCACATTCAAGAACAAACTTTCACATACCGTCCATTCATATGCCTGCCAAAAGAAGATTTAAAAAAGAAGATCCATTTATTCGTTTCAAAGTTATTAAAGGAGATTTTATACATTCAAATATATATACGACATTCTGAGAGTAATTTTTCTTAGGCAAAGTAGGAGTGTCAAACAGAATGGATAAAAAACTAGGTAAAAGCTCAAATATGCATGGTCAGTGACTAATACAGCGGAGATCAGAATATTCGTATTTCTATTTTAAGGTTGTCCATTACAAGAAGACGAGTATCAAGAAAGAGGTCCAATCATTTTAATTTACTACATGTATAAAATTTGACCTTTTATTTTGAAGGACATTGGTGAATTGTCCAGTCTTTTTAGGGCAGCGGACATTCAAACAGATATTCAAAAACATAGGGGATTGCGCAATTTGATTAAATAAAGCAAATCTAAGTAAACGAAACAACGGTAAAAGAAGAGGAAATGATATTTCCATTTTGTCATAAGAACTCTTTTTTTAAAAGAGGCAGATTTTGACTAATCAAACCTTTTTTTGTTGTTGATATTTGATTCATTAACATTGCTTTGTTTTCTTTTCGATCTCACTTGTCTAACTCCAGAAAGCTGCTACTTTTTTTTTTTTTTTGAAGTGATTTTTTTAAGGCTTGAAAATACGTTGGTTTGTATTCCAAGGAGAATTTTCTGAGTCTGTTCCCACCCGTTTAAAAGAAGTAAAATCTTTATGCAGAGAACATCCCGAGAATCTGTCTATCTACGCCCGAGAAGCAGACAAATCTAGGATGGAAAAAGAAGAAGGATAGAGCCTTCCTCGGATGAAATCAAATCCACAGCTAAACGTCACTTTTTAAAAATGAAAGCCGCAGTATGATGAGGGAAACTACAAACCAATACACCAACAATTCTTGACATAAGAACACGAAATTCATAATAAATGTGGTGTGAAGTCGTTAAATATGTGATGCTTAGTAAGTGAGGAACATGGGCTTAAAATAATGTATGTGTAAGATGAATAAAGGCAAATTGCTAAAATAAAGAAACCTTACTTCTTCTGGTGATAGAATTCAATTCTTTTAGGATCCATATTTCACTGTTCTTCATCAAGCATTAAGTATTTACGAAGTGAAATAGGTACGGATTATGACTCAACATTCTAATCAAAATCCTTTTTTAAGTTAACGGCTACAAAAGATGATGGAGGCGAAAGAAATAACAAAAGCCGTTTTAAAAGTAAATAATTAAATAAAAAAGCTGTTAAAAATTCACTGTTTGCGATGAATTACAATTTTTATTATTTTTTTTATTATTTAATACATGATAATGAGGTCGTAGGACGATACATCGATAACATCAATGAAACGAGATAGGGATAGCGATTAGTAAACCAATCACAGTGCTGCGCAACGTCTTCTGATAAGTAAATATAATTAATATTCCTTTAATTTTCCTTATTATTATAAATGTGTTTGTTGCGAATACAAAAGGCGCAATTGATGCGATTATTGTTGATTGTTGTGAATGTTGTAGAGCTGTATTATCTATGTGATTGCTGTGCATGCAAAACACGCAATTGTTGCCATTGTTGTGATTGTTACGATTGTTACTAATGAGATTTTAATGATACTTGTCCTATCCACAGATGGACAGACAAAACGGGAATATTAGTCTCCTGATTATTAATCAGAAGACTAAAAGCAAAAACACTTAAAATTTTCAAAAACATCTTGACATAAGAATATGAAATTCATAATAGATAAGGTGTAAAAGTTAATTTAATCTTTTTATACGTTTTCAGGGTTTTGTTTTTGCATTTTTTTATTTATTACACATATTGGAGAGTTTACATTAAGATTCTGATAAAAAAATCTTCAAAACTAATAACATACCGAAATGATCAGACAGACTGTCTTTCTCTTCCTCATCAGGATTACAGATTAATGAATGTAGGAATCTTTTCTGATTAATAATGAAAGGATTAGATTTATGATTGCGACATCTTTACTGCCTGTAAGACATAAATCCCTTTTATTAATAACTCCAAGTGACGCCGTTACAAAAGAAATGTCAAGACCCCTTGGCAGGTTACAAATCAGAAGGGGAAAATTGCTGGTTCCCGATTTGTCTCTTTTTCTTCAGTGAAAGTTATTACAATTCGAGATTTGCAAGAAATAATAATCAGGAGATTCCAAATCATCCAGAGATGAAGGTTTTATTTTACAGAAATCAACCCTCATGTTAAAAAAACCTAGCGATTCACTGTCAAAGTAGCACGTTTTCTAAACTAATGTAATATGATATTTTTACATAAAAAGTTAGAAAATTTCAAATATGTACTAAAATGAATAACCTTAGTCTATTTTGAAGAAAAAAATACTTGAACATACGATATTTAAAATTATGAGAAGTAAGCATAAAATTCATTTCATCTATTTCAAATCAAACATTTATTCTATGTTAATTCTAATTTAATTTACAAAAAATGGTAAGTAGTTGTTTCCGGTTGAAATTCCTTCAAACAAAGCCCAAGAAATTGGAAATTTCATAAAGTTGAAGCATAAACATAATTGACCTTAAGAAAAACGAAACAAAAGCTTATTATTAAATTCTCTGCTTAGATACAAAGAAAATCAATTTTGTTGCAGAGTGCCGTTTAGTAATTTAAATTTCTTTTATATATTTTTGTACGTTTCTTTTATACTTTATCAAATAATAATGAATGCTACCAAATTCCTTATTAATTGTATATTTAATATATTTTTTATGGTAATTGTAGACAGTCAATCCTCGTTATCCGCTGACTCTGATCCTGCGCATTTGCTTATCTGTTCTATAAAAGTGCAACCCATTCCCGGTCTTTTTACGCAGTCTCATCGAACCCATTCCCCAGCCAGGCGGAAGAGGAAAAAAATTATGAGAGGCCTATCTCGCAGAGTCGTCACGAGCTCCACCAAGGGAAGCTGCGGTCTTCTGTTGTATTAACAAGTTTCCACATCGTTCTGATAAAATTTTACGCTCTTTTTGTGATTAATTTATTAAATTTCAACAATGACAAGCGAAGCGTCATACTAATGAAAGTGTTTTACCAAGCACTCCTAAGCTCAAACGCGTTGTGATAACTTAATGGATAAGATTCGCTTGATTTCCTTCATTATGGAAATTCGGCTGCATCCAAGTAGCGAAATTTCTGTATTTAGTGAAGAGAGTCCGAGGGAATCTGACCCATAGCATTTTTCCCATAGAATTCATGTTTTAGTAACAATGATATCCGTTACATTGAGACCTTACAGCAACGTAATCCAGGCGGTTAATGAAAATTGCTGTATTTGTAATATGCACTTTTATTATCATAACACTTAATAAAAATTAATAAATTATTAGGTACTGCTAGAATTTGCTTTGTCATAGCCTAGAAAAGTTTAATTAGTAGGAAAAAGATTTAATGGGTATCATTAAATAACTAAATTAAAAACTTAACAAGGTTTTGGTGAAAACTAAATGACCCACCCAAACTTTCAATGTTTGTATATGGAAGAGAATAAGATAAATGAAAGAGAAACTCCACCCAATATCATAAAATAATAATAAGAATTCGTCAGATGGTGGTCTCCACCTCGTTTTCTTAGGAATGCAAAAAAAAAAAAAGAAAACTGAAGCAATGTTTTGGAAATTTGACGCAAACATGTAAGAATGCAGTTGCTTCCAGCGAAGTGTTATGAGGCAAGTACAGTTTAAAAGGCGATTTTAAAAAAGACAATTATTTAATCACAAGAGGTAATTCAAGATGAGTCGCATCACCTTATAATTCAAGATTAAGATTCTAAACCTTGAAGCTGTCGTTATTTTTTGAAATCCATATTAAGACAATATTTATTATTTTGCCAAGTTCATATTCTACTCCTTATGTTACCATCGTTGTTGGCTTGGATGAGAGAATTTGTTTTTGAATCTAATGATGTTATCGTTCAATTTTGTAATAGTCAACACTTAAGAAATAATGATAAAACTCAAGCATGAATCTGATAGTAGCGCCTCACGTTCATATTATTTGACACTTCAGTGTTCATTCAGTGTTCTATTCTCCTTTCCATCAGTAAATGTTATTCAGATACTCTATTTATCACGAAATTATTTGTTGTACAGAAAAACGCAGAATGTGGAAATGAAACGTTGTGTTTTTATACGTGTTTTCCTTAAAAAATCTCATTAAGAGTTCTTAAGAAAATAAATAGCTTTTTAAGGAAAATAGTAAACTGAATATCGTTGAAAATGGGAGGAACGATATGTTTAGTTCAGTTTAGCACTCCGTTGTGTAGAATTTGGGTGACGTCATCAAAATGGAGGCCATGTAAAATGTTAATATCGTACGTATCTTCGTTCATTTGGTCGGATTTTAATGAATGAAAGCTCATTTTAAAGGTTATTTTTAGCTTTAAATTTGGTAATTAAAAGGACAACCAAATTAGCTCCAAATTAACAAGTTAATTTAACAAGATACGATGCTTGTTAAAGTGAAATTAACAAACTGAACAGATGGTTAAGTGTATGATTCTAACGAACCGAAGTTATTTAGGAAATTAAATATAATTCGAAATGATTATTTCTAAATCTTAAAGCCCGTTGGGGAGGCAGCTGACACCAAGTTCCTGAATGTGCTAATAAAACTTTGATTGCCTAGTTATTAGTCTCAACTCTGGAACATTCGGAACGGAAAACTAAAGCAAAAAAAAAAGCGAACGACGAAATGGTACAGATATGAGAGGAGACTGACAACTGTAAATATTAAATTACTTTAATCAAGTAAACAGACTCGAAGTAGATGTCATTCCGTGCTTAATACTGAGAACTTTGAAAGGATTCAACAGTGTTTGCTAACTACAACCGAAGATAGAAGCCTAATTCTATATTTTATTCATAAAGGAATAAGTTACTCATAAAGGAATCTATTGTCATCTAAACAATTTTATCCTCCGAAAAAAATATTTCAATAAACAGTTATTATCAAAAATGTTAATTAAACAGAGTCTCTTCATTTATAACTTAGTTAGTAGAATCCGTAAGGAATTCTACGGTTGGAAATATAGTTCTCATAATCATAATTAAGTGACAATTCAGATTAAATAAGACCTTTTAATCATATTTAAGTGAAAATTAAGTTAAAGTAAAGTAAAACGAAAAAAAAATGAAACCTATTAAAGTGAGGAGTCCAGTTTTAGACTTCGACGCTAACGGATTCAGCCACTTTCTAGTTATAGGAGGACGCAAACATTGGATCAGGAGGCTTCAATTTTTTATGAAATTTCTTTTTTATTAAAATTACTTTTAACAAAAGGGGACGTCCATTAATTATGTGAGGTGTTTTTTAAGAAATTTGGACCCCCCCCTCCCCCTTGGTGAGATTTGGTGAGATTTTGCCGGACCCCCCCCCCC
>JAFIDM010000001.1:44013278-44094762 GCA_023159025.1 Thereuonema tuberculata
TTATTATTCTGTAAAAATATCTGCAAAAGAATTAATTCCAGCACCGTTTTCAAATAAATCTCAGTTATGCTTTTATTCGAAGTTGGATCGATAGTATTCAAAAGTAGTGTGTTTTTGAATAAAATTTATGTTGTCATAAATAGAGTAACTTAAGAATTTTGAAACTTCTAATATCACTTTCTCATTCAAATTTCCAGAATGTTTCTCTCGTCTCTTACAAATATATAACTGCATACAACTTATTGGTTTCCAATTACTGCAAAAAACAAAAACAAAAAAAAAACATAGAAAAATCGTGATAAGTACATGTTTAAAGATATCACAATAAATATAATTAACAGTAATTCTTAATACTTAATAGAAGTTAGTGAAAACTGTAGCTTATTGGACGTTGACTAATGACCAAAAATGAAACACTGATTTCCTCCAAAAGTGAATGCATACAAAACCAGGTCCAAAATAGGGTGTTCAAATTAAACAGCAAAGTTTCTTAATATGGCGTATGGTCACTCTTTAAGATCAATGCAGGTCACACAGTGATGTTTCATGATGATGGTGTCTAGAAGCTCAGTAGGTAGCAATAGTCTCGGAAGACTAGAAAAAGTTCTTGCAGATTAAATTAACAAGATGATTGAATGTGAATCTTTTTTAGTTCACAGACTGTGGTACGAAAGGTCTAATATATCCTCTTTTTCTTTTATAGGTTTAATATGAGAAGCTTAGTTTCAAAACCCGCCATCTCCAAAAATTGCAAATACCGAGCTAATGTAATTTTTACTAAGTTCAAATCAAAATCCGCCGTTTGCATACAGATTAACTTCAAAAACCACCATAACAATGTATTGCGATACGATTTCGATACGAGTGCTGCTTCAAAGCACGCCATGTCCAATGCGAATGCATTATCAAACCCCACCATATCCAAAACTATCATATAACAACCATATAACAACTTTACTGTTGTATAGAAACCACGCCGACTAAAGAAATGCCCGAAGAAAATGTTAACATTTTTACCTGGCTTGAGAGTGACATTGGCAAGGGGTCAAACATCATTGCATCAGCAATGAATGATATTCTCAAACATGCAAATTTAACTGATGTGGAAAACATCAGGCTCTTTGCAGATGGCTGTGAAGGGCAGAAAAATTCCACAATGGTAGGAATGATAACACAGTGGCTAAAGTACAGTGCTCCTCAGAGCGTTAAAACTGTCACAATGGTTTTCTCAACCTTAGGTCACTCTTTCATACCACCCGATCGCATTTTTGGATGTATCGAACAGGAGATCAGAAAACGTGAAGCAATGCTGAAACCGGAAGACTACCACGAAATATGCGAACATTTCGGAATGGTTAAGAAATTTCTCACAAACTGGCAAGTATTTAACTGAAAAACTGCGACTAGTGAAGTTCTCAAAACACCAGCAACTCTACCGTTCAAGTTTATACTTTCAGAAAACGAATAACAAGTGTTGGGTCTAAGGTGAAGTTAATTACAATACCGATTTCTCGCAGTTCAGTTCGATTACAAAGAGAGGAAGGAAACTACAGTCGATAACACCGAATCTTGTATCCCTTGGAGTTCAAATAAATCAGAAAAAAATTCAGGATGTTCGGAAACTCCTCGTTACAAGATACTGCAAAGAATGGGAAGAAAACCTAGATCTGGAATTCTACAAGGATATGGAATATTCAGATTCCAGAACCGATAGTAAATGCGATTACAGCGCTATGGATGAGAAAACTACTTAAAATAAATTTCCTAGAGTGAGAGTGTGATTATGTAAAACACGTTTATTGCAATAAAAGAATATTCTATTATGAATGGTGATATTACGAGTCATTGCGGAAATTATTTAAAAAAATTATGGACCTAATGGTTAGCTAGGTGTTGATATTAGCCTTAGATCGATAATTGTTACCAGACGGGACCAAACCTGGCCGCATTTGGAGTTAACAGGAACAGCAGTGAATAGGAACTGCCATGTTTCTAGTAGAAATTGTATTTCCGAGATATAAGGCGCACAAGCTTACTTCAAAAACCCCTAACTCCAATACTTTATATCAAACACCGTCTTCTCCGCATAAAAATAGGATATAACGCTAAAACCGTCAAACTCAGATTTTTTTTACTTGGTTCACTTTATTACTCTTTCTATAACCTACAATACAAAAAAAAAGTTTATTTGTAAATTCGAAGTAATAACGTAGATACAATTTTTCCTATTTTCTGAAAATTTTTAATTTTGGAGATAGCGGTTTTTGAAACTAAGCTCCTCATATATTCTCTATATCTTGAGGAGGCAAGTTAAGATAGCAACACATCTTCAGAAACCATTCTAGAAACACTCAATAGTCGGGAGATCTGGTTAGCCAATTTTACAGACAATGATTTCTTCTTGAAGATATTCCTCTTGTAGATCACCACTCTAACTTAGCCATGCTATCTCAAACATCTTTCTTCACAATCCGAACACAGATTAACGAACAGCCCCCCAAAACCCCTTTTATGATACGGATCATTTGTATCAACCGTTAACAGTGCCATTCATTTTTCTTACAATACTTTAACTCAGCATATATTTTTTCATGTCATATATCCATCTTTCATGCATTTCTATTTCTTTGTTGTTGTTTTTTTCTCAATTAATGGAAACCAGTAAATTTCATACATTCGTCAACTACCAATAACGCATTCAAATTCATTTTACAAAAACGAATTACTTACTACTTTTTATATCAGTGATCCTGTAGATTAACTTCGATTATTTTTATAATAAAACATTTTTATCGAAAATCTACATAATGTAAAAAGTCGCCAGTGAAACTTCGAATAACACTGAAAAGATCTCATGAGAATACTATGAAGATACATAATCGTAATTGTAACTAAATAATCCAGTTATTCCTAAAGACAACAAACTGAAGAAACTGATTTTTTGCAGTCCCATGTTGCAGTTAACATAAAGAATCTCTATTGCTTCTGTGTTATCTGTCTGTCACACTGTATGTCAACTCTGTAGCGGCCAAACGGTTAGAGATATTAGAATGAAACCTTCACCATTGTTTTCAACATCAAAAAGTAGGTGACCACGTAAAAAAGAAAATCAGACGTATAGGACCATTCCCTGACCCCCCCAAATTAACGTTTTCCATACCAGTGTTAGTAATAATGATAACAATTAACACAGTAATAATACTGATGCTTCATACATAACAATATTAACAATTGCCAACAGGACGTCATTGTTAGTATTTACAAACGTATTGTTTCATAAATTCTTTAACATATCCAAATGAAGCACTAAGCATTGTATTAGCGGCTCCTAAGTTACAGCTTGCCTGTAAACATAAAGGAACGGTCCTGCATTTATATGCTCTTGCTTTTAATTATTTTGTTTATACAATTGTGCATATTATTACCTTGTTTTCTTTAATTTTTTATAATCAAGAAAATACAAATTCACGATATTTGTAATCTCTTGATGAATTAAAAGTTAATCATTTTCGTTTTAAAACTCTTGTTTTCGTAATTTTTATTCAGAAAGGTTTTTAACAAAAATAAGCTATAAAACCAAGTTAAATCAAAGATTTCAGTGCGTAACTCGCCCAACAACATAGTTGTAAAATATGATTCTGAACTAGAAGCACGGCACGTGAACTTCAATTCTGCGTATCAACACTAAAGCTTGCTTCCACTATAATAGCATAACAACGGCAGGGAAAATGCCAAGTCACTGACAGTCAATAACAATCTGATCCAATATAAGTTAAATGATCTGATAAAGTGTCTGAAGGAAGAGGGGCTTGAAAGCACGGAAAATACCTAGCAGAGGAAAACATAGCAAATCTAAAACTAAGTAAAACTAGAAAACTTCTTATATAAACTGAGATGCAAGGTTTCTAAACGTAAAACTCCGCTAAGGATATTATTAAAGTAAAAACACTTTAATATTAATGTAATATTAAAATCATATTAATTTAGATATTAAATGTCAGTAGTTATTAATATTTTTTAGTACCTAGTATTGAATTTTCAAGATAGGCTATTTCAACAGTATTAAAAAAGAAGATTCTGAATTTTTCTTAAAATCTTGCGATTTCTGTTTCATTTTCTATTTTATTCATTTTAAATCGTAAAAAGAATGCAAATGTCTCGTTTCTTTTTAAATACACTTTAGTCCCGGTTGATGATATCTTATTTCAAGAGAATAGAGGTATTTTAGAAAAGATAAATATGAAAAAAATGCTTTTATGGATCTTTTAGAATTAGTTTGTAAAAATTGTTTATTTGAATTCCAAGGGAATATGCATAAACAGATTGAAAGGATCGCTATGGGAAGCCCAAATTCCATTGTTGTGTATTCTATTTATTAATAAAATGGAGCATGAACGAATTCTAAATTGGAAACATAATAAATATGTATATTTACGTTATGCAGATGATATTCTATTATTACGGAATGGGTCTAATAGGCAGCTTGAATTATTTTTGGCATATGTTAATTCTATTGATAAAAGGATCCAGTTCAAGTGTGAATAAGAAGATAAAGTGAATTTAGCCTTCTAAGATATTATACTAATCAATAAATCAACATATATAGAGTATGAACACTAATTGAAACAATATCAAAGCAAGATCATGATTAATATTTTCTCAGCTCATAGTTTTCAAGTTAAAAAAGCTATTATTTAGAATAAGATAAAATTGATAAGATCACAACTAATGTGACGAAAAAAGAAAAATGGAATGACAAATTAATGATTTGAAGAAGAAATTATTATACAATGAGCCAATGACTTTTATTAATAGAATATGTAACAGTTATTTTAGAAATAAAACTGTAATTAAATCTGAGAAAAAAGTTTAAAAAAATTACTAGAGAGAATATAAAGGTACAGTATTATAAAGATTCCAGAATGTATTAAATACTCAAAATAAATAAGTCCTTTTACAATGTAAGTAAATAATTATATATTTATGGTTATATATAAATGATTATATGGGTGAATCTACAGAAATTTCAGTCAAAAATTTTTGAGATTTGAAATTAAAAGATTTTCTTTTCAATAAAATTGAGATGATTGCTTTTGATGTTCTTATAACCATGATATATGTGATTCAGGTCAACGCATTTTGGTTATTTTAAAAAAAACAAAAAAACAAAACAAGATGTCCACGGAAGTGATGGTATGTCCACAGAAGTGAATTGTGTTGATAATGATGTCGAATTTTACTATAAATTACATTCGAAATAGTGAATTTACGTGAGAAAGACTATGAAATAAATAAATAGAAGACTATAATTTATGAATTAAAAGAACTTCTTATCAAAAGAGGAAATCATGTACAATAAAAATTTTCACAAAATAAAAAAAATTATATTCAAAATCGACCTGACAATAGCGTAAATGCAATGTTAACATTTATAGACTTATCTTCATTGCATTTGTGTGTGAAATTACAAATATCAGTAAAAGAAATCACTTTTGTGGACAATCATCACTCCGTGGACCGCAAATGTCCACGGAAGTGGCGAATACTTATGTTTCTTGACCCATGTGCTCCTCATTTTGAGGTTAGGAACACGTGTCATTCAGAAAATTAAGTTTACCATATTTCAATTATTATGCCTAGAAATAATCATTTTTCCATAGAAAAATTAGTTCTAAACAAGACCACAGAAGACCAGAAGGGATGAGCTGTGCAAATTACGAAAAATGAATGAAAGGATTATATTTTTCTGACAAATGTGAGACTCAGACGAATAAAATCACTTCCCAATCAAAAATGGCCATCTAACCTATTGTTTTTAAGTGAGACGGAAGATAACTAGTGCACCGGGTGGATTTTTTAGAAAGTTTAGGAATGTTCACAAAAGGAATGTGACAAGACTTAAGGTTGCAAAAAAAATTTTACTGATGATTCGAAAAAAAAACTCACTCAATATTATGTTAAATTTATGTATTTTCTGATTTTACAATGTATATATTATTTTAACAATATGAAAAAATAAAGCAGTTTGGATCTTTAGAAGCTATCCAACTGTAGGTTGTGACAGTCCACGGAAGTGACGAATCACCTTCTGTGGACAACTTTTTTGGGGGAAATTCCATAAAATTAAAAAAATATATATACTAAACTACAGTATATTTTGTACTTCAATGTATAATTTTGAAAAATGACAAATATTTACAATCATTTTCAATTTATTGCTCTGTGACACGAATTACAGGTTTTCCGTAGATTCACCCATATACAGTTAAAGTCTTGTAATTAACAGTTATAAGAGTAAATAATAAAGCTGTAGGTTTTCTGATGAAAAAGGTTGAAGTAAAAAAATTGATGAATTCGATAGGAATTGTTTATAAGTTAAAGTATATATTTCACAAGTAGATCACTTAAAGAGAGAGTCAACGAGCACGTAAGAGCGTTCCAGAATAATCATCCTAAACTATCAGATTAGGCGGAACATTATCTAATCAATCAACGTAATCCTGACCCAAAAGTGCATTCTTTGTATCAATAAACGAACACAACTTCCAGATTCACGTTAGAAGCTTGTGTAATAAATAATTTCGAATGTATTAATAATCAGAAAGGTTTAGAAGTTACTAAATTTTTAGTGGAAAACTTGAAAAAGTATTATGAAGAAATTATAAGATTTCAATAATAATAATGTCTTAATGTTGTTATGTTGTTACTTCATGTATTGCATTTGTTAGACACAATGTTTTATAACTTCACTTTAAATCTTTCTAATAACTGTTTAATGTTCAAATTTAGAATGTAGCCTGAAGTAGCAGACGAAGCCATCTCTGTGAAATATTGCTTATGTAGTTGTTATGAACATTAGTTTTTTGTAATAAATTATTGATTTTTTCTAAGAAACATTTTGGTCTTTATTTTAAGATTTTAGAGCTTTATTTTTCCAGAAAACTTTAGGATGGATTAAATAATAAGGAAAATGTTGTTCATAGTAAGAATGTATTTCCCTCAAATTATGTTTGCAGAAAATCAATTCTTGTTTTCGTCACCAAAGAATTCTAAGACTTTCCTCTAGATTAAATGTTTGTTTTTATTATTTCTGCAGTTTTATAGGAAAATTAATAATATCCTAGCTGTAACTGCTAACAACGGAAACAAGGAATGGGAAATACAGCAAAATTAAGAATTGAAAAATAAGATGATACAGAACCATTCGATTGATGGCATGGAATTAAAGAAAAATGAATAAATTTTTAATCTTCTGAAAGAAATTTATTTTCAGGATTATCAATACCAGGTTTTTTATATCAGCCATAAGTTCTGAATATTCCGTCGTTTTGCATTTCGGAGATTCTGTCAACAAAGAAACTATTCCATTTTTCGTTAAAGTAGACTAACACTATCAATTCTTTTGAGTAAATTAAGTGAAAAAAGAATTAAAAAAGAAAATTTACTTACTTGTTGATAAATTAAATCCAAAATCCTATCAACTAGTTGTATGGATAGTTTCATTTATGTAATAAACAGAAAATGAGAACAAAGAAGGACTGTGTACATTTTGTAAGATAATATATATATATATATATATATATATATATATATATTTATTGTAATTGTAATTGTTTTTGTTTTTATAAGCGTTTTTCAACATAAAACTAAATTAGCTATCCAACTTCCTTTATTTTTATTTTATCTAGAAAACTACGTTTACAAAAGTTCGCTTCCTTCTTCCTTAACTTCTTCCTTGTTAGTTGGGTGATGATTTCTGTCAGTCAACTCAAAGGAGAGGATTCGTTCCTCCTCTAAAAGGATAAGGGTAGCCAAAGGACTTTTGTAAGAGGCTTCTATTGCCGTCATGAATCGAGCAAGAGACGATCGTAATTTAATTTCCCTCCCGCAAAAGGTAATGGATCTCCCCATCTCTAGAGAACACTAACAATATATTGAATCACAATGTTTATGGATGGAGTACGCGAAGAAGACTTGACCTCTTCTACTTATCTTTTCACTGACCTAAATTCATCTTAGTTCCTTTGTAATTCCGCAGTAATTACCAAATCCAAGCGAGCCGCTATAAATCAATTAGGAAAGCTTGCTTCAATGATAAGGAGCTAATTAGATTCCTTAACTTAAAAGCAATAAATAATAAAATAAAGGAATTAGAAAATTCTTAATACTTAATAACTTTTAAGAAATGAAAATTTTGTATTAAGAAGCAAAGAAAACGGTCATTTTTAGAAAAGAAGTTAGAAAAGATTCAATTTCAAACAGTATTGGTCATTGTAATAGAGAACAATTCGCGGCTCAAGATGACTATTATTAAACAATTCCTTTTATAGGCTTTTCTTTTCAGCATTACAACGTGTGTTTTGTCGTCCTTACGAATCTATATCACTTAACTACAGTGTCGTAACAAAGGGGGAAGCCTGGGGTCATCGAAAAACATCCTTCCCTGTTTCTTTGGCAGTTCAGTGTTCTTTACTATCATGTGAGTAAAAGAATAATTATTAAAGCTCCTTACAAACAAGTTTAATTTTATTCAAGTCTTTACTGTTAATTGAATGGTTTCTTGTGATAACCTCGAAACTTTCTGATGGCAAAACTTAAAACTATAATGAAAGACATGAAGAAAATTTGCTGAAGTAAAGAAAAAAAAATGCAATTATGTTAGTCACCGGCACTGTAATTTTACCAGAGGAATTAATTTTTCTTTTCGACAATTTTTTTCCCCCTGTGCCAATTGGTATGGTATCTGGCATTTGGCCTGAAGCCAATTCCTCCTTCCAATTCAGTAAGATTTCCACGTGGAAGTTCTAAGACCAAATTATATCATAGCATGATTGCATTTGCACATTTTAGTTTGAAATGAAATTACAAAAAATAATTCTAAACGCAATATTAATTTTTCTTAATATATTACCGAAAAGTTAAGAAACAGGCATCAAATGATGACTAAGCATTCTCTACAATTTACAGCCTTCTCTTTTTTCTGTTTATTATTGTTAGGTAGTCTTTAGACTTCTTTCTGTTAGATTCCTGTAATAATGGGTTTTATTTAACACATGTCTACTTAATGCAAATTCATTGTTAGCCATCTATCAATGGACCATAGAAACCTAAAGTGAACTGAACAATCAACTAATGACTGTTAATTCAATCCACTGATTCTTTAGGAAAAAAACTTTTCGCATCAATTTCTACGTCTTCATTTGTATTACTGGAATTAGTACTGGCAACAATTTAAGGTTTACTAAAGATATCTATCAAATAAAAACTAATGAACAATAGACGCAGTTTATAGAAAGTTAGTTGGTTATAGTTGTCGATAAAACTAGGAAACTAGGAATCAAAACTAGGAAACATTATAAGATGAAACCTCTAAATAGCGTGTGATAATTAAAAAAAAGAAAGCTCTACCGCAACGGGCCCTGCAGCCAGCTGTCCACGCAACTTATTGTCCTCCAAATGAAAGATGGCCGCCCTGTTTTTGTGAGATCTGCGCATGTATGATCGATTAGTCTGGTCAGGCACTTCCGTCTGATTTTATGGCAGGGCGCCACCATTACGGTAATCGCTTGTTACTTTGCAAAAGAGCATTGTATTTATAAATAATATGTATTTATTTATTTATATAAATACTTATTGTTAGCAACTGGTATTGAAATAACGCTAAATAGTCGAGAGAAGTTTTAATTTGGCGTTATCAACATGTCTTTCTCAGTGAAAACAGACGACGTCCATTGTGACAGGAAAACATAATTGATCAGCTACCGGAAGGGCTGCGCAGTTCAAACTTCCGCCGGCCAACTTTCATTTGGAGGACAGTTGATGCACGGGAGGGTTAGGCTCCCAGCGATTCTAGCCCAACAGTATTGGTTGGGATCGGATGGCTAGCCTGAAGCCGCCCGCTTTAACCTCCGAGAACAAACCCGGTACCCATTTGATGGAGGGCTGGGTGAACCTTAGGGTCCGACTGGAGGAGAAATAACCGTGGAAAAATTCCACAACCACCGCCGGGACAAAGAAACGGAGCTCCTTCAGTCCCCAGTCCAGCTGGTAAGCCGCTGAACTGCCTGAATCAGCGTCTATTGTGCCTATCCATAAAAAGTTAGTTTTATAACAGTAAAATTTCTTACTTATACTATACGACACTTCGCGAACGTACTTATATCGGTACTCTGACAGATGTACAATTTAAAAATCTTGATATTTGTAATTTTTGTCACTGGTGCCATTTTTCTTTCTGTTTAGAATAAACTTAATTTTGAATCTCATCTCTATTTTTTTTCCATGCTAAAATAATGGGAAACTATGATAATTTTTAGATGAAATATATAAAAAAAAAATTACATATTAATTATTTAGATTTTTCAAAGTTGCTATTACACAATAACTCATTTGACATATCAATGTCCCAATTTTATAATACGTTTTAGAGTTTCCAGGACCCTACAATGTATTTAGATTGGTTTCAGTGTTAGCTGTACATTAGTTAGCGTATCTGTCTTTGTATGTCTGTTATTTAGAAATTTGTGGGCCGAAAAAAACAAAAAAAAGGATATATTAATAAACATCCAATTTTATGTTATTTGCATGTGATTAGTTTTAATATTTGTAAAATCATTTTTTCGATCACTTTACCTACGAGCCAATTGTAGCCAATTGAAATAACAGAAGTATTTCAACAAGTGAATTACGACTTGTCAACATTACAAGAAGATTCCGACTTCAACTTATGCATGCGTTCATCAATTGGGGTAGAATAGCAAGTCGGGTAGGACTAGGTGATCGCCGCTTATCACAAGTCCCGGGTTCATCTGTTCAGGTAGGGGAGAATGCAATAATGCATTTTTCTTTTGGAAAATACACTAAAAACAATTTTAGTTGTGCATTGGAAGAAAACTTTCCATTTCAATTTGCCAGCAAAATGGCTATCTAATTGGTATTGCCTTTGCATTCAATTTTCAGTTGTGAGTTCCATTTATGTCGAAAGAGAAAATGAGTGACTACGGATAATATCTTCTAGTTATGAAGTTCATATATCCTGAGAACGACAGTGTTGTAATCTTACTGAAAATCCTTTGACTAAAAAGTCAGGTCACTTCATTAATTAAACTACTTTGTTCCTTAAATGATAAGCACGCTTTTGCAAGAAATATGCAGGCGGCCACAGGGCTGGAAAGAGTGAAAGGGTTTGTGGTTTTTATTATTGCAAATGTAAGGAAAGTTTGAATAAGGGGATGACTGTAGAAATTTCGTTGTGATTAAGGAACGAAAAAAACAAACATACTATCTAATAAAAAAAGTCGCTAAAAAAAGAAGATTCAGTTGGCTATTGGTTATTTAGAATTGAAAGATTGAGGAAGGGAAGAGATTTGAGCATGCGCAGAAAAATTCGGAAAAAATACAAAACAAAACAAACCACTTGCGACTCAATGTATAATGCACCTTGTTTTTTTTTTTTTTGGAAGGATTTTGCTTTGCGTATTTTATCAGGTTTCTTTTTCTTTCTTTCAGAACATTCGATACTGAGCCTAAGCACGTTCTCCTCGCAACCACCAAAGAAATCATTCTGAATTCACAACAGGATTTGCCACTTAAATCCCTATCTCTTCCAAACAAGCAATTCCGTCAAATTTAGTTCTACTGTAGTGCGGGGGAAGCTTAGTTGAATCGTATATTATTTGCTATTTGCTCTCAATAACTAAAGATCTAGCTAAGTTATATAAATCCTCATTGGTTATTTTTAGTAACTGCAACCCAGATTCTAGTCATCGTCTGACATTTCCTTCAGCTTTCAGAAAGTGTAGGCCTCCAATCATTTCCATTAAATTGCTTTTCTACTAAAGGCATGGATCTGAGGTCCAAGGAAATGTGGCTCTGTATTCCAATCTTTCTTCAAAACACATTAATGTCAAAATAACTTTAATCAATGCTATAAACTTCTATAAACTCCACAATTCTCCAGACATCAATTCTCCAATCTTTCATTTATTTGTAAGTTAGACATACGTATCATTTTTAACAGTTACAAAAATATATTCTTGACTATTGAATTTTACCTAATAATAGTTAAAGCTTCCTGTTGTTTGCTTAACATCGAATTTAAAATTAGAAGTTGTGATTTATTCAAATACTTATAAAAGAAACAAATTTAAGGAGCTTATGATAAGATTTATGAAGGCTAGAAAATTAGATACAAGCAATGTCAGACAGTGAAAATTATTTTCTTTCATCAGTTAAGTACTTTTATCAAATAAGAAAATTTACGAGTCTGATCCTACTGCATCTGTTTTAGATTGTTTCTTCAAATTGCTGAGAATTTGTCAAGAATAGAAAGGCACAGTCTATCATTGATGTTTGAAAGGGAAGTCATAGAAGAGTTTCATTTGAGTTCAAATTAAAAGACGTACAATAGATAAATATATTTAATTAAAGAAATGTGTTCACTAACAAATAGTAGTCATGGATTGATAACAGCAGATAACTATTTTATTTCTACCTTCTCTTCTATATTTAAGTTACAACTCACTCGTAACCTTGTGTCCTCAAAGACTCTTTCGATTCCAGAATTAGCTAATCACCATGAAAGTGAATGAGGAAACATAGGAAACAAAGGAAATATCCAAGCCTGTTAGGGATTCAAACCAGATTCAAACGTATTAGCCAAGTCAGTAGGCCATGGCCTAAACAGCTTGGATGTGCCTCAACTTTGCGAAACTAACTAAATATACGAATATTATATATCTTATAGAAGAAAAGTTCACTTATTTAAATAAATGGATCTTAAACAGCATAGCAATAAAGCTTACGAGGATGACAACAGCAGAATTCTTTTCATTTTAATTGTAATACATTAATTATGAATAGCAGTAAAAGAATAGAATTAACATCAATGTAATAATATGCAAAGTTAGAAATGCAAACTCATGCAACAGTCTCACGGGACACGAAAGATGAAAGTTTAGAATATTGTGAACAGACATTTATTATAATTTACGTTAATTAATTCACGCTTGCTTCAAAGAAGAAAGGAACAGACACTGAAGCAAATAGTTTTCAATCAAATAGTATTTGGTTTTGATAAATTAATTAGCTTATTTGTGTTTTGTTTTTGTGCACATTTAAAAACAATTTTAATTAAAACACTAATTCATGTTAGATGGTAACAAATTCGAGAACATATTCCTTTATATATACTTCTTTATCTTATTATTTCTAAATTTCACTTTTATTAGGTAAAAGAACTATTAATTTTTTTTTCTATATTATTTGTTTAGTATTTGCCGATATCTTTCACTTTTAAACGCTTAAAGATAATACTCTTAAAGATGATCGGTAGGGATAGAGATTTTTTTTGCTACATTCAGAGAAAATAAATAATATTTTTTTCCATTGTTGGTAGGGATTGTAAAACTGCAACTGCATCCAGAAATGGAAGAAATGTAGCATTTTTGATCTGTTTATCTTTGGTTGGAAGCTATCGTAATTTTGAAATCTCACTTCCAAACGCAAAAGGACTAAACTTTTTTTTTTTGGTTGAACGACTAAGACCATCATAAATCTTCCCATTCCAAATTCCTAGGTTTGACGTAAAATCTTCATATGGTCTAAGATAATGGATCATTTGGTTAAAATTATGTTAGTTAGTAAAATTAATGTATTCACATTAGTCTACAACTAATTGTATTGGACCAATAAAAAAAAGCCGCTGCTGAGCTACGTGTTCTTAAGACTTTCAGACGTCGATAAACTAACATCTGACTTGTATATAACTCCAACTTCAAGTCCCCCACCCCGACCTTTTCCCAGTGGCAAACCCAACCTAAATTCCAAACGCGATTTTAGTTTAATTCCAATGTTACTTCTGAAAATATGGCTTTGGAAAATAGTTTTGCTGTTACTATATGACAAATAGACAAACGTAGCGCTTACATTTCTTTATATTAAAGAAATTAAATTTAATTAAATTATCTTAATCATTAAATTAAGATAAAGAGCAATTCACGTTTTTCCTATAAATTCTCTTGAAATAAAATTCTTCTTCATTCGGCTTCGCCTACAGAAATAGAAATTAAGTACATTCCTTCTCTTTGAAATTACTTCTTGCATTCATATATATGTTATTTGCTTGAAAATTTTTCAACAACTCCACAATTGAATTTGCAACAGTAGTACATTCTGAAAGAGATTATTAATATCAGCCTGAAATTGTAAACATTGCTTAAATGTTGCTTGGAAACTTTTAGAGATAATAAATGTTCCAGCAATATCGTTTTTAATTTCGAATCCCTGGAGTATAATTAAAGTTTGAATAGTAAATATTGAAACAGCAGGTTCCACATAATCTAGGATAAGAGTACGAATATTAGGAAACATATATTAACATTAAAAAAATATTAGAAATCAAATTGTATTTTGAGAAAGAGAACATTCATCATAAAAGTTATATAGATAAGAACATACTAATTAAAGTAATTTGCAATTTTAAACAGAAATGAAACGAATACGAAATTAATTTTGATCTAAAATGTATAATTTAAAGGATGAAAAACAATGAATTTTACTATTAGGTAAAAATATTCAATAATCGTAATAATTTGAATTACAATTACAGAGATAACAGAAATTCTCTTTAAATTTAATGGCCAAAGATAAATTTACCAAATTCCTTTGGAATAAGATAAAAGAGCAATCATTAGCATAATAGATTGAAATAATTTAAAAAAAAGAATGAAAAGTAAAAAGTATTTTAGATGTAATATAAACTTAAGTTGTATCAGTTCGACGAAGAACAGTTAAATGTTTGTCATTCAAATTCATTAAAAGTCTAATGTCACTAAAGTGTGATGCCTTATTATATTGCATCAAATGAATCATCTATCACACGTTAATGAAGACCTGAAATGCATAGGTAATTCCCCCAAATTTTAATATTATGGGTTTTCCTAGTAAAGGTATTTTAAAATATAGTAGATCGTAAGACTATTTTTAAAAAAAAATATGGTTTCAACACAGAATAAAAAATCTCTATTTATGAAGGTAAGTCAGCGATTTTTGTGACATAATATATAAAAGTTTTCAAATTAACTTCGAAACGATTCAGTAATTTTAGGTTTAAAAAATGAATCAGTTTTAAAATTGGTTCAGTAATTAAACTCCATCGCGCGATATGAACTCAACTTATTTTATGATCTAAAAAAGAAAATTGTTATTAATTAATTTACCGTTAGATCATATAGGAATGTTTTGCAGAATTGTTTATCTAGTATGGCATTCAAAATTTACCGACATGGCTACGGGGAAACCTGAAACAGCTGTTTTATTGCTAAATTAAAATTACAGTTTTTATATGCTTCCTTTGCTTTGCTTTCTTGGTGGCCAATCTAAAAATATGAAAGGAGTCAAATATCATATAAATTATCTTATTTCTAAAGAGGATCAAAGAAGTAAGAAATCTAAATTGATCAATTATATTTATATCTTGACCACTAAGATAAAACGCAAATCTTGTCTTTCTATTTCTTATCTAGGATCTCAATTTCTTGATACTTAAGCCAATGTTTCTTCGTTACTCCATATCTTCAGTATTTTCTGTAATTCTTAATTTTGAATGATAATTTCATGTGATTTCAATGTTCATGTGAATTTGAGTTGTTTAAAAATTACTAAGAATTGCAAACTAACATTATAGATATAGCAGTTGTATTTTATTGATGCTGGATGCTTCAATATCTCATAATTATTGACAAGAAAGAATACTTTATCAAGAACTTAAGTATCTTTTTCCGGCAAATTACCTATGATAATATCATAGGTCTTTGTGTGATTAATGTAGGTGAAAAACTGGTGAATAAAAATATGTTGTTTTGTTTTTTTTAAATGCTTTCTTGTTCCAACAAATATTCCGGCTTACTTTACATTCAAGCATAAATTTAAACCCTTGGTCACTGGCCAAGAAAATACACAAAAACATTATTACTTACAGAGTTCTGCATTTGTTTTACAGCTTGGGAAACACTGTCATCCCATGTTCCACTGTAGAAATATGTGCAAGAAAGATTTAATAGTTTTGAAAACATTTTCCGATGCTAAGTCTTGGAAAATAAACTTGGATCTTTGCCCACAGACAACTGTGGACAAATAATTTCTGAAGCCAAGTGGACTTTTTGAGTGTCTGCTGTTCTACCACTGCGACCTTAAATAAGAAAAAGTTCAAATGCTTCTTTTTAAATGAAAACCGGAGTTGAAGTCAAATCTCACTGAAGTAGAATTCATAAAATTCGTGAATGAAATACTTAATATTTTTCCGAATTTTTTAAAAGATGTACTACACATTTTTCTTGTTCTGTTTTCTTAATGAACAAATAAAAGAAGCAATGAATGACATTAATAATCCTTAACTTACTTAGATTGTTATATATACTCATTACTGGATACATCGAGTGCTGCCAATAAAGTTTTATTTGTACCACCTTCTCTGCATAGTTTTTAATACCTTCCATATTTGTTTTTTTTCTGGATTCCAGTTACACGCTGGAATGATCCAAAGAGACATATTGCTTTCTTTAAAAGGGCAACATATTTGGGCTTTACTAGCAAAATGGAATGTAAGGCCTCTATGTCATCTGCGAAAAAAACCTGTATTGCCTATCTATAGGTTTTCTTGTTTTGCTACTTTTGCTGATGGATTTTATTTAACACTTTCATTAAGTGTAGCATTTTTTTCCCTTCGCCGATATATAAAACCATATCTCATTATGATAAGTAGAATTGGTTAATTCTTCCATTCTATTTACTGTAATTCTTATATTTCTTATTTTATGATAGCCTTATTTTCACTATATCTAACAAAAAGGCCTTTATTTGATTCAGTAGTTCTTAACTTTATTGATACCCCACTCTTAGGCTCTGGAATGACCTTAGTCAAAAATTGTAAGTAGGTCAAAACTGTGAAGCCAAGCCAAGCAGAATTTTGTAACTGTCAAGTCAGGATTAAAAACTCATTTTAATCTTCGTCGTTCCCAATAATTACTTACAAAAATAATAAATTCTTTCTTAAGAATTCTACATTCACTATTCGATGATAATATATAAAAATAACATCAAGAAACATAGGTTTACTGAGATAACGAATTTTTATCTGTGGTTTTATTAATGTTTTCATTGATGTACCAGCAATTCGCATCCACAGAAGAACCAGGTGAACATGACTTTCTACTTGTTTACTTTTAATAACCTGTGGATTCGAAATTAGAACGTTTTACAGAAAACTATTTTCTGTTAGAACTTCTCTTAATTTTAATTTTTCTTAACTTTATTTTTTCTTTTGTTAATAAAGCCAATTTATAAACTACTGTGCTCCTCGTATGATTTCCTATTTCATGTTTCTGTGTTTACACACCTTTAAAATTTCATTCACTTGCTTTTCAACTGCAATGAATTCTATTTAAAGAAATTCTATTTCATTAAATTTAAGAATTTAATGAAAATAGAACCATTCTTCTAGTAAACAGTTATGATCTCTATATAATGTCTTTTATGCAAGCTGAAGTAAGAAATCATCATGATATTTATGTTATTCTCCGTTTATCTTAGATCAAAGCTATCGGATTGTAATTTCCTTAAATCTTTATAACAGCAGAAAAAGGAAAAAAAAAAAACATAAACCGCGTTTACTGAACTGAATCAAGGAGACCTTTCAAACAAAATTCGTTGAATTTACCTTGGAAGAGGAAACCAACAAAATTTTCAATTCTAAAATAACTTATTTCAAATGTTTATTCAGTAGTAAAAAACTACATATGCAATTTCTCACACATGAATTGATTTCCGAATAAGAATTTTTTTTTTCTTCTGTTTGATTTTTCACCTTATCCGCCAAACTCAAAAAATTACAAAATGATCTTATGTTGTAACAAGTAGGCAGTTAAGTATTTTCCAGAGGAGCCTTCATAGCTGATGGGAAGTTTCAAAGACTATAGGGACTAGTTAAGATTTGATAGTCAGTCTAAAGTTCGCCCTCTCTTACCTCCGAAAGAAAGCTGGTTGACATTTTACAAAGGATTCGATGAAGGCCTCAGGAGAAATAACCTAGGAACAATCCTTCGCCGGGAACTGAAACAAGGTTCTCCAGCTCACAGCTCAGTACTTATTATCAATGAACCACCAGGCCCCATTACTTACTTCAAGATTTGGAAGACTGCTTTCCTGCTTTCTACAGGGTGGCCGGGAAGTTCCCGTACCCCTTAATATAATAATAACGTAATATGGGTACGGGAACTTCCCGGTCGCCCTCTACGTTATAATTAACAGTTTAAAACCTGTCTTAATTTGTATCATTAAAAAATTACGACCAAGATTAAGTATAGTAAACACGTTTCTAATTAGTTAATGTGATTGTGACGTCATTTGCGAATGATCTGTTTATCTTTATTGATAACTACATTTTGATTGGATGGTTAAAATATTGTTAAATAAAAATGTTATTAAAATAAAACATGTGACATGATATTAACATGATTGTAAAAGCTAAACCTTATTACTAATGTTTCTAGAAGCAAAAATATAAGGTAGTTTTAGGAAAGAAAATTAGAAATGAATTCTGAATGGAAGGGTGAATGTTTTGGAGGAAGATTATAAGATAAACTTGTTGCAGTTGTTCGATTAGGTTGGGTTACTAGACTTGCAAGAACATTACCTTGAATTAATTTTGTTATAAAATTGTTAATATAAAAGGTATTGCTTATCACATTTTACAGAGGGGTCCGGAACTATGTACTCACTCTTTGATAATCAATATCTCGGGAACAAAATGACATAGATGTACAATTCTTGCGCCGTAGTTTAATTAAATAGTGTAGTTCATAGTGTACTTATAGTGTAGTTCAAAGATGAGGATTTCGCAAGGAAATTTATCTGGTCTGACGAGGCACTGTTCAAACTCAACGGTACTGTAAATCTTCATAGTTGTGTGAACTTGGCTCCTGAAAATCCACACGTTCACGTAGACAGGGAAGTGAAACTACCAGGCGTTAATGTCTGGTGTGGTCTATCATCTCGCTGATTGATCAAAAAAGAAAGGGCCGAAGCTACTGTAACCGGTGAGACGTTTCTCCATATGCTGCAAATATCGGTTTTCCCTGCCATTCGAGGGATGTTCGGCGACGAGGTATTTTACCTATAGCAAGATGGTGCTTCACCTTTGTACGCCCAAGTACGATATCAGGGCCTACTTGGATGCCACTGTACCTGGACAATGGGCAGGTCGCAGAGCTGCCATCGAGTACCCACCACGGTCTTCAGACCCAACACCCCTATGGGGGAACTTGAAGAATGAAGTTTATGGGCAAAAGCCAGCTACACTGGAAGAGCTACGAGAATCCATCAAAACCTCGTGTGCAGCCATCACACCGGACCCACTGACATCCGTAGTTCGCTCAGCAGTTGAACGCCATCGACGCTGTACTGCCGTTGATGGTGGTCACTTTGAACACCTACAATGACTGTGTGACCATTGCTATCTGTTGAGCAATTATTGAACAACACTATGGCGCAAGAATTGTACGTCTGTGTCAATTTGTTCCCGAGATATTGATTAACAAAGAGTGAGTACGTAGTTCTGGACCCCTCTGTATTTTCCCTTCAATAAAACATTTCCTACCTTCAACATTATAGGCTATAAATCAATTTTCATTGTCAGATATTCCTTGGAATAATCGTGAAAGTAAATAAGTAAATAATTACATTTAAAGTAACAAATAAATTTTCTTAAATATGACTTCAGTTGTAAGAAGTTATCCTGAAACATTGACATTAGATCTGAACGTTTATTGTAAGCACTTCAAGCAATTTGTAATGGCAAAAAAAAAATCACTATTCTTTATTAGTAATCATACATTCTAGATTATGGGATAATGGAGATCAAATCTTTCTTTGTGTTAAAAAAAGAAACCGCTGAAGTTCTGTTTAAGAATTAATTCGAAAACAGCATTAAAATTAAATTATAAAGGAAATTATGTAAAAAAAAAAAAGGTAAGCCTTAACTACTAAAGCACACAAAAAATATCTCGAAATATTCCTTAAAATCTTGTTTACATTAGTTGAGTAACAAATTGAAAAAAAAATATATTCAATTTATTCCTCAACTAACGTAAACAAGATTTTAAGTTCAGTTAATAAGGGAATACTTTTCAATTTTAATTAGGTTATTAATATTTTAATTTAGGAAACAGTTAACGAAACAGAAAGAGATAAGAGTAAGGTACTAATGTATATTTATCATGTTGAATATCTAATTCATTTTCTTTAATTTAGTGCTCGCGAATGGAAATGAGTGGTTTTCATCAATTAATTATTCGTTTCCGTCCTGTCGTAGCTCATTAAAAATCAGAAAGTAAAAAATTATACAGCTTCCTTAATTAGAATTATCGTATTCATTTTCTGAAGATCTAATTCAAAATTTTAGCTTCTTTTTGTTTTTAATCTCAAAAACTAATATCAACAATATTAATAAAATAGTATGACTTATTTATTCCACTTATTCAGGCTAGTTGGTGCTCATCAGAGACTTTTCTTTTAATCTGCTACGATTGAATCAAAAATCACTGCAATGAGACCTAAATAATGTCAAGTGGTAACTGATCTTAGGTAAGTAATCGTTAATTACTAAGAAAAAAAACAGCACACATATATATGAAACTGGTTCAGTGAGTCATGCACCGAAATCTGGACGTCCCAAGACTTCTATTACTGAGGAAAATGAGATGTTAGTGGCTATGACATTTGTGAACAATCCAAAGAAATCCACTCATCGTGCGTCTGCAGAACTATCCATACCAAGAACATCATTGCAACGCTTAATGCATAAATTGAAATTAAAACCTTACCGACCACGACTAATACATGGTCTTTTGGAGGACGACTCAGATCGCCGGTTGCAATTTTGCGAAATGATGCGTCAGCAATTTGCTGGAGAACAATCAAACTCTTTGGATAAGATTATCTGATTTGATGAAGCTTGCTTCAAATTATCTGGCCATGTGAACAGGCATAACTGTGTGTAATGGGCTGATGAAAATCCCCATTTGACCATAGAAACCGAAATAAACCAACCTGGCGTTACAGTTTGAGGTGCATAATCAAGCGAAGGTGTTGTCGGACCGACATTCATGATGCATTTATAGAAATTGATGAAAATCGAACGTTAAGTCGCATTGTGTGTCGGAGTGTCCTGAAAAGGTTTGAACACCTGAGAGATTAAATAGTTGATGTTTAATGCTTAAAATATGCTTATATTTTGAAATCAATTGCCTACGTATACATGATAATTTAACTGTAAACCTACATTTGGGCCACCCTGTATATATATATATATATATATATATATATATATATATATATATAATCGAACAGGCAAAACTCAAAGCCTTACTTTCGATTGGCCGTATCACTTCAAATCCCAAATCTATATACCGATACCCATCGCCTAGTGACACAACAGCTGAAATTCGGATCTTTGTTCATAATTATGTTTTACTCACACATATTAAAAAACTGGACCAGCTACTTTAGATTAAAAAGAGTGCAAACACAAGGGATAAAGTTTGAGAGATTATATGTTATCTAGAGGAAAATAACTATAGCCATATTTTAAATTGACTCATAAATCAGGCTTTTCATGTATTAAGAAAACTGATCCAGTGGTAACAGATAGATAAATAACAATTGTGAAAACTACGACATCGAGTTCTTATTGAATTTTACATTTAATAATTATACGTATCTATCTAGTTAAATAAATATAATTTTTAAAGACAGAATTTCTGCTTGGATTCGTTTGCCTGTAATAGAGATCTTCCAATACTATCTTCTTAAGTTTTATTAAGATCATGCTGGATCGATTTCTTTAATAGTTAATTTTTTTAGATACTAATGAGATCAATTCAGCGTGGTACACACAAAAACAAACGGGCAGATAATCAACACACGAAATGGGAAAATGTGCTCTTAGGCATTTACATTTTTCGATTTCAGAAACTATTAACTGTACGTAGCATGAATTTAGTTGTTCGTTCGTTCTTTTGTGAACTTGGAGCTTTTTTTAGCTGCTTTATGTTAATGACAGGTGACAACATTCACCCTGGCTGTGAGATTCTCTTCTTCCTCGCCTTCTGCGATTAGACGACGAACAGCTGACGAAGGCTGCAGCTGATTGAAAACTCCATTAAGGAAGATAGTGGTGGGGGGCGAACACTGATTAAGAGACAGAAAGAAAGAGATGATTAAGGAGGCGATCAGATTAAAGCACTAATCGACACTGGAAAAATGCATTCATAAAACGATAAGCGTCGAGCAGTACGTCAAGAAAATACAGGTCACAGGCAAAGACTGATACTGTAATTAAAATTCCTTAAAATTCACACGATTTAAAATTAAAGTTCTTTATCTATCAAGTTTTTTAAGGTTTGAGGAATAAAATAAGGATTTTTCCAAAAACCTTTCTAAATTTGAGATAAACATTTTTCAAAATTTTATAATATTTTGGAAAAGTCGTTGTTTGTTTATTTTTTTTAAATGTTTTAAGTAATGAATAATAACTAGAAAGTGGCGATTTTTGTTAATTTCGGAACAGCTCTTTGTAGATAACTGAGTAAGCTTTCTAATAGAGTTACGCATAAACCCAAAAGCCCTACCAATGACATGTTACAATTAGGTTCATCCATTACAATGTCTTTCTTTCAACGTTTGATGCTGAAGTTATGCAATCATTTATCGTTACATAAAAAAATATTTTATTGTAAAAAATCTTAATTCTTTCATACTGACATTCAAATTGGAATTCGTTAATACGGTGAATTAAGGGCTAAACGCACTTCTTCGTCTTCCGTTATGTTTCCGTAACGTAATTGCATTAGTGACGTAGTTACGTATTCAGGATCACTAGAATTGAACCTCATAAGACGAAACGGAGATCTTCAAATCGACGAACGTATGTTATATAAATATAACGGCTATGTTCGTCGATTTCAAGACCTCCGTTACGTCTTACGAGACTCAGTTCTGGTGACCCTTAATATGTAACTCAGTCACTAAAGCAATTACGTTACGGAAACATAATGGAAGACGGAGAAGTACGTTTAGCCCTTTAATCAAATCACTGCAACAACGTAAGGCAGTTTGTAAGAGCATTTGTCTCCAGCGCTCTAGATTTAACAGATAAAAGAATGGTTAACAAGAACTAATATAATAAAGGGTGGCGAACATAAAACCTGCTCCAAAAGACCGGCAAAACCTTTTGGGGCCGGTTTTACGTGCGCCACCCTATATTTACTCTGTTCTTTGTGTTTTAGTCACTTACATCAGTGTTCTGTACTCTTACACTGTCAACATAATGTGATACAGATGATAAGAAAGTCTAGGTCTTTGAAATTTTAAGTCAATCGAAATGAAAGGTTTATTAAAAAACACCAAGATCGTTTGAATTTAAGCAAAGATTTTTTTTGACTTTTGATATCTCTTAGCAATTGATATCAACTACTGGATCACAACTAAACTAATAGCAATTCACATTAAAAATGTTGTAAGTGATTAGTCTACTTACTGTAACGAACAAACGAAGATAGATAATAAAGATATTATGAAAAGTGATGTGCTCTGGTTATTTTTGCGTTCCTGCAAATTGTAATAATTTAAAAACTTTCCTTAAAGAAGAAAATAAACCAAAAGTTTCCGACTTGAACTGAAACTGATGTTAAAGACGAAAGCTTTGGAAGTGTCCTACACGTGCTAACCGTCTCACGTGAATTATCGTCCACTAAAGCTCTACGTGTCGTGAACATTTATGTTCGATCGATGTCTTCCCATTTATTCACCCTCTTTTTTGCTGTAGAACGACGTTCTTTGGCTGTGACGGCCTTCCTGGGAACAATTTACGCAGCGATTGCAACTAAATGAAAACGTAAGTTGAACGAAGGAAAGCATGAGAAGAACTGCAGACGGAAAAACAACACGAGAAAACTTTCAGTCAGCGATGAATGAAGATGTTGTGAGTCACGGCATAAATTTTGCTGTTTTTCAATCTAATCATACCAGCTATCAAGTAGACCACTCCCTGCTTACTAGGATTCTAAGTCGAAATACGCTGTAGTCAAGGTAATTCAGAACTATTTAACCCTGGAGGCTTAAACTAATGGAAGATTTAGATTACCAAAGGAAGGATTGCGGTATGTGAAAGAAAAAGAGCTCTGCGATAAAAACTGTCAAATGTGTTGTCGTTTAAGTGGAATCTTAAAAATTCAAAAAAATATTCAATATTACTGCTGAAACTTTAAATGGATCAGCAGATGTCAGTTAATTTTGATCGTAGATTCGACTCTTAGGTTTTTGAAGGTAGTAGTCATTCTGCACGAGTCTTCTGAAAGCATTACAATGAGAATTAAGTATACTAATTATACAGATACTAAGTAACTAATTTAACAGCTTAGTTACAGTAGAGTATTTGCTATCTTTCCGTAGAATGTTTTTGCTCCTACACGCTATTGCTGTAACCCTTCGTTAATATATATTTACTGACATCTTCACAGCTTCTATTTTAAAATATTCATTTCAATCCTCTTTAGAAAAATATATTTCTTTTAAAGTTCCATAAAGCAAAATTAAAAATTCGTTTTGAGCTTATGATACCGCTTTGTTCAACTTTTCGAGCGTTTTTGGTTCCAGAGAAATAAATTAGTTATAAGAATAACACCCGTGTAACTCACACAAATACTGAACGAACTCGAGAATAAATTAACAATTAATTCCTAGAACTACAGTAACAACAACAAACAGAATTTCTAATAGTACTGAGAAGTACTTAAATTTGAAATAGTTTCTAGCTTTTCATAACTTTCTAAAATAAGAAGATAACAGACAAAAATGTATAAAATAAAAAAGATGGAAGTAAAAAAAGTAAAGTTCTTTACGAAATTGTTCTTTGGTAAAAGAAAGTAGACAGTAACTATACAATGCTGCCCTTATAAACTTGTTGTTGAATAATATATCTGGAATATTTAGGATTTGTTAACTTCAATGATCTTATTTTTAGCGACCCATTTGGGAGCTAATGCGTTTGACTTGTCCAACCGACCGTGTCTGTCCACCCCTAACATCTCCCGAACGGAAGGTCGGATCGACAAACGGATTTCATCATCGCGTTCAGAGGCTCAAACAACACAGGAATAGGGTATTTTCAGGGTCCAACGCCCCCCTCCCCAAGTTCTTTTCATTGTACCCTCCTTAAAAATTCCCGAACGGCAGGTCGGATCGACAAAAGGATTTCACCATCATGATCAGAGGACCAAACACCGTAGGACTGGGGTATTTTCAAGGTCAACGCTCCCCATTTTCGAGATATTTGGCATTGTTTTCATTGGATTTCCGCTATTAGCTTAAATGTTAGAAATGCAACGATCTCATTTCAGTTGTAAGTTATAGCTTGATGCTTAAGTTCTCGAACTCATATATTGAAGGTTATCGGTTCGAATCTGTATATCTCCCTTTTTTTTTGTTTTTCTTATATTCCTAACTTTTTTTTTCCTTATATTAATGTAATTCCTTTTTTTATTATTATTTTTTATTTTTTTATTATTATGGGTCACCCTTAAATTTATGCTTTAGCACAAAATTATATTACTTGTTTTCTGGATCATCTTGCATCGTTTTGTTTTTTAAGCTCTTTAACATATTCCTGAAAATTAATAAAATAAGATAGCATTCTGTTAATTTAATGTACTAATTACATGTTATCTTGAGAATAATATATATCTACATTTCATTTTTAAAAGCTGACTACTTTGTCTAAATCCACAAATAAAATGGTCCCAATTCAAAGCTTATGATGGAGCTGTTATCTTTGGATTTATATGTTTCTTAAATGCTAATAAATAATTTCTTGGGAATATTATATTGCACATTGAAGAAACATCAAAGAATCAAGGGAAAAAAATTTATTCTAAGTTAGACTTTGCTTGTTAAAAATAACTATTAAGTCCTTTGTCCTTTTATTATCTCATGGTAGCTACCATACGTATTAGGTTTGGTCTAACGCCTCTTAACAAACCTCGGAGAGAAAAAGGATTAGAAAAAAATACAATTTTAAATCTAAAAAAGCATATGTCGCCCTTGATATATTAGTAAGAAAATCCTGCAAAAATGATTATCCTATTAACTTCAAACTTTACTGAAACAAAAGTTTAAAGCTCGTTTAAGGAAACTTTTTATTGATTGGCACATTAGTATATCAGGATTCGGATCCAAAATCCAAAACATCAGGACCAAAATTCTACCAAAAAAAAACTGAAATTTATTCCGAAAAAAAAAATCGAAAATTTATCTGAAATATAAATTCTTCTTTTCTCCTAGATAATCTTGAATATTTTCTGTTTCTTCTCTTCTGACTTTACGTAGTCTCCAAATGGAATTTTGTTTATTATATTCTTAACATCCTTTTTTCTTGTCACTGGATATTTTTTCAAAATTTGTTAGGGAATAGTAGGAAATTGGCATGTCAACTTTTATTTTATTTTTAACTTTTTATTATCTATGGCTTTATTATTTTAATTTTAATTCAGCAATGAACTTGAGATAGGTTAACTTCAAACATGATTCTTCGAAGCACAGAAAAAAAATATGGAGGATAACATAGTTCTAAAGTTTGAATTGTGTTTGGAACACCTTTATCTTGTCGTAAAATAGATATAAAGTTTTGAGTGGTGCTGAGGGATGTACTAGTCTTCAGCCTGAAAATCGGACTGATAAAAGCTCTTTCGATGATATACGTTCTCTTTATCTAAGATCGATGTAATTATAATGTTTAAACCGAGGTGATTGCTAACAAGGTAGGTGTGCGGTCACGGTAAGTGATCGTGAAATTTCAAATGCAGATGCCTATTCCGTAAGACGTCATCCGTAAATTACCAAACGCAGTTAGGAGAGAAAGGAAGATCGGATTTCCGTTGTGGCTTGTTCCGTTACGCTTGTGATGTTCCAAGGTAAATAACACAACACAAATTTTCAAGTAGAAACACTGATGGAATTTAGTCATTTAAGCTTGGAATTACAAATTTGGCAAATGCAATCTATCCAATGTACATACCTATTAAGTTTTCTATTGGATTTCTTGTTGAATCAATACATATAAAATTAATGCACAATGCAACAAAAATATAATTAAAGCATTTCGTATAGTATTCGAAAGCTGATACAACAGCAATTGTTTTATTAATGTGTTTATTTCAGGTTGTTTTTCGTTTAATGAAAACAGTCAATCAGAGATCAAAGAATCGAGAATCGACTCGAGAAAATCCTAATTACTCTATCCCTACCTATCCAAAGTTCGAGAAACCCTCTGGTGTTCACTGCATTTCTATTAAATTTCAACCTCTTTTTCTCATTGTTATTCTATGATAGAAAATCCTCAGATGTTTCTTTTTTTCTTAATTGGATTAAATGCATTCATTATCAGAAGAGGTCTATTGCTCAAAGAAATCAAACCTCTGACAATATTTGCTAAACCATACAAACTCATTAGAAATTATTCGTTTATTACACTCTCATTTAAACACCTAAATTTCGTAAAATGTTATATATTGTACATGTTTTGAAAACATAATTTTTATGATTAAGGCTGATGACTATTATCAGAGTTCAATGTCAATAACTTCTACTTCGACAAACAATGTTCAAAAACAAATGACAAATCGAAAATTTCTTATGTTTATGTGTATTCTGAAAAAGGGCTCGTGTTTGTGTTTTTCTAAGATCTACTAAATCACTGTGGCTTAATTAAGATCCACTTTCTTGTGTTAACTTCAGAATATTCAAGTGTAAAATACTGCGTTAGAGATTATTTATATGTAATTTTCATTTTGCAGTTTTTGATATTTTTATCTATTTTGAAAAATTTGATAGTTACAAATTGTCTGAAGTATCTATACAATTTAGTTAAGGAACTGATTTTGATTTCTTTTCTTTGACAAACTGAATTCTGTATTGGGCAAAAAAACGCTTGGTAGAATTTAATGTTTAAGTAATCGAAGATAGCTTTATTAAATGCAGACACGCTTTTATCTACAATTTGTCATCTTTTACTAATGAAAATGTTGTCAATTTTTTTATCTTTTAATAATAAATAATAATACAGTATACTCTCGATATCCGAAGTCGAAGGGATGCTAAAAAACATTCGAGATAGCGAGTTTTCGAGATAACAAGGTCATAACCAAAACTTAACAATTCATGTAAAAACACAAGATACGGAATAATAATCAAAAAATTAAAGTCTTGATAAATGAGAATAAGTATAAATATGTAATGATAGTAAGTATAAATACAGCAATGATAATTTTAATTCTTAAAAGTAGTCGAAAATAATTACATTAAATTAAAAAGAATTAGTAAAATACAATGAACTTACATTGCTAGAATTTCTTTAAAAATGCCTCTATTTGCTTCGACACAACTGTACGGCGATTTTTCCGGAAAAATTCATTTTTTACTTCGAAAAATATTCGACATAAGAATTTTAAAATTAACATTAGATGAATATGTAATATCAAGGGGAAAAATAATTTTTCGACATATCAAGGTTTTCGAGATATCGAAGTTCGAGATATCGAGAGTATACTGTAATAAATTTTAATAAAAGATTTTGGAATTGTTATATTACCTACATTTCATGTTTCTATATTTTCTTCCTTATAGATACATCAAGCATTTGAAAATGACCAAATATTTTATTTTTCAGATTCCGATCTGTCTTTTTAAGATTTGTGATTCCCCTAAAATTCATTACATCAACAAAGAAATGTTAGCAAAAGTCGTATATTTAGTATTTTATATTAAACTTTCTTTTCCAGAAACCTAAATTCCTGATTCAGGATTGATACGACTAAGCGCTATATATAATGAAGGGAATAAAAACTATCATCAAGATTGATTTATACAAGACCAATAAAGAGAAAGAAAGAATTACTCATCCTGCAGGATTGTTCTAATACAAGACGTAAGATAAATAAATTTAATTTTATATTCCAGTTTTATTATGAGTCAAGATAATATTTAAAAGCGGGATATTTGATACTTAGTGCAAGTTCTAAAGTTAGTAATTTGAAATAAACATTTAGTTAATACGTATAAATAATTGTAAGTATTAATTAAGTTCTCTTGAAGTGTTTAATATGGATTCAATTTATTGTAAATGTTATTATTTCTTTGTAAAATTCTTAAGGAAAACAATTGTGGATGCCCGGTATCGTTGTCATGCTCTTCATTTTATAAATAGTGTCTTCATTTTATAAATATAGTCTAGAAATTTTATGTTTTGATTAAGAATTAAATTTTGAAAGTCGATTACCTTCCAATTATTAAATTACGACGGATGGTTGTTGATAGAAAAAGAGTTGTTTATTTTACAAAAGAACAGGGTCTCTTTGTACATAAGTGGAAGAGTAATGTCGAAGATGATAGCTTCCCTTTACATCAGTGTTCCCAAACTGTGTTTCGCGAAGCGTGGAAAGTTTGTCACTGCTTGTATTCCGAGCATAGTCAGTGCTCTCTTTCTAAAGTGAATGTGTTCTCTATCTGCGCATCACTCACTCATGTCCAACGCCGATAAAGGATTTCATAATAAAAAGAGTTTCGGAAAAGCTGCTCTGGAGAGAGTTTAATGAAAACAAAGGCAATCATCTCGTGTGGATTTTAAAAATATCCACACATAGTATGTGATGATTACAAACTAAATATTTACAAAATAAAGAGAACGAAAAAGTAATATACATTAGCATTTTTTGTATGTACATTAATTTTTTGACTAAATAGGCAATTGAATAATTTAATTTAATAGTAATTAGCATCAAGTTTGATCACGACATTTCAGTAATTGGATTTAAACAGATTAACACAGATAAGCCAGAAGGGGATTAAAGAATTACCAGATTATGGTTTTTATCTATGTACTAGCCGGGTAGCGTCGCTTTGCTCCGGAACCCTTGCATCAATATCATTAAAAAAAAAAAACTTATTTATTTAGCAAATTGATATTGAGATCCGAGAATATACGACTTCCCAGCCCGTTGTGGCCTTCTCCACTTAACTCAGGTTTATTGCGGTTTGGCGCCACACACCCCGGGGTTGCCGCCATACACTTCATCGTCAGTTTACCAGATTATTCCCTATCCCGTAAGAATTTCGAAAAATCCGGCCTTTTCCTTGTCTACATCATAAACGAAACCTCTGAGCAAAATTTCAGCTTTCTAGGTCCAAGGGTTTGGGGTGGGCATTGATGAGGCAGTCAGTGAATGAGTCAGGACTTTTCTTTTTATATATGTAGATTTTCATGAATTTTGTTTTGTTAACATCATTGATTAGATCTTTATAGGTTATATTTGGATCTGTTATTTTGTCATTTTCAACTCTTATCCGATTCGTTCTTTCCATATTATTCCTGGTGTTTTGATATCATGTTTAATTATGAAAATATGATCTATATTTGTTTTCGGATTTCCATGAATTGTACAGTTTCTTGTTGTTCCGTAAAGACGATTTTTGAAACCATTATTGCACATAAGTTTTACGTATTTCTGTACTGCTTTGTTTTTATTCATTTTGAAAATATCTATATTTACCTCGCCAACCAGTATAGTTGGACAGTTGTTTATTATATTTTCATTTTTTATGAATAGATTCTCTATTTTACAACATTTTAGTAATTTGTAATTTAACATTTTGCTTACAGAATGACAGACAGAAAAACGTTTTATAATATATAACAATAATAGCCGAGTACCGTCGCTTCGCTCCGGAACCCTTGCATATATAGCATTCAAAAAACAAAGTTTATTTATTTAGCAAATTAATGTTGCGATCGTCGGAGAATATATAACTTTCCGACCGTTGTGGCTTCTCCGAATAACTCGGATGTATTGCGTGTCGGCGTCACGCCTAGAAAATTCATATTTTTACATGTATCTTGCAAACGCTGAAGCGTTTGTAAATAAGTGATACATCGTTCGATAGAACTTTCCAATACCAACATTTTCTCAATTTAATGTTCTCTTCCAACTTTTATACTTTTCGTTTAAATTGAGAAAAAGTTAAAATTTGACCCTTTAAAAGGCGCCATCTTGGAAACCAAAAACTTTTTTCGAAAGATTTTTGTAGCATTTTGTTTGTCTTAAAAAGATCTACATTTTATCCATTTACATAACCAATCTATCTCTTATAGTTTGGTCACAAAATTGGAAAAACGTTAAGTCTTATGACAGACAAAATAACGCTTTTATAATATAAAATTTCCATTGGTTTTAGGTTGACTTTCAACTCAAACAAATAAAATTTTTGCTTCTTCTTCTACAGCTTTTCCTACTTTTTCGTTTGGGGTCGCTGATGAGCAAGTTGGCAAGGGTTTTACAACCGGATGTCCTTCCTGTCGCCAACCCACATTAGAGGGCGAACCAAATGATTCATAGACGGAGAAAGAAGAGAGAGAGAGAGAGAGACGAAGGAGCATTCAAACACAGGAAAAAAAGTAAATCCTCTCCGGGATTCGAACGGAATGCATCTGCCTCGTGCGAGGTCGCCACCTGGCGCACAAGACCAAGCCGGAACGGCTCATATAAAAGTTTCTCCTTCCCAAAATATTTTTTTTTCCCAAGTGATTTTTTCTTAATTTTCTTCGCTCTACAATTATTAACACCTTAACGACAGTCAAACTTTTAGTTCAAGTTGTTTCTATTTTTAGATCAAAACAAAATTGTGCTACAGTATATGATAATAGAATATTACACCAAAAAACATTGGCACCACAGATACTATCCAAGAATAATAAAGAAATGTAATAAAACCAGCAAAAACTATTATAACATTTTTCAAGTTATTTATAGCTTGCAAAATGAAAATCTCTTCAAGTTCAATTTTTTCCAATATAATATTAATCAAAAAAAGCAATTACTTTAAATGTTACGCTGTGTTAGATATACGGGGTACAATCACGGAATCTCTTATGTGCAGTTCTCCAGATCTGTCTGCGTCTAACACACTTTTGTAACGCACTTCCTCTATGTTTGGAAAATAATAATTATAATTTCCAGTGAAAATAGAAATAATTTCTACAATGAAACGTCCGCGACAGAAATCGAACTTGCAACCTTCTGATTTAAGTCAGACGTCTTATCCATTAGGCCACGAGGACTACATTCAAATTATTGTTGTTAAATATCTCTTAACACTTCCTCCGTGTGTGTCACGCAATTAGAGAATAGCTAGAGAAAAAAAAATAACTTTGATTTTAGCCTACGAGATTAAAATTTAAATTTCAACGTTCATTTTTTTAGCCTATTACAAGCGCAGGCCTGAAGAGCTGTTAGAGACATTTCTCAACATGAATGAAGAAATTTCATAGAAAAAATGTATACTAAAATACTTTATCTCAATAAAAGCCATCATTGTTCATAGCTTATTGTTCTCATATCATTGGTGACGAGGCGTATACGCTAGTTATACGATTAATGTTTTGGTTACCATTTTTTTTCTTTGAGTCAAAAATGTGTGCAAGAATCCCGTTTGCAGCAATTTTAATGACATTCGACATTATATAATTTTTAAAGTCATCGAAGTACCTAAAAAGACCTATTTAATACTAGGAATTGTTTAAATTTGATAGAAACAGGAAAATAAATCATCTGAATACGCGTTATCTATGATAGAATTTTCTTGTGTGATTACTTATGTCTCTAAATAATTATAATGTTCTTACCTTATGCATTGGTGTTCCCCAGAAATCATTTGAGAAGAGATTGCTTAAGGGAGTGTGTGGTCGTAGATCCTTATTGTCCTTCACTGCTGACATATCGTCGAATACGAATCCACATCGCAGTGAATTCAGATAACACACCACACATGCTACGACGATTATAGAAGCATGGACCTGATTCACCTCTAGACCTCTGGTCATTTTCTAAGAGTAAAAGAAAAAAAAAGTTTTAAATGGTATTTAAGACTTTAAACAAGAACACAAATTGTGTCAACATATTTCAATAATTCTTTAAAGATGATTGTAACAAACGTAAAAGCAGAAACAAAAAGCAGCAGAATCAGAAACAAATTTACACCATGATTTCACCTACAGAATATTACCTTCAAATATCCTTTCTTTAGATCGTTCGTTCCCAAAACGAGCAAATGTGTAGACATTGGTTATCGAATGGCAAATTCCTTGTTTTTCAGCATTTTAAAGTGGTGTAGGGAGCTTAATATTTTCTATAATAAAAGAGGTTTTGGAGCCTCTAAACGAAAAGTTTCAAGTGTTTTATATATCTTTAATCTAGAGTGAAGTGATAACGACTAAAAACTAAAAAGATCTTTTTTTTAAAGAGTAGTGAATTCCAATAGGAGCTATTTTCTGAAAAACCTCAATATTTTCTTCGAAAAACTATTAAGATTTTGACATTCTGAGAAAAATAGACTCAAAATTCGTTCAATAACTTCTTGTTTTTAAATATTTATTGTGTAATATTTATTGAAATTAAGATAATAATAATATCAATAATACATTTTTTTTATTATAAACATAATTAGCCATAACAATAATTTTATTATTGTAGATAATCTCAGTACAGTCCCGTTAGGGAAATGTCCCTATCAACGAGTCCTGAAAATAAATACATGTTTTTTTTTTTGTTTTTGTTTTTTTTACCGACAATACACATTTACGCTCTTTTACTTAAAGCAGTTCCAACTTACACGTTTTGGAAAACTGTTCTAATTTTTCTGCTGTTTTTATTGAGATCATTTTTTGTTTTTTTTTGCATAATTTTCAGTATTTTTTTTAAGTTTTGGATTTTTTCATTTTGAGTTTCTTTGAGAGCTTTTTGTAGTTTTTCTAAAACTGTATCATTTTTATATGTGTTAACTAGAACGATATTTATAGTCTTTCATTTCACTTTTATCTTTGAAAATATTTTCTATGTAGTCCAATTTTTTGTAGATTATCTAACCGATCTAATTTTTTCCTAAAAATAAAACAGTTGTGATGGAGTTCGGCATTACAACTACAGCAGATTACTTCCTGTTCTGATATATTTTTGGTACATATAGCACAATTTCTGTTAGCTGTAGCCTTTTTATATCGAAGACGACAACTGCTTTTTCAATAGGGAGATAAGCTTTGCAGAATTACTTATCTAAGGCAGCATCAGATGATAGATTAATGATCACTGAATTGTGCAAAATTCCCTTAATGATATTATAATTACACCTTTAGCAATGCCAGGAATCGTTGTACGCTGAAGAATGAGACGTAGATTTCACGTTGTTGACATCTACTTCCTTTGTTTGTGTTGTTACTGGAGGGCGAGGGTGACTGACTGGCAGCAGATCACCGGGGTTGCAGTGGGTTTTTTTTTTCAGGGTCACTGAGGGAACTCCGGAGCCAAGAGAACTTACTCATCGCTGTTCTTCATAAGCCTAACATGGGAGCATGTGGTATCGCTGAACTTCCTAGGCCTAACGTAGTATTTTTAGGTGCAATTAGTTCAAGTTAGGTGATTCGTCCTCTTTGAAAGATGTTTGTGATTGTTTATCTATTCAGACGTGCACTGCGAATACTCAGTATTGATAAAGAACTAGAATATTTTTACTACAAGTATGTTGAAGGAGATCAGGCAGCTTAATAATAATAATAATAATAATAGTAATAATAATAATAAGCCCCAATGGACCCTACCTCCTCGCGGGGGGGGGGGGCGGAACTCCAGTAGCTTTAGGATAGGCTAAAAGGTCCAACCAATAATAATAATAATAATAATAATAATAATGGTATACGTCTTTTGAACTTAAAAACTTATGGAAACTAAAATTAGTTAGGATTATCCCAATAATAATCACCACTAATAGACTAATTCCACATCACCTCACAGAAGCTCTAAAATATCTGGAAATAGCTAAAAATATTATTACTACTTTGCAGAAGAATGCAATTCTAGAAAACTGCCTTATAGTTCGAAGAGTACTTAGTAACCCTCAAATTTAAATTGATTTTTTTTAAAGCTCTAATTAGTTGTAACATGATATTGGATCATAATGAAAATTATAACTTCAAATGTAAGTCTCTCAATTGTTGACAGCAGGACTGAAAGAGATGGAGGCGAAATAGCATTTCGTGAATCAAAAACATAGGCCTAATATCTTATTATCTATTTGTTTCTTTATTCTAATAACAATATTTCGATCGACTGAATCATTTCCGATCTTCTTCAGATAACTAAGTTTAGTATAAATCCCAAACCTGTTTCTACACTTCCGTAAAACAAATTCAAATATAACAAACAACAACAACACAAACATAATAAGAGACATTCGCAATACATTGTTCAAATATCTCCATTTATACAGTACAAAAACTATATGAATTTTTTGTTCGTTTTTTATATTTTATTTAAACAAATTTACTGAACAATAATCACTGATTTGTATTCCTTTACCATTGTTGATACAATCAAAATTTTTAATTATTATCGCTTCAACTATAAACATTTCTCTATCATCCTTGATTTTATATAATATTTGGCTAAAGAAACGGAAACATGGGCTTTCTCCAGACAGTAATCCGCACAATCTGATACGTTCTTCCTGTTACCTCTATATGCCCTTGTGTATTCCACGACTCTTTCTCGTAGCATTCTTCCGGTATTTCGATAATAAACAGAGCCGCAATCCCTGTGTTTTAGTTTGTATATTACATCCATCTGAGAAGTGGAACTGATGATAATTAAAACTTTAATTGTATCAACAAAGATAAAGGAATGCAAATCAGTGATTACTCAGTAAATTTGTTTAAACAAAGTATAATAAAAGAAAAAAATATTCATATATTACTATTACAGTGTTTAACATGCAGGAAATAACAAGAACATTATACACAGATACCAATTCTGCACAATAGATTTAAAAATATTTAAATGTTTGCAATACCATTACATGTTTCTGTTTCTTTGTTCTCTTTCTCAAATGTACATATAGTTAATTTATACAGTTATTGTATAAATGGAGATATTTGAACAATGCTATTACGAATATCTCTTATTATACTTGTATTATGTTTCTGTTCTGCTGTTGTTTGTTATTTTTGAATTTTTGAATTATAGGAATAGGTTTGGGATTGATATCAAACTTATTTACCTCAAAAAAATCGGCAATCATTCAACCGATCGAAATATTGTGATTAGAATAAAAAAGCAAATACATGAGAAGATATGTTTTTAATGATTGATAGATAGTTGGAAATGAGTTATATTTCTATGAACATTTCATGAAGTTTTTATAAAAAGTTTTCCTTATTATTTGGAAAAGAAGTGAGCGTTCTTTTTCATTTCGGTGGTGTAGTTTCAAGCAAAGACTAGCATAGTCTATTCTCACGGGTTTACAGTTACCTAATTTTATCTTTACACTCTGTAAAAGTAAATTGAGAACTTTTATAAAAACAAACATTTGAAAACAGGATTTAAAAGTAATTTTAAGATATTAAAAATTAAACGATTACCCATCTTATAACAATCTTAATCTCTATATCTTAAAGTTTAATAATGTTCTCGTACGATCGACAATAATGTCTATTAATATATGTTAACAATAAGCTATTTATATTATGTAAATTTCAAGATATGTTGGAAAAATAAAAAGAAATTACAAAATTTTTATATCGTCTTATGACGTTTTTAGAATGTCCCTCAGTTCATTGACACACACTGTAAAATTAAAGAAATCATGTTAAAAAATCCAGAAAACGCTTCATTTCGCACAAATTTATATGGGTTCAAAAATTGGACTTCACAGTTAAAAATGCATCTATATTTCGTTTCTATAAATAGAAATTATGTGCAACCCTTCAATTGATTATACTAAAATAACTACTAATAAATTAAATTTTGGTTAATGAATAACAGGAACCTCTTTAAGTATTAATTCCAATTGTGGTTCAATGAAAATACAATTGAAATTAACAATTGGGCATGCCACATGTTAATCGTTAATCAAATTGATTGTACATGAGCTTGAATAATAAATTTTAATCATTGAAAAGACAAACACACTAAGAATGATTCTTAGAAATTAGAAAATCAATCTCTTATTTTGGTGTTTGTTAATAACAGTTCCAGGATTATCACTGACCACAAGTAAAAAACAAAGTACAACAGTTACAGAGATTAAATAAGTTTTAGGTTGAATACGATCTACTCAAATCGTTCTGCTGGAAACTAAATGCCAAGAGGAAAGTAAGGGGATTAGGGGAATTTTAGACAAGCTTCTGCAATGATGTTTGCATCACGATATAGTACAACGTCAACAAAAGAGTTAAAGAGAACCATTTCCGATTACTAAATGAAGATGATAGAGAATTCTAATGAAATAAACTATAGTAAAAATAGCATTAAACACAACTGCTTAAATGCATCAATAATAAGTTTTTAAATACCTTTTTTTTAGTGACTATCGTCCGTGGTTTTTTCAATTTGGAAATTTATCAATGGTGATTGTATCTTTCAAAATTCACTTAAATTAAAGGAAGGAATTTAAAGAAATGGATAATGAAGAAAGAGAAAATAAATTTGATTCAGTCATTGCACAATCTCAAATTATTACATCAATAATAAATAATAAGCAAATTATAAATCGGTAAAAATATAATATGAAAGATAATCTTGAGTTTGCGTGAAAAATTGAATGAAATTATTCTGCTCTTTAGTGTGACATGCTGACCCTTGAAACCTGAAAGTTTTTCTTGCTTGAAGGTTTTTTGTTTTGTTTGTTTTATTCCTTCTTCTTCCTTCTGTAATTCTTTCTTATCTTTTCTATTTAAATTCGAATGAATTTGTGACTTTATATTTAAATGTCAGTTTCATTTCTTTTATTTTTCTTCTGCGCTTTGTTTTATTTTTATCATTTCTTTCTTTTTTTCATTTTGTATTTCTTTATTTGATAATTTCATACAAATTCTTCACGCAAACTCAAGGTTATCTTTCCTTACCCTTGTTGAAAACATTACGTGCAAGCACAAATATATGCAGCCTATAAATACTTAATAACTCAGTTTTTAAACGTATTCTAATTATACGAGACACAAATAAAGAAGAAAAACGTGGGTTATGGATTACTAATTCCATGTATGCTCAGTGACCTCTATTGCAAAGCATCATAACTATTTTTCTACATTTCTGCAAAGCAAAGTAAATGATAACAAGATTTTCGATTTTTGTTCTTTCCATCTTTAACGTACCTAGATATACTGTTATATTATTTTTATATTATTCAAATTTTTTTATAATTATAATCCATATCCAAAAGTGGCTTCGGTAAGGAAAAGAAAATGCCCGGGCGAGAAAAACGAACTTGACAATTCTCTTCACCGTCAAATGAGACAAATTTGTAGCAATAGCCGATTTTCCTAGTAATTGAAAAGTACATATTTCATCTTCCTGACTCTTAAAATGGTGAAAACGTTCGAAATTATACCTCTAGCTTGGCCTACAGTAATCTGTTCTTATGACGCCGCCATATTGCTTTCTGAAGCAATGAATTCCAGGATCAACTAATAATAAGTGATTCTTTTTTCGCAATATATGGTGTTTCTTCTTTCCTGTGCGCAATATAATTGTCAGTGCGTTTAACTGCTAGTTTAAATCTAATATTTTCAGCTAATTGCATTACATTTCACAACTTTAAGTATGTTAATGTATAATAAGATTACTGGGAACATGCCTTCGCGTATGATATTTATATTTGAAATAAACGATCAAAATTTGCAGAAACTTTAATAATAAGAAACTAATAATTATAATATTGATTACTGATAATTTATATTGCTTTATAACTAATTACTTATAATGCGCTCCAATTATTATCTGCTATGATCTGATCTGTACCCGTAATATTTTTACAAACTATTATTGATATTACAATTATAGTCTATTTAATTAGTGATATTAATATTCTGATTAGTCTATCTAATTATGTACCATAAGTTACTAATTTACAATGTTACATGTTTACTTTAACGCACTTTAATTATTTTCAGTCACAAACTGTAAATAAAAGAGATTTAACATGTACATTACTAATGCAATTTATAAAATGTACCAATTTTTACAGAAACCAATCTTGAACTTCGTTATTTCAAATGCAAATTGGTATTTTCAGTTGTACTGGGAGACAAATTATGAAAAGTTCAGTAGCATGTAAGGCAAACGGTCAAACAATTAAAAGTATCCACTGATATTTCATTCAATAATTATAAATTTTATAGTTAAGTTAATGATTGAACGGATGATTAAGCATCATCGAAATATCATCAATGACCACTTCTCCAGTGAATTGAGATACATTTTCTTTAATATAAGCCGCAGACTTAACTAAACTAAGCTAGAACAACAAGCCATATAATAGCTTCAATTACTGAAAGATTCAGACAGTCTTATATAAATTAAGTCTTAAGTAATTTCAATCATTTTCGGAAACAAGTTTTACAATTAGGTCTAACAAACAGAAAGCGTCATACATTATTGTTAAACGTTTAGCAGTAACGTAAGCAGCAAAACGACATACTTTCTTCGTTAACTTCTTTTGAAGCATGAAAACCTAATAACTTATAGAAATTACAGCTCCAATCTTTAGATCCAAGTTTTATGGTGAACAACTTTATGTTAATCTTTCTTTGAATAGAATGAGTAAATTGATCGACATTTAAAAGCTGCATCTTAGCGTGTTTTGTAAACACCCAAATCTAATACATCAAGTCCATACAACTAAAGAAGATATCAACTGTTATTTTGAAATAGTCTTTAAAAAATTATCCGTACTCTTGAATACAAAATGTAATTAGGACTGGACAATAACTTTAAAGTTATACAAATTCTGAGTGTGATATTAATACATAATTCGCAGTTGGACCCCGCACTCCCGGACACACAGATACCAGTTGAGAAACACTGGAATTATTTTCTAGAGAATGAAAAACATGGAAGTGCAGAGATATGCCATATTTTCTGTTTCACATTTATGTAAACCAGTGATTCCCAAAGGGTGTGCCGCGATTTTCAACAACATTATTTATTAACACAAGAGGAGAAGTAAATTTTAAGTAATGCAAGCTATCTATCTATCAGCCTTTAACAGCCCACTGCTGGACAAAGGCCTCCCTCAGACAGCTCACTGTTTCGGGGATGAAAGTCTAATCTCCCACGCTGACTTTCAACTGCGGGTTGGGAGATGCATTTTAACCCTAACTGCCAGGGTAAAGAAACGGAAACGGACAGAAGAAGAAACAGAAGAAGAAAGAAGAAAGAAACATCCATGCCACGACCGGGATTCGAACCCGGGAACTGGCACACTGGCCGCAACGGCAGACCTGCCGTCTAGACCGCACGGCCATGCCAGCACGGCCAATGCAAGCTGGAATGACAAAATAAATGAGTCAATAATTACATCATTTTTATAATTCAATGAAAAATGTAGGCTTGTTTACTTAAGCACAATTGTTTAATAAGGCGTCAAATATTAGGAATAACTTTTAGTGTGCTGCCAGATCTTTCCAGATGTGTAAGTGTGCCGTGAAGCAAAAATAGATTGAGAAGCAATGAATGTAATCTAGCCGTTGTTAGATGTACATTGACTCTGATGTACATTAACTCTGATGTACATTAACTCTGATGTACATTTCTGTATATTAGGTCATTTTGAGAATAAATAATGTTCAGTTAAAATACTGCATAACTCATCTAACAAATTAAATCATTAGTCAACGAACAATAGCATACAGAACTCTGAGAGTATTAGACATTATATTTTTATAAACAACGCGGATGGTATTAAAATTCCAATTAAAGAAAAATTGTTAGAAATAAATTTGAACTAAGGAAGTGAATCATAAGAAAGATCAAAACGTCAAACAACCAATCAATGATAATCCTTCAAAATAAAATTATTGCTGCAATTAATATTTTTCGGATAAATTTAATATTATTGATGAGGAACGACTTTGCTATTCAAATTGCAGTTTTCAAAATTGTGAAACTTCTGCAGAAGTAGCCCACATTCGTTATTAAGTATATTTGAGATGGAAGTAGATGTGACACAGAAGATACAAAGTGGGACACCGCGGACACATTCTTGTCATCTATTCATAACGGATTGGACCAAAGCTGGAGACTGGAGGTAAATGAAAATGAAATAGTTATCATCTGCTACTGTTACAGACAACATAATTCTCCGCAGATTGGTTAAATCTGACAGATACAATTAAACTTAAAGAAAATAAAATAACCAAACAAACGTTGTTAACTTTACAGAATTTAAAATTACTTTTTAAATTTAAATTAAATTACTTTTTAAGCTTACTGTTTAATTATTTCATTATGTTAATCTTGACTAAATAGTTTCAGATCTTGAGTTTAAACTTTTTCATCCCATTTTATTTTATTTATTAAAATCAGCACTAATCATTTATTTAACGACTTTATAATTATAATACTGCATAACTGACTTATAATTATGACAAAATGTAGGGTAGGAAAAAAAGGAAGTCCTGCCATTTGTTATTCCAATTTCTGGAAAAACCTAAACAATTATATTGAAAAGGGTTGTTTCCATTTAACAAATTGTGAAGAAGTAAAAAATAAATTATAATACTTAAACATCCTATCCGCAATAAACAAAACTACGCAGTAAACAAAACTTTTTGTAATCGAAAATTTTATTATTAAATTATAAAGAAATGAGCTTTAGGAAAACTTCGTTTACTGAATTGCTGCAGTAATAATGATAAAACTTTCCAGAACATCATGAAACTTATGTAACAAAAATAAAACCAGCATACAACCAAAAACAAAATGCCCATTTTGTTCGTACTTCCGCATCTAAATAGAATAATTTAGTGTTCTTCATAAAAGAAAATAAACACCTGGGAAGATCCTTCTACTTCTACTCATCCATACAACAACTAAGACCCAGTTGCGAACCTCAAATTCTTGAACAACGAGCGCTTAAAACTCTAGTGCTTGACTTAAAATTGCGAAAACCATAAATACAACTTTGGGATTTATGCTGCAAGACTGGAATTTCCTACTGTAATCTTCGTACTTTAGAAAGAGAAATTTTCATAGTTTTAAAGAATACTTGACTCTTTATGTAATTCCTGTGTCAGCCTTTTAGTAGGTTTATTTAAAGACAGACCCAGAATGAAGAATTTTGATTATTTCAAACTCAGTTCAAAGACTCATCTGATGTTTAATAGAATACCCGGAATAGCCAAACATCGTTCGATTCATACGAAGGATGCCTAAGAACTTATTTCTGTTCTAATGAATGGAATAAATCGAATGACAGAAACATCATTTCTTACCTGAAGTTCTAAACTACACTTAGACGATATATTACCAAATTACCAAGCCAGCGTTTATTAAATTATAAATAAATGAGCCACAGTTTCATGAATTGTGCAATAATAATGTTAAAACATTCCAGAACATCATCAAACTTCAGGTAACAAAAATAAAACATATGACCAAAAAAAATAAAATGACCAGTTGTTGGTTGTTTTTTTTTAAGAATAACTTTAGTTTGCAGATCAGTTTAAGTCTGTCAACATTCGAAGAATGTCTAGAAAATAATAGTTTTGTGCTTTGTATTCCCAACTGTGTAAAACATAGACACCAAGAAAGCAAATGTGCATCATAATAAATTAAACCTTTTAAATTAAATTATAAACTACATATAAGATCCAAAACTTTAATGAAGGTTGAGCTATACTTTATGTAGCATTTAAAGCATTTTGTCTGTATCTCATTCCTATCATCCAATATCAGCTCTTAACTATAATCCTAAGCTTATATTTCTATTTTTCACTGCTTTTTTAAACTCTCTTCCCATTCCATACTCTATAATTCGATATCTACTTTCATTGTAGAAATATACAATGCTGTAAATTGGAAAATTTTGTTTCAATTGATTTTCTTTACAGCATTCAAGAAAACTTGATTAAAATATAAAGAAAATGCAAATGACTCCTTTAAAATTACTCACTTTAAAAATAAATGACGATGGTTCGTCTGGAGAGGTTATGTGAGTATTTTTCATTTATCAGACGCAGAGTAATTTGTTGAGGAAAGCCTTTACACTGATTTAACACCTGCTCTTCCTTTGCAATTAACCAGAGTTCCTGGGCTACCCAATGTAGTGGAAGCAGTGGAATTAGGGAACCAAGTGTAAATTACACTCTTAATTATATGGTTCCAAACAATCGGTGCTTTCCAGTAATGCTTAGCCGTTATTGGAAGACATTGCCACTCGAAAACCTACCGGAAGTTATCTCTATTGTCTTTAATATTTATTAAATAAATTTACAGAGTTTAATTTAACATTAAATTCAGAAGCAATTTTTTCAACGGTTTCAAGAAATTATTCCATCACTTTGATCTAAGTACTTTAATTTTTTCCCTTAAATGGTGTCGTATGATTTAAGAAATAACAAATTCCTTATCTGTCAGTGGTGAAATTTCATTGCGTGATTGCTGCTTCAATTAATTAAAATTCGTCAGTAAATTGAAGAGAGTTGAGAAGATTTAGACTTTAAAGTCACTTTATTCAGTTAAAGTTTCTCAAGACAACTGATAGTTTGATAACATTATGTAGTTAAAAATTATCATAGGGATTTCACATAAATTCAATCAAATTATCTTAAAATTACTTTTTAATTGGATTATTTCCTGTGTTTATAATTTGTTAAAGTAACATATTTAACGTTGCTTACATCCTTTTATTCTCATCTTTCCGAAAAATCGCCGAAGTGATCCAGTCTTTAAATTTGAATTCAATTCTTTTGCAATGTAGAAGAAAACACAGAATTATTTTCAATTTTAACCTAATATATTGTCGTAAGTTAAAATTAAAGTAAAATCAAATTTTGTTAGTGAATTATTTACGCTACAACTGAAAATAATGAAAAAATATGCAAAGTTGTGAGTTTATAATAATTACTTTCTTTTTCCTTTCTTTTTCCTTTTTCGCGTCGTGCTAATAACGCGAAGGTAGTGGGTTCGATCCCCTCATGGGCAATTCTTATTCTTAATTTTTTTCTCCCCATTTTAAATCTCAACTGAAGTTTTTTTTTAAATCATTATTAAGAATTCAGTGTATTAACAAGGTTTGAGTTAAAAATGACGATTATTCCTTATAAATAAGGGTGGGTAAGATAGCATGGGGTCGTAAACAGACTCGCGCGAGCATTTTCTAGACCACCCTGGCGCAGTCTAGAAAGGTGACTCAGTAAAGGTGACTCAGAAGCCGTTGCGAAGCACTGTGATTGGTTTACTAATCAATATCCCTACCTTGTCATAAATATAATTTTTTAAATTATAATGTTTTGGCATTAATTATTTCAGTGAATATTATTAAATGTTTTTTATTTTCTTTTTGCAAGTTCCCTTTTATTACATTTTTTTGAAAAAAAATAATAGAAAAATACCTCAATCTTATTCTCAATAAACATTAAAAGACTTTTTCACCTTCAGATACTTCATCAAGATTAGGTAACAATGAAAAGGAAAAAAAGAAAAAAAAAAAGAAAAGAAAAGAAAAAAATAGATTTTATCTTACAATGATTTATCAAACGGCACTTCACTGGAAATCCTACAAATATGGTTGCAATATTTGTCAGTAGTCATAACATTTATACAGCCATCTGTGTGACTGTCTATCGGCACAATTATAACAGACACAAGCACTTTCCATCGAAATTACTATTCCCTAGTGCTGTCAGTGAGATATCTTCAAAACTTGAAAAGAAAATTAAAAATTTTCACTGAAGAAGTGCTTGGTCAAAGTTAATTTTACATTTGATATTTTGTATTTTTTTACTAATTTTCTTTTTGAAAGAAAACATGCTCTAAAAAAGATTTTGTATTGTATTAAACTTAAATTAATTATTTTTATTATTCTAGTTGACCCGTCGAATAATTCGCAACAAAAAAAAAACACTTCCAACACCTCTAATAAACAACTACAACAGCTGTCGGGCATGTTAGTTACAAACATTGTCAATAGATGGCGCCTTCTCCATTTTTATAAAAAGGTTTTTAAAATACATTAATTTTCAACACTTTCTTTATTTTTCGTCATTAGCGATGAACGTAATCTTTAAAATGATGTCTCAATCATTGATTTTGGTGAAGTATTAAGGGAGATATGGCGTACCGACACAAAAACGCCTTTGAGAAATATTATATAAGGATTAAAAAAAAAACCAACGGAGTAATACTTTTAATATTATATATTTTTATCTATCTTTGTATATAAATTAGATGAATTTATTTCATCATGAAGTGTCAAAATCTCAGACATGCATCACATTACGTTTTGTAAGTGAATTGTTGAATTTGTAAACAAAGCGTAAATTACAAAAGCAGCTCCTTGTCGAGAGGCACAAAAAGAGAAGAACCACCCACACCATTAGCATTTGCATGAGTGAGTAAATATTGTCGGTGCAGCGCCTCAGGAGACTAGGCCAAGCTTTCTTTTCAGCTGAAGGTCTCGTGCAGTAGACGACACCAAGTGAATTGAGAAGAAAGAAGAAATCCCTCGTGGATGAAGAGAGTAAAAAAAACCTTCTCTTCACCATTTACTTTTTCTGTGTGTTTGGGATTGACACAATTGAAGCCAGGGGGATGCCTGACTGGCGCTCCAGTCTCTTTCTTTTTTTCCTACTGTTTCTTGAGAGACAGCTACAATTGAATTCTTTGGTCTTAACTGTTGATTTCAGTGGAACTTGCAGAAATTAATGTTATTACTGCTGGAGGCGGCACGAAAACAAAGAAATTACTTGGAAATCTAATATTGTCTTTCATAGCAATCAAATAAAAACGTAATCTAATAAATAATCCCTAAAGCAAATAATAATAATAATAATAATAATAATAATCTATATACTAGATTACATTTTCTTTTTCCTTTCTTTTTTGTAAAGAAAATTTTAATTTTTAAGATAGAAAAACAATGATATTTATTAATTTACTTTAAATTATAAATGGCAATATTTATATTTTGTGTGGGTAAATTGGTATTAGCAACCTAGTTGAAAATTAAAATACTACGTAAGTGCCTGCAAAATGGCATGACCGCTTTGCAAATTTCAATATTTGTGGCGTAATTATAAAAAAAAAATAATCCCTATTTTTTTAGGAGCTACTATTGAAGGAATTATAGATTTCCCAATATATTTCCCAAGCAAAAAATCTACAGACAACAGTGCTTCCACGAACTTTGCTTTTAATCCCAGTTTACAGTGTGTCAATGTATAGTGCAGGTGGTGGTTGTTCCCTACTATACTGTATTACATATATACCACATTAATCCGTTTTCTCGTAAGGAAAGTTCGCTTTCCTCCGAGCTTCCAGACCAAATGATGTAAATGAAAAATCTGAAAGATCATTAAAATTCCACTAATGCATACTGGAATGAAGTTACACTGCAATTTGAGAGGCTTTCATTATATTTTTTATTAAACTCTAGGACAGTGTAACAATTGAAGTAATAGTTGTCTTAAAGAAATAAAGTTTTGTGTAACAATTGAAGTAATAGTTGTCTTAAAGAAATAAAGTTTTACGTGCAGTAAAATCTTACTAAGAAAAGGGATTCAGCCGACAATGAAGCAAGAAAACAAAAGACAAAAACAATTCTTGTCAACGAAGTGGAGTCTGGAACGGTTTGTCATCGAAATGGTAATCCACTGAAGATTCATGATAATGATGAAACGGCCGTTCCAGACTCCACTTCGTTGACAAGAATTGTTTTTGACTTTTATTTTTTTTAGTGCAGGTCAGGTGAATCCCTTTTCTTAGTAATTATTGTCTATTTTCTGAAGTTTCTCCACGAATACATCTGGATTCAAATAGACTTGATACTTACATTTAAAAATAAGTAAAAAGTCGCAGAAAGAATCGTCATTAGATACAAACTGATGATATAACGACAATGAATATCTATGTGACCTTAAGTTAGCTAATTTGAGATTTCTCGGCTAACATATGATTAAGTACGGTAATATTTCAGCTTTACATAATACGAAATTACCATAGTGACTGTATTCTATGGTTATGATCTACAATTTTCAATTCTTTCTGTGTGTGATTAAATTCTCATTTAATCTCATAAAATAACTTTTAAAACAAGTTTTCTATTTGAAGCGATTTATACAGCCATCTTTTCACCTGAAACTTTCATTTTCCCTGCAAGGTAGTCTGTCTGTCAAATCTCTTTCAACAATCGCAAGAAAGATATTGTTCTTAAAGAGTAAAATTGTTTAGAGCAAAATCCTTCATATGTAGTCCCTTAGTAATTCATAACCAAATGTTCTATTAAAACTTCTAATGTTTCGAGAAAGAATAGAAGTATTTAGAATCGTCAGTAGCATGAAGGGTAATTACAGATATTCGAAATTAAATTATCAACAGGTAGTTTCCTATATAATAAGTTAACTTTCGAACTTTTAAAAATTTTTCGATCAACCATTTGTATACAAGATGCTTTTTTTATTAGTTTTGAAATCGTCCCCTCCGGCAAATAAATAAGATATTAAATCTAAAATACTATAATCTGATATCAGTACAAGATATTTCAATTGTGATTTGTTTTCACAGTTAAAAGCAGAAATTTTCCACTAGAAATAAACTTCCATTTCATTATTTTCACACCACAAATTGAAGTGAAACTTATTTAAACTCATCGTCTATACAAACAAATCACAGACTGTCTTTATTATTTTAATTCATTTATATACATTTTATATACAATTTATATACTTTATTATTTTATATACATTTATAGTCCAACAGACGGATCTTGACGATCTCGTTTTTTCGTGATTTCACGTAATTTACGCGAGAATAGCCTTTATCCAAGTATTCTCACAAAATGTTGAGAAACAGTGCTGTACGAAGCAGCGCACGGAAGATAATATTGCAAGTTGAAGAATATTTTCGGAGGGAATTAATTAATGGAGGACCTCTCATTCCTTTAGAAAGAGTTCAAGACAGAGTAGCTGAATCTACTCGTACATATTTCGTACATCTCCCAATTCACGCAGTTATTTACTGGAAACAACAGCTGAAAGAAAAAAAAAAACAAAAACAGAATTTACTTTTTAAGGTACTTTTAAGGGCCTCAAAATTAGACGGAAGAGCTGTCAAACATACTGATCGCCCACAAAAAAAAAATTGCTAAAATATTAGAAAAACGTTAATTTTAAAAATTTCCTACGTAAAAAAATAAAAAAAAAAAAAAAAAATAACAGGATTATGTAAATACATTTATGTAAGACAATCGATTTTAAATTTAAAATGCAACATTACATTAACGAATTAATAATCAAAAAGGCACACGTTTTCTCATTTATTTTATTTGCTAATCACAAAAATCAAAAACAAATAAACAACGCATGAATGTTTCGTATATATTTATGATTACATTTCATTGAAATATTTAAATGAATTATAATACGGGGAAATGCATGAGACTTTTGCTATATTTTAATATACTTTTCATAAATTTAAAACAGTCAATAAACAACAATAAATTTATTAGGTAGCATTTTCCCAGTGACAGACGTTCAAAGTACTAAATTCCTTGACACCTCTTGAAGAGGCTAATGGCCAGATCTCGTGTTTTCCGTAAATCTCATGCAAATGAGATCGTCAAGATCCATCTGTTGGACTTTTTATAGATAATGATAGGCTTTTGAAATAGCAAAAATTCAACAAAGTAATAATGTCTCCAATAGAAAAGGAATTTTCTCTATTTCACGATATTCAGGTCTTGATTATTCTAACCATTCAATTTTTTAATTATTTGTGAAAAACCATTAATAAACTAGAAGAACAAGTAAGATGAAATGTAAAGATGAAACATAAAATTTCCATGAACAGAAGACAATCAATAAATTAAAACCAATAATTTAAAACAACATCAACAATAATGGCTTAGTAAAATCCTTATTCGTTTACTTAATAATTATAGAAAATTAATAGTACTGAAAGGTTTACAATGCTATTAGAGTGATTATTTTATAATAAGAAAACTCCTTTTTGCAAAGAAAAATTACAAAATAAAATTCTAGATTTGGTAAAAATCTAGACAAGGAATATAATGGAATGAAATTCTTTCCTGTACTTCTCTAAATCAACGGTATCCATTCAGATAAACCATGATTGTGATATCTATTGTCATTATTAGACTGTAATTTTGAAAAGACGTACAATATTTCGTATAAAGCCCACATCAAATGTCAATTTGTGGTTTCACAACATAAGAGATATTTTTCATTTAATGGGATAATTTTTGGAAAATACTAATAAAATATTGCTATAACTAATGAAATACTTTCATACATTCAACAGAGAAAGTAAACGATCAGCTTTTCGTTTTCAAGTGTAAGAAAAAAAACTTCAAAATAAAGAAAGTTTCTATTTCAAAATAAAAAAAAGCGAATGCCCACGAAAACTCTAAATCCAAATTTCAGTCCTTTAACTTGGTTTCTGCTATAAAAGTTGCAACGTGTGTTGGGAGTTTCATTGCTGGCTTCTGATGATGAATACTCGGTGAGGTGGTTAAGTCAGAGCAGATTTATGCTTTCTACAAGCGAAAGCAAAACTACTCAGATTCCCTCAAGTCAACATCATGAAATACAGAGGTCACATGGCGGACACTCATATTTACTGTTTAGGTTGAACAGACACTTTGCCGCTTTAAAGGCACCAGACATTCGTGTTTTGGCAAAGAAGCAAACAGAAATATTTTATAAGGAGTCTGGCCATAAGCACTTCCATGGGATGTCTGTACAATGCAGAACCAATAACGAAAAACCACAGCCATTGCACGCCAAAAATGGAGTTCTAAAAGCTAATTTTAAATGGTTACTTATAAAAAGTAATATATACAATATAATAATTATTATTCTTAAAATATGAAATTGTAATTAAATACTAATATTACTTTTTGGAAATAGTAATAAAATTAATAATTTTCTAAATTAATTATCAAGCATTATTTTATAAATCACAACTTTGCAACAGTTGTTAAATTTGAGAAATAAGTAATTTGCTTGAATTATCCAAGAATTATACTGTAAACTTTTGGTTTTATGAGATGTTAATGACTATAGACAATATAATAAAAAATATTATAATAAAACAAGGAACAATAAAAAAATAAAAGATAGGAGCTACCAAGTTAAGAATATTCTAATTCTACGTCATTTTGTAGATTATCAAATTATTAAAAATATCTTTTAAGTATTATTCAAAGATAATATCTATCTTGCAACTGAAACCCTTGAAAAGATATTTTTAATTTTTTTTTGTGGGTCCAGTAGTTCAGCGGTTTAGGCGCTGGACTACGACTGGAGGAGTCCGGGTTCAATTCCCAGCAGTGGTCGGGAATTTTTCCACCGTTATTTCTCCTCCAAACGCACCCTAGGGTTCACTCAGTCTTCTGTCAAATGGATACCGGGTTTCTTACTCGGTGGGATTAAAAGCGGGCGAGCGTCGGACTGACGAGTTGGCCTCAACTAATCCCGTTGGTCGAGAATCGTTGGGAGCCTAAGCCTCTCGCGCACCCCAGGACCTCAATGGTCTTTTGCGGTACAGTTTATCTTACGCAACCAAGTTAAATTTTTAATTTTTTATTTAAAGGATGTTGAATTAGTAATTTCTCTAATAATAAACCAAGAAAAATTACTTGAAACTTCAACCAGGACATGATTAACCTGCTTTTTGTGCTAAATCTCTTCATCAAAAATGTCTATTTTTTTCGTATCTATTAATGTGAAAACTGTTTTCCGGTTTTATGACACAAAATTTCAATTTCTCTTTTCAACAACAAAAATTGCTTGTTAACGATATTTTCAGAATAGTTTAAGAAGACGATGATATTTTCCGAAGAGTTTAAGATTTTAATACAACACTTAGACAATAAAAAAATCTTTTTTATTACCTTAAAACAACTTAATAAAATGATGACGTAATGGATGATTAAGAAATATAATGATAAAATATATCGCGAATAAAAGAAACTGATTTTTTTTTTAATATAAAGAAAGTATAACATCATATCTATTTATTTTCCTATATAAATTATATTTCTAAATATAAATTGTTAATAATCATCAAGAAAAAAAATACCTGGAAATTGTTTGCAAGCTTTTTGGATTATTGTTATTCATTTTCTCTTTGTTTTACGTTGGTGGCTTTTTTGTCTCTTAAAAAAAAAAAAAAGTAAAAATAATCCTACTTTCATTTACGTAAACCCTATATTAAATATATCATTTGCTGACGTATATTAATGGGAAATAAATGAAGCTAAAAAGCAAAATTATGAAAAGTAAGAAAGAAAGCAATTAAGCTTACAGGATTTCCGAAAATATTTTGAAAAACTTCATATTCTAATTTCGTGCTTTCCTTTTCCATTTATGAAAAATGTACTTAATTAAACGTAAAATTAAGGATTCAAAGTGAAATCGAAAAGATAAAAGATGTTCGTCTCATTTTACAACCCATGAGTAACTCTGTGATTCCGTTAGACCAGAAGAACACAAACTGAGCATTTTCCTAATTGTGTTTCTGTCTTTTGCTGTTACATGGGCCGTAGGCTTTTTCTCTCTTCAAAATTGCCTTCCGCTTTGCGTTTCCGTTTCTTCATCCCTTCCTCCGCCGAAAACCCTCCTCTTTGAAGGTCTGTTTGAGACAGAACGATTTTCTCCAAAGTCAGAAGCTCACTCGAAGAAAGTGTATTTTCTGGTAGCCTCAGGTTTTTACCAACTTTTCTATTCACAACTAACTTTATTGCTCACAATGTTACTTCGTCGATGGCTGTATGAAATTTTTTTGAAACTTCAAAATTCTTATTAAAGAAGATATCGGAATTACAGAGTTACGACATGCGAACTGCGAAGGAAGCGTTGTTGGATCAATACATCTCGGATTTTCTGGGTTGTTTTCTTCTCAATGCTATTCTGAGATTCAGATGGGCTGAGAAGACCACTTCAACTTAATACTATCGGATCTAGAAGAGGAGGAAATTTGGACCATAATTTTTTTTCATATTTTCATCTAGTATTCGTTCAGTGTAAGTGATAATTTATTAAATTAAAGGGAAAAAATACAGTCAAAATAATATTTCACAGATTGAGAGTGACTGTTATTGCAGCAAGAAATTATAAAAAAAAGAGTTTTATTAATCAAGTAGCGTAAGTAAAACATATATAACAGTACAGTATTAATGCTTATACAACAATGTATGTTTAATTTATGCCCACTGCAAATTTGGAAATTCAAATTCTTAATTGGACAACTTTTCTGTACTAAAATTCCAATTTAAAACTCTCAATTATATTAAGAAAGAGTAACTTATAATTGCTTCTAATGAAATTTGATAAAAATCTACCGCTATCGCCCTGTAATTATCTTTTTGAACTGAAATATAGTAATTGTAAATATAGTAATATAGTAATTGAAAAACTGAAAGTCTAAATGAGGGGTTTTAAGCCATACTAGCCTAACCTTTAAAGAGCAAATTATTGGGAGAAATGGTTTGAAAGGTTTGGTTGTCGTGTCCAAAAAAAAACAATACGCACTTTGCTGCTGTAATTTATATAGCGAATTTTCTTTACTAAATAAAATATAGCAGCAAAGTGTATATTATTTTTTTGTACATGACCACCAAACGTTTCAAGCCATGTCCCCAATAACTTCCTGTTTGAGGGTTGGGCTAATATGGCTTAAAAAACCCTCAAATACGGAATATTATTTACTGGTATTAATGTTTTTTGGCAGATAATTGAAACACTTTGAACTTTTATGTAGCTTAAAAATGCACCATAAAAAATCGAAAGTTCAGGTAATTATGATTTTCCATAATATATCAGAAAAAATAATTGTACTTAATACCTTAGCAATCTAGTGTTGTTGTCAGTTCGACACGCGACCAATATTTCAGAAATATAAAAAAAAAACACTAATAATGTGGCAAAATGAGAGTGAGAGATGGCTGTATCCTGAAATAATAGCATTTGTTCAGTAAAACGGAGGCCATTCCAAAGAGAAGGAAGAAGACTTGCACTGTCATGACCATCACGCTCACATGGTTGAAATACAGATGGGGAATTCTGTTACCGTAATAAATTAAGCTTATTAAGACTAAGTAGACATGCAATACAGACTGTAAGTATAATATGAACAAGAGAAGGAAAGGTAAAATAGCAAGGTCGGAAGGACAAAGAAGCGGATCGATGAGATCTTCCGAAGATGAAGATGAGGAGGAATACATTTCTGATGTTCTAACCAACATGGGAACTCAGAACAGAACTCTTCTGTTGCTGATGGCTTCAGATAATGGCTGCATTGTACTGAGATTGCTTTGATTGATGTATTCTTGTTCGTTCATAAACTGAAAAATGAATTGTTGTTTGTTTCTTTTTTTAGATTTTTCTTTCTAAAAATGTAACTGATGTCTGTGTGAGCCTCGCGTTAGTAACTTTTGAAGCAGGGGACGGATTTTCCTGAAGCAGTGAAAGATAGATCTTTAAGTATTCGGCTGAAACAAATTATCTTGAAAAGGAACAATAAAGAAATGTTATCCTATTCCCAAATAAGGTGACAGCAACGTATCCATATTATTATTTGTTTCCTTTAACAATATCTGAATCACAGACATTCAAATTCGATGTATCAAGAGATCAAAATTTTATTTTCAGGATCTTTTTGAGCATTGATAATTTTAGGTCAAGAGTTGGGATAGCCAACAAAAAAAGTAAATTTCTATTCAACGATAAGTGAGGCATAAGTCACATTGGATGATTTGGAAGTCTAAGTTCAAATCATTCTGTAAGTGTTAAAAATACAACTAAAAATCAGAAAAATTTGAAATATGACAGTTTAAATATGAATCCATTATATTCTCCTATTCTTGATTTTTATGTGAGAACTGAATTAATTATATTTAAGCTCAAAACTTGCTAATTTTTCGAAAGAATTTCAGTTCTAATAAATTATTTTAGCTTCATAATCTTCCATTTCTTATTTTATGAATAAATTAAGTAATAATCTAGTAACTGAATTCAAAATTTCCTTTACTTTCCCAATAGTTGAATTTTAAAAAAATAAAAACCATAAATCGAAACTATCAAATTTATGGTTTTTTATTTTTTTAAATTCAACTATTGGAAAAGTAAAGGAAATCCTCAATTCATTTACAAGATTATTACTTTATTTATTCATAGAATCAGAAATGGGAGCTTTTTTAAGCTAAAATATTTTAGTAGAACTGAAATTCTTACGAAAAATGAGCCAGTTTTGAACTTAAATGTAATTAGTACACTTATCATATAAACATCAAGAATAAGAGAATATGATTCATTCCTGTTTAAACTCATATTTTAAATTTTCAGATTTTTAGTGTAATTTTAACACTTACAGATCGATTTGAACTTAGACCTACAAATTGTCCAAACTGACTTACGCCTCAGCTTACCAAACAAAATTTAATAATGCATTAATTTCAAGTAAATGTTCATAAATTGACTTTAATTCAATTAATTGATTTAAAAAAATAAGTCAACTAATTAATTAATTAATTAAAAATGTAGGCATCAATTTTTTTTTATTTTAAAATAATAATCTGATAAGATATAGATATAATTGTATGTAGGTATACCTAATAAATTGGTATTATTAATTCGAGTAATTGATATTTCGGATAACTTAAGTTCGATTACCGATGCTGTTTTATGATACACTAAGGAAATTGAGAATATTTATGCTGAAAGTATAGCCTATTTAGAATTTTTTTTGATTTATTATAAGTTATCGTATTGATATCCATTTAAAAATTATTTTTATTACCATTATAGAATATTTTGTTAATTTCTCACCAACATGAAATCATTTCGATTCGTATTTATAACGGGAATCATGCTTTCGGAAGGGAAGTGGAGGTTGTGGGAGCCTAGGATTGTTCGTGACGTGGGGAAAGAAGGGAAATCAAAAAGACCAAGAACAACATTGAATAATTTATGGCAATGGTGAAAAAGAAAATTGCTGTAATTACAAAGGGTTTTAAATTACGCTAATTTGACTTCAAACTGCAAAGCAATAAACATAAAAACAATCTAACGATGCAGTCATTCACATTAGAGAAATGAATGTTAAGTGAGTAATTAAAATTAATTTATATGCAATTAAAGTTAATTTGTTGAAATATCTGTAGATTTGTTTTAATAATCTATTCTATACTTTGTCTAATACTCCTTTGTTGTGTCAAAGGATAATTTTATCAAATGAAACTTAATTTTAATTTTGAAAACTTTTTTAATGTCTTTAACATTTTGTTTATCAAACTTATATCAGTATTTCAGATGTAACGAATCAATTTTTGAGTATTTCAATATTTTTTTTTTCAATATAAATTCATACACTTTTAACAAATTGCAATGAATTCTTATCTTTTCCCAAAAAACATACAAAATTTTGATGATGTTTAAGCCATAATGCTTAATATAATAGCAGAATCTGTTCTTACATGTATTTCATTCAATGTCAAATATATTTTTGCACACAGACATTTCACTTTTTTAACTTTTTATTATTTCCAATTCTTTTTATTAATTGTTAACCTATTTGAAATAATGAAGGTCGCGGTTTTTTGTTGTTTTTATGTTCTTTAACATAGATTCTTGTTCTGAGATTTTTTTGGTAGATAATTATGTATATGTGGGATCGGTAGCAAACCAGCTACCAAGTGGTAAATCTCCTTGACTGCAGGAAGAGGAAACCGGGTATTTTACCCCTGGCGGAGTTACGGGATTTTTGTTTCACGCTGAATTCCTCTCAAGACGGGTCGTAGAGTCTACTCAGCCGTCTGTAAAAAGGATACCGGATTTCTTTCTCAGGTATAAAGGGGGAGGGGGTTGGGCTTAGTCTAGTTGGTCAGGAAACGCCGAGAGCCTTACCTCCCCTCGACCTTTAGAACCATGTAGGCATTAAAGGGAGTTATTTTAATGTTTTTTTCTTAATTTTGTATATAAATGCTTCATATTTAAATGTTAGGAGAAGAAATAAGTAGAATAATTATTAATTTACTCTGAAGTGTTGTAGTAAAGAGCAAATTTTTTAAGAGCAAAATACCTCTATCTCAACTGCCATTATGAGATTGAATATCATATCAGTATTTATAATACAGGATTTAACTATTCATTTTCATTCAGAACCATCTATTTTATTTATAAATCTCCTTAATTTAATTTTTTAATTTTATCTTAGGCATGACTAGTAAATTTCACTTGTAAAAATCGTGTGCAAAATCCTTTATAAGTTTTATGTTTTATTTTCCTTCACGTAGTGTTATTCTAGTAAAATCTATAGAACTGACTCGTTTGAATGCTATACTTCAACTTTCGTACTCTTTAAACATCATGATATCTGAGGAACTCCCGACCAGAACAGTAATTTCAAATTTACATTCGCGTATTACCACAATAAGATAAGACTTTCTTAGTGTCTTAGGAGATTCGTTGTAGATGGCATTTAGCCAAAAATCTTGCTTTCTTCAATGTCTCAATGTTCGTATTCGAGGTAGAATCATCTGCTTATAATTCAAAACGAAAGGTATATTTTCACTGCGCTTTCACCGATCTCTGAATGGGATCAGAACCGAATCGCAGAAAGGATTAAAGGAGTTTTCCTCTTAGAAAAGTTCTGTGAGAAGGATTACGTTGAATACCAAAGGACAAAATTGTAATTTTAAATAAAAAAAATGACAATGTTATTTGACTGTTTAGCAAAAAAACAACAACAAAACTTCCCTTTTTACTTATTTTTTTTTTATTATATTAAAAAAAGCATAACGCAATTCTGCATTACTGGTAAGAAATGGTACGTCCTTTTATTCAAAATACTACTCAAATATTTGTTACAGGTGTCCTTATAATTATCACTACTTTATTACTTGACTCGGGATAATAGAAGTACGTACAGAAATTAAGCTATTTAAAAAAAAAAAAAATTTCTGAAAAGCTATGAATAAAATCAGTTCAGTCAATGAAAAGTGTCTTATGTTAATCATGAAGAAAAGATTAATTATGAATCGCAATTAAACTGTGATTTATTGTATTATCTGATTCCCAATATTCTGTTTTTACTTCTCAGTTTTCAGGATCTCTCAATCCATCTCCAACAGGTGTACAGATAAGCAAGAAACTATGTTTTATTATGATATCTTACATCATTTTATATTGTATCTTATGTTTTTTAGAATATATGAAAGCTAATATTAATTGATACTTTTATCATTTATATGTGAAATGTCACTGAAGCTACTAAACAAAACAAAAATTATTTTAGTAATAATTTACAAGCAATAGAATATCTCGCATTAATGATTTGCTACTAAACTTGCAATTTCAATTTGGATACTGAGTATAGATCGACCATTACCTCACTTCCTTTGCAGAAACTTATTACTAATAGATTACTAATTTTAATCGAATTTCAAAAATCTTATAGTTTTAAATCCTATTACAGTACATTACTATTGCTTATAGTTTTAAAATAAAATTTTCATCCTATTTCTTTTAAGAAGAATATTATATATGTTGTTATAATGGTAATATCGATACAGCGCTTGTTCCTGTGCATCGTTGTTAAAGAATAACCTGAAATTTTAGTAGCACTAACGTTATATTAAATTTCACCTAAAATAATATTTATTTCCATATTTTTTTTCTTTTTGGATTCAGTGATTTATTCTGAGAATTTTTTAGACTTTTCCTTTGTAACAAAAATACATAATATACAAAATTTCAGAAGATCCTGAACTGAAACTTTGGGATGTAATTAACAATTATTTATTACCTTACAGTTATTTATTATATAAGACCTAACCCAATTCGCTCAAAGAAATCCAAAGATAATGAAACCAATAACTACGCCTATATCTTTAATAAAAATGATATTTATATGTCAAACCTACATTTCCCATTATCATATAATTAATCTTGATAATCTTTGAAAAATTCCTTTATTAACAATATTTCGATAGTAATCCCCATCTTCTTCAGATTATATTTTCGAAACCTTCTTACATTTTCGTAGAAAAACAACAACTAACAAGTTTCATTTCAACATAGATCTAACTTAACAAATACATATATCTTATTATGACAATATATGTATCTATACTGATTTTCATAATGTACACTATATAACAATTTTGACAATGTACACATATGTACACATAACAATTCTTGGTCGTTTTCTTATGTTATAAATTCTTTATCAATTTAGATATTTAAAAATGATAGTTAAATAAAATAGTCAATAATATCTTTTTAAAATCTTGAAAGTAGATATGAAAAACAAAGTTTGGTTAGAATAATCCCAAAGCATTAATAATTTGTTTTGTATTTGTAAAGTGTCTTATGTAGATTATCTTTTGATGGACAAACAACAACAACATAAAATTATTCCTGAGTTTGACAACACATTGCAAATATTTGCTCGATACTTGAACATGTTTATTTCATTGCTTTTTCCAAAGCACATATTTATTCACTGACTGATCAGCGAATAGATAGAAGCCATCAATTATGAAATCATAGGAAATGGTTTACGCTTACGAGAATGGGGAAAACTGACATTACTTTAACATATCCGACGTTGATGAAAGATCCTGTGAGGAATGGTTCAAACAATGAAAGTTTAAATGAAGATATTTAATGGGTCTCTGCGGGGTTTCAGAATTAATTAGATTCACTGTAAGGGGTAGAGAAATAAAAATCTTTTATGGTAAAGTGAGGAAGTCTTATTGTGAAACAAGTCATTTCATCAAAAAAAAATTCAAAATGGAATTAATTTCTTAAGAGATCAAAGCCACAAACCACAATTACCCTAATGAAAATCGATTTTTTTTATAGAAGACGGAGAGGAAAATGATTCTTTGAATTTGAAGAAAATGACAGGATTTTAAGAAGGGTTTTTAGGATTTTAAGAAGGAAGTTTGAATAAATTTCCTTTATCAAAGGAAAATTATTTCAAAATATTTCGCTTATGTTAAATTGTAACACTGGAAAAGAATATGTATAGACTATCACTGAAAAAATAAAATACTAAAAATTTCAAAAGACATTTCAATTTCTTATTACTTGAAATCCTAATATATACTGTATTTAGGTGAAAATTTACAATTCTAATTTCATAGGCTTAAATACAAAAAACATCGGTCTGACATAAGCTGTAATTACCTGTTGTTTGTAGTTATAATAATATTAAAGTATATTATATAATTTAATTACTTCTGCCAGGAGAAAAAAATAAACAATAAAACGAAGAAGTTGTTGTGTTTCTTTCTTATTTTGATTTAAAAAGTTTATATCATTTTTCCAGGAAATTCATTTTTGTTATTTATTTGCTTCTTATTTATTTACCTCCTTATTTCTAAGAAAAGAGTTACCTCATGTTTGATTTGCTTTAAATGATTTCTACGAACGATTCTGTTTTGTTATTTACACAACTTCAAATTATAAATTCAAGTTACAAAAATTAAACATGCAAAATTCCAGGGAGAAAATGTATTTTTAAAATGGAAATAGTTTTTCACTTGATGAGGTTCTAACACTTAATTTATAGGTCCGTATATTTTAAGTATCTTCAAATTAAGTATATTCAAATATAAATGTAATTACTAACATAAAATTTGTAAGTAATTTACTCCTAGAAACTATTAAATAATATTCTTGTCCTGTATAACCACCTAGAAGTATTTCGATCAGAAGGACGAAACATTGTGGATATTAAAAGTAGGTTATTTAATACGATATATAAGAGTGAGTAACTATGTTTTTCAAATACTACTTATGTTAAAATACCCAGACTGCAAATAATGTTTCTGGAATGACGAGAAAAGTAATATTCCCACTATTCTGAATTTACCTAAAAAACGAAAGCAATAATACAATCAGAAAATCGAATCTAATTCTTCGAGAATCAAGTGATCACTATTGGGTAAAGTACTAAGTTAATTTTTTAAAAAAGCCTCTCCTCCCCCCAAAAAAATTAATCACATTTTTATAAAAAAAAATTTAATTAAAAAGCTCCAAAAATTTTTTTTTAATTTTAACTGAGTTTCTAAAATTATTTTGAAGTGGAAAAAACTTATGAACGAATTTAAAAAAAGCTAACACACTGGCTTAAAAAACTTTATTATTTAGAAATTTAAAAAACTAAAAAATCTTTAAAAAACATAATAGAGAAACCAAACCTAGATTTCATTAAAACCTAGGTTCATCTGCTAACAGGTCTTCCTCAGTGAAATACTGAGGATTTCAAAGAGGAAGATCTGTTAACAGGTTGAAACTTAGGTTTGATTTCGCTATTACATGTTTTTTTAAAGATTTTTTAGTTTTTTAAATTTTTAAAAAAAAGTTTTTTAAGCAAGTATGTTGGCTTTTTTAAATTCGTCTGTAACTGTATTCACACATGTTATATTTTTATCCTCAATGTTAGAAAAAAATTACAAAAAAAGAAGTTTATTTTTATTTTTTCCAAAACTTTTCATCAAAGAAAAAGACCTATCAACTAAGTTTAGAATATTGTTTTGAAATTCCTAGGACATTATTTTTAAAAGCAATGTTAAAATACATCACTTTTAATAAATATGTAATTTTAATAGATAAAAGATGAACAGCATCTAAGAAAACAGCCAAAAGTGTTTCTGAAAAGAAATGATTTCAATTTCGCCAGCATTTAAATTCAAGGGACCTTTCAAAGCAATCAAAGGGATGGTTTGCTTTATGAACCAGAACAGTTAAATGTCCTATTAAATTGTCTCATGTGAATTGGAAGGGCAAAGAAGTCGTTGGCTCGTGCACCGAATTTGCTCTTTTACTGTGCAATTCGACTGGCGTTTAAACACAATTGCCTATGTTGTAATTACGAAGCTCAAACTTACAAACCAAATCCTCTATTGAACTTACTAAGGTCTGCAAAGTTGAATGCAACTTACAAACTGTGTATCTTCATTTTAGGCAACTCTTTGTATGTATTTTAAAAGTTGATAAGGAAGTTGATAAGTGCAATTACATCTAGAAACTTTCACTGAACCTTTGAGATTTGAATAAAAGATTAAAATCTTATATTATTAAGCATTTAAATAAATGTTGCTACTCAAAAATTACCGACATCATCAGATATTTTTTGTATTTTGCAGGTTTTAATAAAAGCTGCGTTTAAATTTTGTCAAAACTTTTAACAGAGATCTTTAAGATCTCTGTTTGTACATCCTTAATGTGCATTTCTTTTTGTTCTACTGGTGTTTTGTTTTTTGTTTATTTACTTTAATCCGTTGATTATGTACCAAGGTAGATTAATAGATTACCCACAATTCTGGTTATTGTATTAAAGATACTGACTTGCAGGTGAATAATCATTTGAAAAATCCAGAGTTTGACAATAAAATTGCTGGTAAATATTATAAAAACAGTCGCTTCTTTTGGTGACTGAGCTTTGATGAAAATATGCTGATTTTTAAATACAATTAGGCCTAATGTGTAGTACGAAATATATCCATGCTTCAACTGAGGTCATTTATAAGATTTTCAAAGCTGAACAAGAACATCATGCTCAGTGTTTAATCCTGGAGTGCAATCAATGATAAAGGTTGATCAAAGAGTGCAGTTTTTGCGATTAGTTTCAACATACCAGAATAAGGATATCGTCAATACAATTGTTTGTTTCGAAGAAGCAATATTTCAGTTAAACAGAACTGTGAATTGCCATATTTGTGTGTATTGGGTTCTAGAAAACCTACGTATTCCCAGTGATATGGTAACCTATTTACCAAAACTCACTCTCTGGTGGTCTGTCGTTCGGATCATACTTTCACATGTCCGTGAAGTAAAAGTATGGAGTAACTAAACATTGTTGTTGTTTTTTTTAGAACACTTCTTCAAAATTATGCTTGTCTTTCAATAACAAAAATCAAGAAAAATTCTGGTTTCTTTAACTGGTGTGTGTCAAAATATCTTTGCCAACTAAGCGGATAATGTGCATTGATAGGAATTCCTTATTTCGTTTGCAATGCTTTTCTATGAGAAAAGCATTGTTGTCTTCATGCATGAATGTCTTTACAGGAACTTCAAACAAACCAGTTTAATCGCTTCTAGACCGAAATAGTCATAGCAAGTCTGAAGAAGATTCATTCATTAATTCGAAAGTTACTAGGGAAGGCTTACATGGACTCGTTTTCTTAGGAAACTTAGATTAACAAAATCTCTATTCAGGCACAGCCTTATAGTCAAGAAGAGGGCAGGCTATGAGGCTGATATGTCTGAACCTGGGTTCGAATCCAGGCGATGACATGGATATGACTTACTACGTTTCATCTATTTCCAAAGTATAATTTGAATTGTTCTCTTTGGTGCAGCCAGGGTAGGAAAATCAAGTTACCAAAAAAAAAAAGTGGGGGAGGGGGGGAAAGACGAAGGTTGATTTGTTTATCTTTATTTTATTACGTTTTTATTTTCCGGTTCCAACATTAAAATCCTGTTAAGAGTTGCGGAAATTTGTTGCAGCTTAGAGCATTCCAAATTAAATTGAAAACCTTGTTTAGAGAATGCATTCTAAAACTGATCAATTATAGTAATTTAATTGAATTTCAAGCCCAAGGTCTAATGAAAGTACTTCGTTAAATAGTTAATCTCTAAAATTCGAATTCTTCGCTCTGAAACTAAAATAGGATGATTAATGATCACATGAACCTAATTCGACAGATCGGAATCCTACTTAGCAGAAGCCCGGATAGTGTATTGATTGATTGATTTATTGACATTTTTAAGTTTCCTTTTTATACTAAACTTACTTAAATTCTGTAATGAAATTCTGGAACTTCGTACACAATATAGAAATTCGGAAAAAAGACTAGGAAATCTTAATTTAATAAATTCTTTTTTTATCCTTCTTTGAACTGTATAAAAAAAACCACCTTAGTAGTTAATCTAATATGTAGAATTTTGTTTAAATGTTTACGGATTTCCTTCTTTTTTTCATTGAAAACTTTGCAAATTTTCTTCAGAGCCTCTACATACCTTTCACAATGATTAGTTTACAAAATTGCCTTGGATTTCTTCTCACTAGAGTTTTGATTATAGTGGATTTTTTACTTTATCTCATTGTTGAAAAAGAGAAAAGTATCTTCTGTACTAGGAATTTTATACGCCTTCACTTCCTTTGCTAACTTCCGCATTTATTTAAAAAGATTTAGCTTTTCCTTTTCTTATTTAACAGATGATATTTACATGAAAGTAAAACAGATAGATATTTCCATCCGAGCTTCCGTTGTCAGATGGGGCGGCCGAAGGTAAAGGTCTAACTTCTCTACTGACCATCGACAGAATTCTTCTCTACCACTGGAAAGAAACAAGTCCCCATTTTACAAAGGGTTCCAAATCTTTAGGTCCCATCTGGAAGTAGTTTAGAAAACATCCTCGTCCTCCTCCAGGGACTGAACCAGGCTCCTCTATCCTGCAGTCCACTGCCTAAACTATTAAACCACTGGGTCTACAAAAGTGAATGTACTGAAGAAGTGATTAAGAAAATCGAATCATTACATAGGTATAAACTTCCTATACCAAGTTGTTCTACAGATTCTAATTCCAAGTGATTCTACAGCAGTTCTAATATATACTTAATTTAAAATATTCTGAATTCGCAATCTTCATGTTCGTGCTAACCATGAAGATCGAAAATATCCTTGGGCTTCGAAAACAGTGGTTCCGAACATTCTTGTCTTGCGAACTCCTAAATAGTCATCCAATTAAATGAAAAAGACAGTGGAAAATGAAAACGTTATCCTAGTTAAATGATTTCGTAAAAAGCTGATAAATATTATACTGTAAAATAATAATAGGAAAATTCGCCATTTTTTCAACTATTGAAGCATTGTACAGGGTCAACACGGACTGGGAGCATTTTCGAGAGCAGTTTATAGGCTTTCACAAGAATAACACAATCATATCATAACACAAGGCGGACACCGGAATGCTTTACCTGCCTACAACAGTGGGCATGCACTTGACAAAAGTATGAGCACCTCGTGACACTGAACGTGAGTTAGAGACCGTGCGATGATTCACAACGGCAGGCAGAGAAAATACTGCATTCCGGTTGACGTTCAAACAACGTCTGCGTATAGAGAACAATAGAAAGCATAATAAGAAAAATATGCAAAAAAACCGAAATTACGTAATTTGTTTCTTTCTTTATAAAAACAATTCTTATAGCTTAAAATTAATTGTAAATTTAACATTTTAAAGAACTTAATATGAATTCTCAATTTGTATTTTTACAGGATAATGAATATAAGGAATCTATCTATTCTAGTATCTTTTGAGTAGATAGGTCCCTCAAAAGGAATATATGAAGTACATAACTTATATCATTTATTTTTCGAAATTTGATTTATATTCAATCAAAATAATATATATTCATATATAATTACATTCCATTTATCTATTGCCAAATAATTCATTTCCGTATTGCAAAAAATATTGAGATTTTTTTTGGGAAAAAAAATATAATATGGAAGAAAATGAAAGATCTTATGAATAATACAATCAATTGTAAGCAAATTGATTTATAAATTAATAATTAAGTTACTTGGAAAATCTAAAATCTGAAAGCTCATTGGCAGAAAAAAAGGGAACTGAGTCTGAAGAGACAGAAAGTTCTAGAGCGACTGAATAAAAGAAGTTAATTTGATGTTAAAGAGCAAAAAAGAAACAAAGATTTAAGAAAATGTACAGAATAAATAGTGCCAAAATGGGATCTTGTAATTGGCCCCTATACAGTGAGTGACCAACTGAGAAATGGAAGACGTGCTGAGGATGCAAGTAGTATTTAATTCATGGTTCTTCTGTTTACTGACCCATGTTATGTTTCCCGGTTTAAGAAGCTTACTTCAAATGGCCAACTAAAGTAGTATTGTCTGACCCAAGCTAATTTAGCAGGAAATCAGTCCTTGTATTTTTTTTTCTGCAAAGAAAATCGACCAAATCTTATCTGAGATCTTACGACTGAATTGTTTAACTTCGATTCCTAATGTTTCATTTGTTAGTTCCTACTTTTAATTCCTTAATTACTTAATAAAAATACCGAATTTTTTGTCTAAACGATGGAAAACTTGTAGGAAAGTTTTTAATTTCGTGGGTAGTAGAGCAAATGAATTCATTTCATTAATCTTGAAATACAAATGCTAACTACAATAACATTCATTGATGAAGATTTCAAAGAGAATGTGAAATCAAGTAATTTAATTAGAAATGAAATACATTAAACTGAAGGCATGAATTGTAAGTAAAAAAAGTCATTTTTAAAAACTTGAAACTGTTAGAGGAGAAGACTTCGAAGAAACTTCAATTCAATTGTACTGGCAGCATTAATGTTAACGAGAAATTTATGGTAAAAGATAAATAAAGATATCAGCATAAAATTGTTCTTACGCTTTTTAAACAGACAATGAATACCATAAATTTATCGGATGCAGATTTTATAAACAATTGTTTACATATTTACCATAATACTGCGACGTGGAAATACAATTTCCACAATACAATACAATAATGGTGTTAATCTTGACATTCTCTGTTACAATCGTAAACTTATTTGAAAACCAGCAGTCTTATTAGATTGAGCCGTCGACAACTGTTCTAACTTTCTATTATTTTTCTATGATAATTTAAATACAATCTTCTCTTTAAATTCAGTATAAATGAAAATCAATAAACATTGATATTATATGTGCTATTCTGAGAGTGTCGCTAAGTTTAAGTTTCCTAAAGTTTTGGCAATTACGGCTCAAAGTTGACTATTTAGATCCTATTTCTTTAATTAAATTCAATAAATAAAAAAATCATTTATGGTTTAATTTACAATAACCTAAACAATAACTTAAAATAAAGTTTCAACTTCTCAAAATGAAAACTTTTCAGTTGTCATGTCGCACAGAAAGAATGGAAGGATATTATTATAACTTAAATTCTAATCGATTTTTTTCCTGTGAATACTATAACATTTTAATAATAAATAACCAATAAATTTACTGAACATTATAATATGTAATAACTGATGTAGTAGTAAAACAAGTTGTAATATATAGTTTTAATTATCAAGCGGTGTATTCAATAGATGAAATAAAGTTGCATTTTGAACTTCATTTTTAATAAATTTCAAACTTTATTTTATTTTGAAAGCTAACTAAGCATTCCGTGAATCCATTACATTGGCAACTATTAGAAATTTTATGGCAGTCTGTGATATGTATTTTAAAATTAATAGTAAATAAATATATCTGTTGTGATTGTTTGTCTTGGTTTAAGAATGAGTAATTAATCACATTTGCTGACAACCTTAAAGAGTTGGTGTCATTTTACATAAGCCATTGTTAGATGCTTGAATCTTATAAGATTCCTCATTTTTATCTTAGGCACGAATCGGTTTCTTAGCTTTCGCGAATGAGAAGTGACGAACCAATAAGAACGTTTCTATTTCGTGGGTTTAATCAATTCGTGAGGCACCCTTCAACGAATGTTTTTACTTTAGCTTATCTTTAAGTGTTGGGGAACTCCGAATAATGACTTCAGCGATAATAGCTCCCCTGCTTTGGCTCCACTAAGATCTTCAATCTCTTTCTTTGATATCTGTCTGATGGCAAAAACTTTATAATTGAATAGCTTTCTGCAAAGTTCCAAGTTCCTCATTTTAAGTCCACAAATTGTTAGCTATTATTACTATCTGATAATATTTTGTGAAAAGAGCAATAAATGTAAGCGATTCCAATTAATTTAGCAATTTATGAAAAAAAATGGTTCAAACATAAATTTTTCCATAAGTGGCCAATTACTGGCTTGTTACGCTATTCTTGTTAGGCTTAAAAAAACCCACAGAAATCAATAGAGATTCAAATGATAGATCAAATGTTTTTTCCTTAATAAAAACAGTTGAAATGTCAGTAAACTATAAAATTAGAGAATATGCAATTAGGGAAAGAAAACTTCGAATATTTTATTAAGAAATCCGATTTCTTTCGGATTTATTTACGAAAACACAGTAGAAAATGCTGGGTTGTTATAAAGTCAAATTGCAATTTTAAAGTTGCGACAATTTAAAAGTGCTCAAGGACTTTATAATGACCCGTATTGTGTAATATTTTTTCGAAACAACGAAAAAAATTGAGCATTCATAGATATCTCAGAATCCAATTTGAAATTAATCAGATTGATAAAAGATGACCTATTGTCATCCAAAGGGAGGAGATGTTAGAAATAGCAGGTTCAGACATCTTTCTCATTAAAAATAGAGAGGCGTTGAGTATCTCGTCCCAAAGCTTTTCATTCATGAACGGCTCCGATACTCATCATACGGAAGGCGTGAGGTTCCTTAGAAATGAAATCCACTCGGAAAAATCTCAGATTCCCATTAGGGTCAGATCCAAAGATCTCCTAATCAGTTGCCGTGACAACTAATCCGAGTTTATTTTTGAGGTGAAGAAAAAAATTCAGAAGAATAATGTGAAGCAAATTGAAATTTAAATACTGATGAAAACTACATAAAAAAGTACTGATTATAATTACTAAATATTCGGTCTGCAGACTTTATAAGAAGTTATTTTTTAAAAAAGAATTTTAAAAGTAATATTTAAATTCTTTTTTAAAACTTTTTATAAAATACCAATACAAAAAAAAAACGAATAACAAAGGCGTGATCATGAGAGATATTATTAATAAATCTTAATATAATAGTACAGAGCTCAATAATATAACATCTTACTAAAAATGTACAAAGTTTTTGGGATAGTGAAAATATTTGTTTGTATTTTTGATTATCCGTGTAAATTGTTCTTAAAAAAAATAGATGTATAGAAAAATCAAAGAATTTAACTAAGTTGGTAACATGTTCAAAATGGGACCTACTAGGCTAGGTTTAGATCTCTTAATTACTTTTTGTAACTTTTTTATACAGAAATACACTAAATATAAATCTCGTCTATGCGAAGTGGTAACATTATATTAGATAGTTTCAAGCTTTTGTGGAAAATTGAATAGTAATCTACTGTAGCCTAATATGATTATTAAATCATGTGAGTATATAATTCCTTATAAACTTTTGTTTGAATTAGAACTATTTGAAATGCTTTAAAATCCCTATTAGTGAAAAGGATGTACCTTCGCTCGCTTACAGTTTATTGAAATTTATGAAAATGGTGATTAGGTAATAGCAAATAAAATGAAAGAAGTTAAGAAGTTTTGCTGCAAATAATAGCTAGATTTCTTTCTTTGCAGTTTCCAATATTTTGGCAACTTAGACTATGTTATTTCGCTACATGCTTCAATGTAAAGATTCGTGTTATAACTCCAAAACTATGATGTTTTCTGTAAAGAACAAACTAGCACATACCAAACATTCCGCAGAGTTTGACTGAAGACAGCTACAGTAGCGCTAGCGCAGCGCGTTTGAGTGGCCCGTTTCACCAGGTGGTCTATCTCTCTTTTTGAAACACGATATTCATCTTAAATACAATTGCATGATTTATCAAGTTCATTTAGTTTAGGCACGAAGATAAAAATGAAATAATAATATGAAATAGTTTATCAAGCTATTTGTAATTTATAATGTTTATCGTATTTATAATGTGTAAAATATTCAAAATTATATTTCAAGTATTCAAACTTGGACTGTGCTTCACATGGTTGAAGTTTGTGACAGAAAATTTTTATTCATCTCATCCCTAGTTGGACTTCAACTTAAAAGTAAATATAAAATATAAGAAATAAGTAAAAAGTCATGGAAATTCATAGGAGCTTCCCTGTTCAACTTTGTTTACAGACTAGTATAAGAAAAAAATATATAAAAATTTTAATTATAAAAAATTGTTAGCGAATTCAAAGAAAAACTAGTAAGTGAATTTCATTTGCATATACGAACTTATTTTAATGGATGTGCATTTAATGAATGTGAATCAATGGATAACAAAATAATCAAATATTTAGTGCTTGATTTAAATTAGGATATCGAAGGAAAGTTTTCCATTGAAATCAAATATTTTCATTCTGGATTTGATCGTTAAACGCTTTTCTTATATTTTTTCGAAAAACTATGGTAACCAGAACCAGAGTTCTGGTGACAACAAAGTTATATACATATTATTTATTGAACAGATCATTTGAACAATAGTCGAACAAGCTTAGAAATACCAATAAAATTCTTTGAATTCTTTTGAAATCGGATGGAAGTATATTGTACACTGATTAACTGAATACCTTTACAAAGCAAATGTTCTATGATTTTTTGCCTTGTGCTAAACCATTATTTTTGTGACAAATCGAGACTGTGTTGAAATGTGCGCTGATTCTTCGATTGTTTTTGTAAGGATTTTTTTATATTTTGTAGCAATTTTAATTTTCATCAAAATTTGAATGATAAATCTCAAATTAATGAATTTTTATAAATCGTGATTTTCTTATTAACCTTATACCTTTGAACAGTATATTTTGTCTTTTATTTTTGTATAAATTATTTAAAGTTATTTATCGACATTTTATACATGGAATTAAATGTTTTACCTTATTCTTTTCTCATTTTCTTCTGAAGATTTACTTTTTTCTTTTTATTTTAACATTGCGGTAGCCCTAATTAGAGTAAATAATTTTAAAAAGAAATCTCAACTAGAATTAGAAAACTTTTGGAAAATTTTGTACATAGTTATCAATTTAATGTGTATAAATAATACTGATAATAATAATATGTTAATATTTAAATTTATTCCAATACCTATAATTGTGGTATAAAATATACTAAAAGTAATTAATTTTATAAAACTATTACATTCGTATTAAACATTTAAATAGTTAATATCATAAATAACCAAAAAATATCAAGAATATAAAAGTGCATCTAGATTTGTAAAGACGTTTTCATATCATTTAGAATGATCAGTTTTCAAGATGTGTGTGTTTTAATGTTACGAAAAGCATATAAAAAAATGAAGAATATACAACTATATCATTTTCCAAATTTACAAAACTTTAAAATTATATAGAAATTTCTACGGAAAAAGATCTATAACTGCTAAGTAGAAATACATTTAATTTTTCTGCATCTTTTTGTAAAATTTTATAGCAAACAAATCAAATTTTCATTTCTTTTTATCTTTTATCCAATGACTTTTTTTTTGTTTCCTTTAGAACGTCCTTTTATTCATAACGTTTACTTTTTTCCCAGCAGAAAAGAAAAAAAAAACGCCGAAACCAGATACTCTGCTCAAGATAACCTCTTTCAAGTAGGCCCACGCTTAATCTAATATTACCGTGAACTTTATTAAAATAAAATTTCTTTCCAGATCGCCAGCCGAATGCCAGGGTATTTTCAAGCAGGGGCTTGAGCGATACGAAGGTGGTTGAGTTACAACCAAAAAAAAGTGGTTCAAGTTTTCCAATGCACGTAATGACTTTGTGTAAATTAAAATTAGTGTCGTGGCAGAGTTTGCTTTCATTAAGGAAGAGGAGGTTGGATTGCTACAATGTATTTAATGAACCCATACACGGGATTTACGATAAGAACATAAATCACCAAAGGAATGTTATGCCTTCCTCTATCACTTGGCGCGAATAATAAAACATCAATGTTGTCATTGAAGATAGCAACTTTGTTCCTTGGCTAAATGAATTCGTCTTCAGCATTTCCGCGTCTATGGCAAAAATCCTCTTTAAGACGAAGCAAAATTAATCTGAAAACACACAAAAACCACAATTTGCCTTCCTTTGTTGCTGGGACTGAAAGACCAAGGTAAACCTTCAGGCGAGGAAAGTCACAAATCATTATTACCGTAAATTCATCCACAGTACAAGCACAGCCCAATGTTTTGGATTCTATCGCGTTTCTTTATGTTTTCGAGATTTTACTTCAAAAAATTTTATAGTTGAATGTCTTTTAAAGAAAACAGAAACATTGTAAAATTCTTATATTATTATGTATATACATTTGAAAAGTTATATTTTTCTGTTATTTATTTTATCTGAAGTTTTGTTTGTAATATTTCCAAATTTTTCTTTCCAATTAATCTTCCCCCTCACCAATTTGAAAATATTAAAAGAAATTCTATTATTTTAGTAAAATTTAACAATTCTATCATTTACCAAGTTTATTTTTTTCCTTTTTTTTTGTTTGTCTAACAGTCAAATACATTTTTAAGGTTACATTTTACATAATATATTCTTTCTAGTGAGTTTAAACTTAATTTCATCATGACATGTAGCAGAATCAATTTATTGTTTTAAAAACCAATATTTTTAACTTGATTTCCCTCGAAAAGAAATAAAGAATTTACGATTTACAATTTAGAAATATAACCTAAAATCTTACAAACATAAATATCATTTCATGAAATATGAAACATAATTTTCAGCTTAGACGAAAATTCTGGTATTTAAATGTAAACTGTTAAACATTCTAAAAAGTATAATATAAGAATAATACAAGTTACTAGAGGCTTTTAATATCGTTAATTATTTCCATTTTTACAAAAAGTACAAATTATTATTAATGTTAACTTTTGTTTATTGTTTTTTTTTTTATTTCTAGTTTTGCAAAACATTGAGAAAAACATATTCGAACTAAGCAAAGTAAATGAAATTAAATATCTAAAATAAAGAGTGGTTTGAGAAAAAAATATTAAGGTTGATTTTTAAAAATAAACGTTTTGTTTTTGTATCTCAAAGTCACATTAAAGTCTGAAGTGCTCTTGAAGAATTTAACTTTATAAATAATCTTAAATTGTTGCTGTTTAGTTTAGCAAATTTCTACGCTTTTTTTAAGTGTGTTTTGGAGGAAGAGAGGCGTCTTACCTGTCGGATTGCTGACCAGACAATGGACGTCCAGTGACTTAAGGTCGGGTTGAAAGGTCCAATGCTCAGGAAGGAAAGCTCGCATTTGGAGAGAAGCAGAGCCAGGAGAGATCGCGGCGGGGGTGGGGGTGGAGACAGGAACACGCTGCCTCCCTTTAAACGTCGACACCGCATTTCAAGTCCTTGGAGGTCAATAGTCGATTTGGCGGGATTCGAGCATTTGATTAAACTTGAGGAAGAATCGTCTTCAATGTGAAATGGAAGCTAAAACTTGCCTCCTTTGGGGGGCGGCCCCCTCCCCCGCAGTTTCCTCGGCTTCCACAGATATCCGATGCTATTAAATCCCTGTTGCTTAGTTATGAGAAAAGGAAGAAAATTAAAAACGTCAAGACCAGGGGAGTACAGAAGACGAATAAAGACTTCGCAGAAGTCCAAAGCAGACTTCTACTGCTGCTTCGTGAAGAATTAGGTCAGTAATATTGGGGTTATCGATTTTAAAACTCAGTTTATAAAGAGAAATCGGTGGAATAGCAATTAAATTGATTCTCACATTGATCTGTGCAAATCAATAAGTCTTTGAGTCCAGTGGAGTTGATTATGTTTTGAACAGTAAGTTTGTGAATAGTTTTAGAGGACAGTTCCCATTGAAAAGAAAATTAGAGACTTAATTGAGGGAATGCTTAAAGTCTGTTAATACACAAAGGATGTCAAAGTTCAACTCGATTCTTTCTGAGCGAACTGTCACGGCACCGACCGACGCTCGTAATCCAGAGGATGTTTGGATGTGTTATGGTTAGAAATGGTAGTCGCCGAGTAGAGGATCGAAAGGCCGATACTCTTCCTTCATCTCCAACGGACCGGAGTCTCTGTTGGTTGAGCGGGAGAAGGGAAGCAAGTAGTTGCGGCTTCATCGGCGTCTTCCCGGAGAATGACGAACAGTCAGTGAGGCCAACGGGTGAGAAGGCGTGAGGGAGCCACCGTCACTGGTTGAGCGCACCATGCGGCCAATGGGTCGCAATTGCTGCCGCTACGACGATTTCCACTGTTTACATCCTCGGGCAGCAGCAGCAACAGCGGTGTCGAAGCTTCACGAATCTCCATCAACCCAACAAGAAGAAGCAAATTCTAGAGGAAATGTCTTCACGTAAGAATATGAATATATAATAACAAAAACAAGCTACAAAAATTATAGTGGTAAATCTTTCGCTTTTCGAACTTAAAATTTTACTTTACAATTCCTTTTATTAATTTTTTTACTTGTTTCTATTTCTAATTTATTATATAAAGACATATCCCTAGCGGCAAACGAGTATTATGTTAGTATTTATATTATAAAGTGTTATTCATAATATTATAAAAAGGAATTTCGATATTTCCTTTTATTTGCTAGTAACTTCACGGTTTTTATTTATCTAGTGATACAATCTACAATTTTAATTTAATGTTATAGGCTTGCATCTTATTAAACATAAATTAACTACAAATTAATTTTCCCATTTCATATCTAAAAAAAAAATAAGCCGTGCCTTTACTTAAATATTTTTAAATTTTTTATTTTTGTTTTTACGTTTCTATATTTTTTGAAAAGCAAATCGTCACAAAAAAAAGTAGTTTTTTTTTTTTTAATCTTATATTATCTCATCTATTTGTCAAACACCATCCCTTTGATATTTTTAATCTCTACAAGACTGAAACAAAGAAATAAAACTTTATCCAATAAAGAATAAAATTAATTGAATAAAAATAGTCCAAATGTTTTCTTTTGAAATTTCACTTCGCCCTTCACAGAATAGTTCCCGTCTTTGTGTCTTAAGAAAAATGTCACTTCACTGCAACACAGAGACAGCTTCCACAGAAATCTAATCGGAGTCACGAAGCATGAGACATAGAATTGAAGACCCCAGCATCTTGGAAATACGAGTACCAGTTTCCTTTATGCGATATTCAAAGAAATAACTAACTTTGAAATAACTGCTTTCTTGAAACTACTTAAAAAGCCATAAATCCATCAATCTTTATTACTACTTTATTACTAATTAACAACATCATCCACCTACTGGCTATATTTCATGTATAAACAACATGAGTATCATATCTTCGAGCTTTCAAAGACAGAGTGAGAAAAGGAGAGGAATGAAGAAATATAAGATCTAATGAAAGAAAAAGAAAAGTTTTTAATAGAAGTTGGATTTAAATTTTGAAGACTTTATTAAATAAGACTTTTATTAAAAAGAATATTGGAAAAAAGATATTTGAAATATTAGAAGAAAGGACAATTGAAAGATTTTTATTTAAAAATAATTTTAAATTTTAAACTAATTTTAAATTTAAATTTGTAATTTGAACTTTTTTGAATTGAATGTGAGTGAGTCCACGTTCCTTGATTGTTAGATTCTTAGATTGTTAGAAAAAAATTTTTGCTTATGCTGATGACATCATATTGATAAATATAAATGAAAATTATGAAACTGCAGAATACAATATACAAAAAGACTTTAATAAATTAATTATTTGGACACACAATAATAAAATGAAAATAAATAGTGTAAAAACAAAACTAATGATATTGAAAACAAAAAATAAATTTTTACATACAAATCCAGTAATAAAATATCATGATTATAATTGTTTATTCGATGATGACATAAACTTCCAAAGTTGTAATTGTGAAAATATTGAAATTATTAAAACAATTAGATATCTAGGTTTATATATTAATGATCAATTCTCTTGGAAAACACATTATTTATATATATTAAATAAACTTAATTCATTAATATATATGTTTCAACATATAAAGGGTATCTTTTCTATAAGATACAAGATGTTAATATATAAATCATTTATAGATTCATTAATAAATTATGGATTATGTTGTTGGGTACATTTAGGTAATACAGACACTAATAACATAAATAGAATATTAAATAAAATAATGAATTACATAATACAAGATTATTGTATATTAACAAAGAATGAAAAAATACAGATAAGAATAAAATATAAAATTTTAATGCCAAAAGAAAAAATATTATATTCTTTAATAATAAATAACTTTTATAAAATTAGAAATCAAATTAGAAATTATAACTTAGAAAATATTACTAGAAATACATTAATAAAGATTTTATATTATGAAAATCCTAAGAACAACTTTGGATTAAGAAATAAAAATAGAATTCTATTAAAGATTTTTATGCAAATTACAAATGAATTAAAACAAAATAAATTTAATAAAATAAGTATATTAAAAAGGCAAATACTGAAAAAAATAATATTTGGCGAAATTATCTGGAATATTTAGGTATTTTTGATTACATATACTATATTTATATTTTGTGTGTTTTTGGTCTTGTGTATTGATATTTGTTTATATATTTTTTAGTTGAATAATTTTGGCATGAGAGATTGTTATTTAAAGTTTTATTTTCACAATTAGATTTAGAAATTTTTAATGTTATACAGTATAAACATTATGTTATATAGTAATGTTATACAGTATAAACATTGAAAGAAAGAAATTGTAATTAGAATAATAAGTAAAAAATAATTTGGGAACCTTAAATTTGATTGTAATGAATGATATTTATAATAATTTTCTTTTTGTATTTGATTTTCTTTTTATATTTCTGTGATATATTGATTTTTATATAATTATATAATTGAATCTAATTTAAGTATAATTCGTATAATTGCGTAATTATATAATTTTTATATGATTTTATATGATTAATACTTTTTAAATTACAAATATAAATTATTTATACTTTCAGCACCTGCATCACAGGATTTCATTTTGAAAACCTAGCAGGACTGTAATTTTAAATTTAGAAATAAATAAATAAAAAAAAAAAAAATAAAAAAAAAAATAAATAAAATTATGTACGGTATTTAAGGCTTAGAGAGAATTTATTTCTCTATTCCTTAAAATTTTGTAATGGCCCATTGAAGTCTTAGAAATAAGACGAAATATAGCCAGTGAGTGGATGATGTTGTTAAATAGTAACTGCTTTCTTAATTAATATTTTGCATTTTTTGATTCTGATAGAATGTAATAGTATCGCTTGAATGAAACATCTTTTTCAGATAGATAACAAAGAATGGAATTAGAGGATAAAAAAGCAAACAAACGAATGCAGAATGAATTTTCCGAAACAACCAGCAAATATTAATTGAACAATGTTAATATTTGTATGAATGTAGATATCTTGAATATTGAAAAACACTTTATTTGATGTTTGAATAAACAAATAATGTAACCTTTGATGAGGAATTTTTCTACTCGTGGTGAAATTGATTCGATATTTTGGCTCGGTTCCTTGAGGCTTTGTCAGGAGACATTTGAAACCTTTTTTGTATATTTTGTCCAGCGATGATTGCTTAAGTAATATATTTTCCAAGTCCTTAATACGTTCTTAATTTATTTTTTCTTAAAAAGCTCATTAATATAACTCATTAAAAAGTTATATTAATGAGCTCAGTAAATATTAACAATTGAAGAATAATTCCTGAACATTTTCCAAAAATACAGATTTAATATTTAAAAAATTAATGGCTTAAAATAAGCTTTGATTATATTCAGATGTAAGGATCTTAATCTTCCCCCAACTTTTTAAATTAGCTTAACTTCGCATTCAAAGTTTGATATAAGAAATTCGCAGAACCGAATCAACAAGCTTAGATCAACATTATCGAAATTAACACCTTTCGATTGCTTTTCTTTCTATTTTTTTAACAGAAATATGAATATATCTATGCTAAATTATTCAAAAGCAAGTTACTTTTTATTATAAATAAAATGTTGTTCATTTTATCTCAAAATGACAAGTACCTAAAGAAATGTTAGTGATTTTTTGTATGGTTGAGTATTGATCGCCTTCTTAAAAAAGATTAATGTTTGTAATGAGTTGATGCCTATCACAGAACTGAGTCACGACCTTAAAAACTAATTCCTTGTTAACTGTTTACTTTCTCCTTAGAAATAAATATTTTCATTTAGTTTGGCCAGTAGGGTTTAGTCTAGGAAAATTAGCCAAAAGAGACATCGGAGAAATTCGATATAATCGAAATTCGATACTCTCGAGATGGTTACCATGGCACAGCATAGAGAAATAGTAGTTTAATCATTCGTTGTATTTGCGACCGGTGTAATCGTATTGGCTATTTAAAAGAAAACATTTTGATTAAGTCGTTCCATTATTAGAAACTTCATGTTGTTTACAACTTTAGGGGCTTACTTTATTTATGTCGTTCCTCCGAGATGATTATTGTTTTCAATCAAAATCTTGTATAGACTGGCGGTTTCCTGTTACTGTTGTGCAATTTTCTTTTTTATTCTATCACTTTGGACGCAACCTTTTTAATACGCACCAAACATTACACAAATAGTGCCTGTCTGTAAAAGTAATCTGCATTTAAAATTTTTTTCTTTATGTTTCACAAATTAATGATAATCATTTGTAGTTAACTCTTAGTTTAATTTCGCTTTTAGTATTTCTGGTTTAGTGATCTTTAAGTTGCAACTGGTTCTATTTTGACATTAAATGAACTAGAAAATAACGCCCAATAGATGTCGTCGTTTCTAGACATGAATCGCCAACGTAAATCGATGATCATTCTGTTTTCCTGGCTTTGACCCGCCGGCAAACTCCGAAAAATAAGCCAAGCTTTACAGCAGTCCGTGCTGTATAAGTATGCTAACTTCATTCTTATCAAATTCGACTTTAAATATTTCAACACAATATTCAGAGCTCCTAATAGATTCCTATTGTTAATTATCAGAAATTATATGTAATCATATATGATTAGCAGGAAGGTGTAAAACAAATGTAGAACGAAGGAAAATGCAAAAATACCTTTAGACGAAATTCTCAGACATTTTTGGTAAAAGTAATGATTAAGAAATTAGGAAATTTCATGATTTCTTTGGATTTTAAGTCCTAAAAATATTGGATTCTCAGTTGTATATCAATGTTATCGTTATTTTCAGTTTTTCAATAAGCAAAGGTTCCTTTAAAAACAGTTGCATAGACAAAGTCATCAATTCAGGGACGGTAGGAAATTGATTTTTCCATTATGCAATCCACAAACACGAAGCAAATGCGAAATAAGGACGCCTTCAACACTGGAACTTAACTTCAAAAGCTGCCGAATATTAAATCCCTTCGACAAGGACGCGAAATGTAAATATTTTCAAACGAAACATTCGGAAATAATAAGGGAAACAATTAATAAAGTGGCTTTTAATTTCAAAATTTGTATTATTGCTAGCTTCTGTGAGCGGCTTTTAATAACACAACCTTTATTAACAGAACTCGCAAAAGATTTATGAAAATATCAGCAATGATTGGAAAGCGATTGAAAATTGATTTTCTCCTTTCAAAATATTTTGTTGAAGTAAAATGTAGATAAGAGTTAACATTGTCGAATCTCCCTTCAAAGCTGCCGAATTTAAGCCTCTACGAGAGAAAGTTAAGATCAATAACATTTCCACACTTAGTTGACAAACAAAGGGCAGACTGCAAATAATACGAAAATAAATATTAATTAAAATAAGCCTCTTCTCTATGAATCCGGTAGATAACTATGTATTCACAACTTATCTGTAGTACATAAATCTAGTACACTCTGCTGCGTAAATGCCAGCTAATTTTGCTTAAAATTTTATTAAAACCTCTTACTTCAACGTACGATATGTTAGAAAATAAATGTCATTAAGTCCTTTTTAAAATGTCTTAGAGATTTTCTGCATAATGGATAAACAATCTCAAAAAAAATATTAATGAGGGGATTAACTTGCAAGGGTGATGCAAGAATAAAGATGAAGGAAAATGAACTTTTTAACACTTACATCATGGATAATAATGTGGACCAGCTTTAGTTCTTATTAGCACTTATCAGTCAGATTTACCATTTCATGAACATAAGACACTGTGGATCACGCTTTCGCTTCCAGCACTGAAACGCTAACAAATTGTAATTGTTGTTGTTTATTTTATTTTTACTTATCGTTTTTTTGGAAGTGTCCCTTAATGGAAGGACCACCAAAAATTGAGATCAATATAAGACGGTAACCACTGGGGAAATTTGATGATGAGTCTTAATAAGGATGAAATGACGATCAGATGCCTCAAATTCCTTGGTCCTTTGTAATTTCCTAAAATTTCTTTTAATTCAACACATCTTTTTCATCCAATAATATTCTGAGAGGATTGTTTGTTTTTAAATATACGAAGTTTGATTGATTTTTAGGATGACATGATTGCCTTTTTTTTTGTTTCCTCTCTATGCGCAGCAGGAGATAGTACACCATTCCTCCACTAGAGTGAGCTGTTTCGATTCAGCTATGGATCAATAGAGAAATGAACATTAGGTTTGGATTCTCCCTAGAAAATTGATATGGGGAAAAAATTGACGATGTAGAAAAAATTAAACCATTCTCACTAGGCCTAAGGGCCAAATATAGTCATTTCCAATTTAGGACAAAATGATGATCTTATCACTGAAAACTGATCTTATCATTCAAAATAATAACTCTCCTACAATAAATTTCTCCTAGAAATTAAACACAAAAATTTTAAATAAACTTAACTTATAAAAAAATACATCAAATAATATCAGTTCATTAAGATTCAAATATACAATATTTTAGGTAACTATGAATTATTAAATACAGTATTTAATATACTGAATAAGAAGTCCCTGTAAGAACTTAGAGTCTACTTTTTTTAAACTCTTATTTCGATTTTTTTTATTACTTTTCTATTAAAACATGAAAAGAATACAAATGAAAACCCTACCTCTATTTCAAATCTGCTGAATAACAGCAACCAAAACTTACATTAAAATTGTTTTAATTAAATAAGCTTTGTTGTCATAGATGTCTTCCCACAGCCTTCGGGATCAATAGATGTATCTACCAAATTTTCTCCTTGAAATCTTCCGTTTTGATACAAAATGATTCAATCTATGACCCATGAATTTAGTTATGGGTCGTAACTACATTCGTAACTCAGTTATTTAGAGAAAATGAGGACAAAAAAAATTAGGATTATAAATGTTAAAACCACTATGACTACATAAAAATAAGGTCTGAAAGTATATTATTTATTCACTTGTCAAGAAAACAAATTAAATTTTGAAATGCAAGAAAAAAATATGTCAATTTTGGAAATGAAATAATACAATTGCTTCAGCAACTAGTCATGTTTTAGTTATTAAAAATTTATTTTTTTTGTCCGAACTTTTTAAACATTAAAAGATACTTGATGAAAAGGTTAAATATTAAACCTTGAATATTTGCTTTACAGAATATTATTTACATCTCTTTTATTTTACGTTACAGAATTGAGAACGAGAACTGTAGGAATTATTAATGTTGGTTGTATCTCATCAATTAATGAGCTATTTCTTTATATGTTCTCGATAAATTTCACAAATGTAGCAGTTGAACATTTCTTAGACCGAGTTTGTGAAGATCTGTCTAATCGTCCTAAGAAACCTAAGTTACTGTCTGATCTGTATAAAATTCTGTTGTTAGCAATCTTCGCTAGTAAATACTCATTCTGTTAACTTATATTTTTTTTTCAATTTTTTTTTAATTCTCCAAGTTAAAGTTAAAAAAAAATTCAGAATTACAGAAGTCAAAATGTACACTGACATTCTATGCAATTTTCACTGCACAAAAGATACAGATGTACTGCTTCAGTTTACTGAATTATTAGAACGTTATCAGGAATCAAAGGTTGGCAACAAGAAAACCATTATTCTTTCGATTTTTTAAGTATTTAAACAGTCTTAGTGTCGTTTTAAAGTACTAAGACTTAATGATGATGTCTTGTTATTGGTATTACCGTATATTTATTAATATTAGTATTATTATTTTATTTTAATTAGTATATTTTAATTAATTTAAAAGTTATTTTTTTTAATGTTTTCGTATTCATTCATGTGATACAATCTCATTAAGCAAAGTAAACAACTGCTATTTCAAAGTTATTCCAGTTGAAACCGTGTCCAAGATGTAGGAAGATAATTTCTCTTCCGAATCAACTGAAAGGAAGTAGTGGCAGATGCGGTCGACTATGGTACAGTGGCCTCACGTCAGGCGGTGGAAGTAAATAGGTTTTCCCCACAGGCACATCAAGCCATGTCCATCGGATTATTATCAGCGTCAACATTAGATAAATTGTTGAATTCCGTGAATACTGATGTGGCCAACGAAACTACACTCAACTTATTAATGGAATGGTTCGGCATTTTTTCTCCTTTACCAGCTGCAGTAAATTCGAAACCAAAATTTGAGAAAAGAACTCCTTAAAGATAACGTTTCTATTGGGGAAACAAATATACCTTTTTAATGGCAGAAAATATTACTGGAAATTTAACGGTTTCCATATATCTGAAAGAATATACTGAAGATCTCGAAATTATGTTAATTACTTTCATTTCCTAATAAATGTTTTAGGTAGCCTA
>JAFIDM010000001.1:44094862-44112525 GCA_023159025.1 Thereuonema tuberculata
ATTATGTTAATTACTTTCATTTCCTAATAAATGTTTTAGGTAGCCTATATCTGAATTTTCTTAAATACCATTTACTTCTTCATTTATTGCATTTTTATTCAATTGTTTTTCAAAAAGTCAGTACTTCAGTAAATAATTAAAGAATTCTTCTTAACACTTTCTTAGATAATTATTGTATATATAGTTTTCGATTCACAGGAGTTGTGTTATCATTAAAGAATTTCTTAAAATAGTAAATTTTAATTCTGTCGTTAGGAATTCATAGTAAATCTAAAAGTAGAAAATGTTAATTAGCCCTGATGTTTCAGTCTCAGGATTTGGTTGCGGTAGAGGTGGGAAATCCGCATCATTTTAAGAATCATCTACGAAGCTTTGTGAGTTGTCATTTTGTAGCTGACTGATGAAATATTTTATTTTGGTTGGCTGGTGTGAGGTAAATTGTCTTTTGTTTTATTTTCTTGGCTGGCGGGAAAACTTACATTTCTTAGTACTTTGGATTTTGTTGATTTTTGAAAAAGAAAAACAAGAACTCTTGTTTGTAGAACATACTGGAGACGCTAATATGTTACATCGGAAAGATGATTGGCTGTTGATCAGAAAGTCTTCATACTAAAAAAAAATCAGCAGTGATAACATTTAGAGATTCTTAGTCTTTTTAACAGAAATTCAACCTGAAATTTCAAAACTGCAGTCGTATTCGGAAATTTCCAAATCAGAAAAAATTGATAAAAGACTCATTACTTTCTATTAATATTGATTACTATCTATTAAATACAGCAAACATCGTAAGAAGAGAAAACAATTTTCTGAACTCTTAAGATATGGAATCAACTCTTCTTTTTTTTTTAAATGCAAAGCAATAAGGATACCAGACATGGATTACTTTCTTAGAGTAATTTAACATTAACAGTTTCGACTAAGAACAGAGAAATATGAAATTCTGATTAGTTTCCCTATTTTTTTCTTCAATGGAGTCAGTCTTAATAGGGTCTCTTTTTATTACATCAAACTTTTTAAAATACAGCAGTCTCCATTCGCTCAGCCGTGCTGGCGTGGTCGTGCGGTCTCGGCGGCGGTCTGCCGTGGCGGCCAGCGCGCCAGTACCTGGGTTCGAATCCCGGCAGTGGCATGGCTGTTTCAATTTCCTTTCCTGTGTTGTCCAGCCTCTTCTTCACTTTCTCTAAGGTCTGACGTCATTCCTTAATGTCGTCCTGGGGAAGGCCACGGAAACCACCCCAGTATCTTTCCCTTGAAATTCTAGGGAGTCTGCTAGGGGTTCGCCATCTTGGGAACACTAGCGCTCCCTGGAACACGGAGGCTTCGGATACGAAGCGCGCACTTCGGTGCGTACCGGCAATACATACATACCATTCGCTCAGACGTTCCAGCCACTCACATGAAAAGATATTCCTAATCCTTGGAAACGGAAACATAAAAGCATCTTATCTCTTTCTTTAACCATTACAGTATCCAATAACATCGCAAAATCTCGGTACAATAAATGGTTTAGATAATCATACAGCACATTCTGTAAATTATCTCAAATTTGGAAATTCCAATGTGAATAGGAAATAAGAAAAGAGTAGCATTTAATCATAAAATCGCATCACATAAGACACAATTCAAACATCTAGTATTCTAATTTTAAGAGTTGCAGAATTTGTCACAATATATTATCATGTAATTCAGTTTATAAGATTATTGGGTATTTAACTACAAAGACATTTTGACATTATTGGACAAAGCAGAAATATTAATTATTTAGCTACCACACACATACACACAAGTGCAAGTGTTACAGAAATGACTTCATTATGACCTTAGATTATCGCAAATTATCAAATTATCGCTTACAACTTTTGAACCATTCAGAAAACAGCATCAAAAAATTAAGGTTTTCTGAGTTTTATAGAGAGTTAATTGTGTTTATTTAAAGGTGTAAATCATTCCTATATCCCTGAGGGAACAGGAATAAAAACATATTTTTTTAATGAATATGAATTTTATTGTTGAGCTGCTTAGGCGATATTAACTTTTTTTTTTTTTTACTTTCTTGTGTGAACTCCGGTAATACAACTAATAAGAACATAAAGCTTACGTCAAACTGAATTCAACTTTATTAGTTTTTTTTTTTAATATTGTATGTCCGAATGCGATAAGCAATCGTACTTCTTGTACCATGTACTCGCTTAGTTTCTAAATACGAAATATTTGTATAGCAATGAACTTACAATTATTTCAATTTACTATTACTCTTCCATTACCACTTCTTTCACAACACTTTCTTTTTTTTTCTGTTTATATTAAAATAGGGAAAGTCATTTATTACCTCGATAACAAGTTGTACATTGCCTTCAAAGCAAAGATATTCATATAGAAATTTATTGTAATCTATTAGCAACAATGCAAATATCAAACAAGAAATTCGAAGGATCTTTCTTTAAACGTTGTTTCTTAAATATTTCGTTATTTTGTTCAAGTCTGAAAACTATAAAAACGAGAAGCCTGTATTTACATTCAAATTCTAATATCTGATGAATACAAAAGCACAAATTTCATTTCCTAAAAAAAAAAATATGAATTAAATCAGCATTACTTACTTAAGTTGCTGTTAATATGTTAACGGCCGATTTTTTTCAAATAGTCGTAAGCTAATCTTGGATTAAGTCCAACTGAATCCAATAGAGTTGCGACTTGAGCTATTACAAATAGTAGTAGGAGATATCGGCCATAAAAGTAATTAAGCCATGCGCAATGGATAAAAGGATATGTTAAGACAATGAAACATTAATAGAAACTACTACAGAAATGTGTTGTTAGATTCTAATAATTATTTTATGGGAATTTTTGTCGCTTTTTCGCTCTAATATTTAAAGAAGAACCCGTTTAGAAAAGATTTCAAATATAAAAGTGAGACCTAGTCCTCAAATATGCATAACAAGTTTGAAGAAGATCCATTCAGCGCAGCGGTTCAAAAGTAATTAAGGCGAGGAGGAGACACACACAAACAGACTGACTGATTCGATGATACTTTTCAGTAGGAGAATAGGTTTTAAAACAAATAAAAACAAAATTACCTCATTTAATTCAACATTTAAATAAAAAGTTGTTTAGACCTGTTTTCATTTTTCGTTTTTATTTGGCAACGAATAAGAAAGTAGTAGCTGCTGTTAGTTTTGGAAAGTTGTAAATCGCGACCCGTGCGACCCTAGTAGGCGAAACGCCAAAAAAACATTGTGGATCTGAAACAAGTTTTGGTCGGAAATCCTTTAAGTTAGTGTTTTTTGTTTGACGACTCTTTTATACGCCTGATTTAGGTTTCATCTTACGTTCTGCATTTTTTTTTAATCCAAATCCAATTTTTGGCAATGATTTAAAGCGCAAAAACACATGGAATTATTCTTTTGGAGCCAAAAAAAAATATAATTTATAATGTCTGTTTTAGATTGAGAATAAGAACGCGGGAGAGAGAGAGAAAAAAAACTTATCATAAAACTCGAAAGACTTCCCAGTATGAGGAGGAGTGTCTCAACTAAGTGGCTGGTCTAGAGATAAATTTTGTTTCTGCGGACATTAATTCAAAATCGGAAGAGGAGAAGAAAAATGCTTAAGAGCTTGTCTCTGTGTTTTCATGGGAAAATGCCGTTTTTTCCTCAAAATAAAAAAAAATCTAAGTCTCCAAGAAAACACAGTTTTTCACGTCGTTTCCAAAGTCAGGCAGTCTTCTCCTTTTTTCAGATTTAACAAGTCTAAAAAAAATGACTTGAGATGCTAAGACGTTAGGCTTAATCACAATGGGATGGTTACTTCCAACTTAGTGGGTTGCTTCTTCCTCACTAAGGAAGACAAATATTCCCATTTTCTTCAAGATAAATGTTCTGGTTTTGCCGTTTCTAAAAAGTCTGCCTTACTTTTGGCTTTAATGAGAACTTAATACTCCCCTCACAACTCCATAGACTGCAACGCTGTCACTTTATATGTAATGAGGTTTTACGTCTTTCTTGATAAATATTCATCTAATCAGAAGACACTTTAAAAAAAACTCTAAATTCAAAATAATGAACACGTGACTTTCAGCGCGGCATTTGTCGCTTTTTTTTAAGGTCAATTTGTTGCGTTGAAAAATATAGTTTTACTGAGTAGTAATTTCCTAAGGTACAGTTACTTACGCTTCTACATTGCATGTAAACTTGTACCACGATACAACTGTTTTATATAAGAAAAGAAACACGGAGTTGTCGGTTTGTTCATTAGATGAACCAACTTCTAAATGAGACTGTATGTAATAAATTGGCTCCTGGTTTTCTTATTATTACCAATAATAAGAAAATTATTGGGTTTTTTTTCTGTAAATTAGCGTTAGTGAAATGTAACTTGATTTATGACAGTAACTTGGATTGGTCTGATAAGCATAGAAAGCATCTGAGAGCTATTCAGAGGAAATGTAGACACCTATGTCTTGTTACTAAGTCTTGAATTGGAAATGTGACAGATGTGATCACCAAGAAGTGTTGTCAATACCGTGAGTAGGTCTATCTTGAGTTGGATGCCAGAGTATAGCTGCAGATTGTCTCACTAAATTATTTCTTTTGGGTTTTCGTTGGATGGTAAATACGGCAGGGAAAGTCCGAAGAAAAAATTACGAGACTATAGTATCTGTTAACTTAATTTCTATGTAAACAAAAAAGCATGTATGAAAAGCTGAATAATTATTGATAAGCAAGTGTGGGATGTGTAGGGCTAAGAAGATTTGAAGAAAACTTATTTATAAATAAGTAAATGCTTGAAGCATAAAATCTTCTTATCTATTTCCTCTTCTTTATTTATTTACAATATGTCAATTGGCTTAAATAGGTAAAGAAGAGGAAATAGATAACAAGATTTTATGATTCAATCACTATTATACAGTAGGAGAAGTTAAGATATAGAAAGTAAATGCTTTTTTCTATCATTTTTTCGAGTGCTACCCATCCTTTCTTGTGGATTAGAGCATATTTTATTGCAAGACCTTCATGTAATTATTCAGAAATTTAATTTTAGCTTAAATCTGTAATTTGATTTGAAAATGACATTTTTAAAATTATGAATTTAAATTTCTTCTTTTTTTATAATAACTTATGGTGTAACTGTCTACATTAACTGCCGTATTACAAAGTATTTGAAAAAGAAGTCCAGAATTTCAAATACATTTTTTTTAATAGGAGAAGCATCTGTTTCCGGATAGAGAACAAATATGAAAATGCAAGCGAATGCACCTATTTGTATTCTACCTGCCAGTAATTAACACAAATTATCTTCTAAAAATATCTTTCTCTAAAGAAAACTAAAATCTAAAGAAAAAGAAACTCAGTAAAATCTATATGAATACCCAATTTAAAGATGACGAATTTCATAGAGCGGAAATTTACTATATTCCAATTATATTAGTCTTCGTAATATTTCCCTTATCTGTCAATCTACTGCTCGTGAAGAGCAGGTGTAAGTTGATTGAGGATTGGTGTAAAATGCTGCAGTCATGTGAACAAACCATTAGCAGAAGCTCGAGTTTCCAGGACATGTTTAATTACAGAAATCTATCCTTACTTACGAATGTTAATTATTGTAACTCAACTAGCACTGAATATATTATTTTTCAGTGCAATTGGTTGTTCTCTTTTAGCTTTTAATTACTGTGGTACTGTGATAGGGAACTTTTCATGTTAACGGAGAAAGTACACCTTTTGAACATTACGCTGGAAGAACGCTTATATTTCAAGCTTTTATGCAAAATGAGAAAAGGATATTTTTCAGTTCTGTGTAAGTATCACCATTTTCAACCTAGAAATTACGTGGACTAAGAAATATGAAATTTGATGGTTTAGTAGACCTTACCCAAAGAATTACAAACCCATTGAGATCATACATGGAAGTGGAAGGAATCCTGAGATTTAGGGTGCTTGCAATGTCTATCTGTCTTAGCAACTTTTAACTAAGGAAGATTATATACCCACTTCATCCAAAAATTTAGACTTCACTTATTCTCAATAAATTAAAAGCCTTTAAGCTTCATAATAAATTCAAGCTGCTAAGTCTTTGCAACGAACATCTTAATCTCTTACTCTGCTTTGCAGATAATATCATTAGGATATTAATAAACAATATTCATTTCATGATTACTGTTAAAAAATTTGTGAGAGATTCTAATTTAGATAAAGTATTTAGTGCGATTTCTGAATAGGAAATAGCATTTCCGAATCAAATTCTTATTTCTAGAGAGTCAGGCATAAGAGAGGAAGTAATTTAATTTAATTTCTATTATTTAAAATTTATATTAATTATTAAAAATTATTATAAATTTTATGGCTTGAAGCTCACAAAAAAGTAAAGCACAAAATAGTTTTCTAGAAAAATCAATCTTCTGCAGGATGAATCCTGAGTTCGACATTAATTCATTCAATTTCTTTTGCAATGGCAAAATGAGACCTACTTCAAATTCAGTTTTTTATCAGAACTTGATCTACGAATAGTATTCCATGCACTCAGGGAAAGGGCATTCGTTACATAAGGTTACTTTTTTGAAAGCTGAAGGAGATCTCAAGTAACCACATAGTGACCGTTCAAGTAGTTAAAGTGTGTTTACGTACTCGTGTTTACTGCTTGGAGGTTCTCCGATTTCTCAAGGCATTTCTGAAAGTTTAGACATCAGTAAAGCTTGTATTTCAAGGACAAAAAGAATTACATTCTTTGTTTTTAACTTAACTCAATAATGTGCAAGTTTGATGTCAAGTTGATGTTAAGATGTAGGCCTAATTTCTTTCTTAGCTGGATCATAGATTTAAACTAATTGTGTGAAATTTTTAGCTAAGCTTATATTCAGAAAAGTTTCTACGCTTTTGAGCCTTCTAATTTTTTTTTTCAAAGAAATGAAGAAATACTGGATAACCATTTTATTTAGATTTGTAATTTCCCCGTCGACAAAAAGATTTATCGATAATAAAAATACTTATGCTATTGATATATGTTTAATTACAATTCTGTTTTTAGTAGTAATCATCTTATCTATTTTGGTACAGTACGCACCGAAGTGCGAGCTTCGTATCGAAGCATCCGTGTTCCAAGGAGCGCTAGTGTTCCCAATATGGCGAACCCCTAGGAGACTCCAGAGAATTTCTAGGGAAAGATACTGAGGTGGTGTTCCGTTGCCTTCCTCAGGACGCCATTCGTCAGATCCGAAGAGAAAGTGAAGAAGAGGCTGACAAACACAGGAAGGAAATTTGAAACATCCATGCTCTCAACCGGGATTTGAACCCCGGTACAGGCGCACCGGCCACACGACAGACCGCCGCCATAGACCGCACGACCACGCCGGCACGGCCATCTTATCATTCTTAGTTTCAAATACGAGCAATTGGGAGAAGGAAAGCATTATCTCTATATTAAAAAAATGTTATATAATATTAATTATAACGTATTAAATATAATAATTTCGTTTACTTTTTCTGCTTTTTAAAATTAACTTTGGTTTCAAATGAATTACATTTTTTTTTATAAAATATTAGATCGTAAGATGTGATAAGCCTGAATAAAAATAATATTCTTTTATTAAGTTTTCATCTGAAATAAGCCGCTAAACATCGCATCCAAGAATAATATTAACTAAGCTAGATAATATTAAGTCTTTGAGGAGAAAATAATGGACTTTAAAATCTGTCTATTTTTATTTTTTAATTTCAGTTACAAATAGAAAATAAATTTGATAATATTTTTTTTTAATTTTAAGTAAAATTGTAATATGTCTACCATTTTTAGCAACAAACAAATACAGTATTTCTGAATTTAATTGACAACTACGAAGAAATATAAATTAGCATCTCGAGAATTTGGGTTAAAATTGCATGGAATACTGTTATGGAATTCATAATAAACTGAAATAACAATGAAAGAGTAAGAATTAGAACTATGATGAATAGTGTTAAAATAGAAAGAAGGATGGATAGAAATGTCGTCGAGAAGAAATACAAAAGGAAATAATAAAATTAAAAGAAATTATTGCGATACGAATGAACCCATGGATGGAGATACAAAATTCTTCAATTTATTTCGAAAATTTTTGATATTTCCTTATTTTGGATTAGGAATTTTGTCAAGTCTATTTCAGTGCTCTTATTCTTTTTCTTTTCTTTATTTATATATCAAATGCTGTTTTTTAAAGCATTTTATTTGCTTTTGAACGAAAGAATTTACATAAATATTGAATCTGTATCTGTCCATAATTGTATCTGTATCTTCCGTGATTTCAATAACGGAAGACATGAGAATTATTAATTTAAATAAATCTTTGATAATTTGATTATTTGATAATATTCCTCCGAAATTCTGTAATAATATTGAAATTTAGAAAAGAGTAAAATTTGCAATTAAGGATTCGAAAAGTTTTGTAAAGACAATTCAAAACATTTCTGTAATCAAAACGATAGATCCCATATAATGCAATGATATAAAGCAAATGATGTTCAAATAACTTCATCATAAGGAATATGAGGCTCATAAAATTAAAATATCCGTTTGTGCGTATGTATCCCAACCTGTGTGATCCCTTCTTAGTACCTTTTGAAACTCTGAATAAATAGTCTTCAAACTTAGCATTGATCTTTTTGGACAAAAGACGATCTAATTTTTATTTGAAAATTAATATCTGTCAAAAGAATTGCGACAAAAATATGGGAATGTTAAAGTGTTCAAGACATGTTCTCAACTTGGCAAAAATATAAAAGAATAACCACACAAAAAATTGAATATTTTCAATCTTTTTAAATGTTTTTTGTTTGTTTTTATTTCTTTATATTTCAATGCTACAGTTTTGCAAAGTGACATTAAGCAATGGCTGACGTATTCTGCAATCCGTCGTTGCTCTTAAAGAGATACTAGCAACCTCGAAAACGTTACTGAATATATTCAACAATAATGTTTTTTTGAAACATTTTCTCAACCTACCTAAAGTAATTAGTAAGTAATAAATAATAATGTGAATTCGGAACTGACTACAGAAGAGATCAAGACTGATGGCAATTTTTGGACTTCAATGAAAATTCGAAAAAGACGGATTCCGAATGAAAAACAAAAAAGGAAAACCAATTGGTTAACAAATAAAAGTCCGTTGCCTTGCTTCAAATATTAGCAGGGAAAGGATTTAGGCCCCTCACAACTTATTAAAAGATTATTTCAACAATTCTTTAAATATTGTTCGTTTTCGTGTTCATCAAGAAAATTCCAATAGTGATAAGGATAAACGATTCACTTCCGTCATTTTAGAACTTAAACTCTTCTTATATGTTGTTTATATTCGTTATTAGATACTGTTTTCAAAGGCTGAATGTCAACTTCCTAATAAACTTATCATTGATGTTTGGGATTCTGAAAACTTGAAGCAGTCACGGAAGCGCCTTTTATGATGAAGAACTACTGACATTATATGAGTTGACTTCATTTGTAATTGTCGGAGCTGTCTTCCCAGACAATGCAATTCCTCTTAATGACCACAAGAAATCGCTGAGGATAATGTTGATCCAATTTTTCAAGATATTGGAAGAAATCCAACAAGATGATACCACATTAAATACGAAGAATATTGTTCCCTTTCTTTGTGGTTTTGTTCCATATTGGAATAAAAACCAAAGAATAAATATCACCATTAACATTTAATCGGCATCTTGGTTAATTTGATAAATATAGAAGGGCTTTTCCATCTTAGTTACTGCTTTTTGTGTTTGGAATATCTTCAAATTGTTTCCTATTCTAATATGCATGCGATAATTTTGATCTATAATGATGTTATAGATTGTATATACACTTTACACATATTAGATCATTATATTTACTTTAACATAATGGGAACAATTGCAGCTGCTATTTGGGTTGCATTATCATGCCTACAAATATATAGAGTTGAACTACAGGTCAAAGTAAATCAATATTAATAATGTGGAATAATCAACTCGTAGTATCAAAAATTCAAATATTATATTTTGCATCTTCAGCGTTTTTCCTCTGCAATAGAAAAATTCTAACACTCCGCTCAGCAACCTTCCCAGAGTGGGCATCTGGTTTATTTGAGTCTGAAATCACAGCTGTTACAGAGGCTAAGGCTAAAGAAACATTTGTTGTATTGCAAACATTTTCAGCTCACGTAACGGTGATGGATGCGCGAGGATCACTAAAAAAACGTTTTATTTGAATATTTAGTTTTCCAGGGCGTATAAATTGTTGGACGAAGAGTTTTATAAATTTAGTGAAGTATACAAAAAAAAGGTAGTCATTTAAAATAAGATCCTGATTCTTTATTAAGAATCTTCGATTACATTATAATGTTTTTTTGTAGTTAACAGATGAGTTAATATGAAGACAATAAGTTATGTGAAGGGAAATTTATATGAAGGGAAACAAATGAAAAAAAAAAGAAAGAAAGATGATAAAGCAAGACTGAACCTAACTGAAGAAGGATAAATATTTACAGAAGAGAAGCGGTTTTTTTTTCCGATAGAATCGAAGAGAAATCGTTCCGTCACTCGAAAAGGGGTTGATTGATGACATCCCCACGAGAACTGCGAACGAAGCAAGACAGAGGGGCCGGGAGGAAGCGGAAACAGTTTTCACGCTGATTGGCAGTGTTGGTGCTCATCGGAAACAGGAGATCACAAAGGATTGCTGGAAGAAAAAAAAAAAGAAGCACAAACACCTCATCAGAGGCTGAACTTAAAACTGAAATAGTTCGAAACACTTGTCAAGCAGAACAGAAGGATAAAAAAAGGAGTTCTTAAAAGGATTGACGAAGGTTTTTGTTATATCTTTTAAAGAAGGTAGCGTTTTCCAGAATAGCAAAAACATTCTTTTTGTAAAACTTATTTTAATTTCCTTAGATGTAAGTTGTGTTATTTCTTCTTTTGTATGCTACAAATTTAATAGATCTTGTTAAGAATAACCTATCTTAATTCATTGAAGACTGTGAAGATGGTATTCGACGCTGGAAACACATTTTCAAGAGAATGTTTCAAGAATTTTTAATAGGCCATTATTTTTCAATAGCTATGATACTGAAAATGAATTCATAACTAGCAGAGTCGCGTCTAATATTCTTATTATGGTAATGCATTCATCTGCACCCATCTTTCACACAAAACAAGTAGTAGATACGAGCTGTAGTGTTCCCGTCAAACACTGCTCGAGTTATCAAGAATATATCTTTGAACTAGACTTTATTCTGTTGGTCCATATCATAAATGCGGTCTTAAAGGGTAAGTAGTTGATCAAAGTTACTCATATATCTATTTATACCAGAAGACATCTTACAAACTTTACATGCTAATGTTTGTAATGTAATTAACCAGAAGCCCTTAAAATGCTTTGAATTCTGGATACTGTGTGATTTATTTATTAATTTCTAAGAAATGTAGGAATGACGTTCCCTTAGACGTTCTTACGAAATTAGGTTGCATTTCGTGGCTATCATTTTTTTGAAAAAGTCATCACACATTGATATTATTGCTACCATCATCGCAGCCGATGATAAGTACTTAAGGGAAACAAAAGGGCAATGCCAAAATCCATTGTAATCATGCGCGTATCAAACTCACAAAGAATATTATTGATCAAAATTTTGAAAAAAACTTATTACTGATCTGTAAGTTGTAGTCTTAAATATTAGAGATTACAAAAAGACAGTAACAAAAGCTCACATAAAACTTATTTCTGAAAACAAAATTCATGCAAATACAAATAAACTGTACAAATGAACTAAAAATGAGAATTTTTTGTTTACATGTCAGAAACTTAAATTAAGATCATATATCACTGACAATCATTAGGTTTCGTAACCTTGATTTTTTTACGAATCCTTGTTTTGAAAATTATCATTTAGCATTAAAATCGCTTTTCGTATACTAATCTAGGTCGTCCATTCGGCTTCGTCGATGCATATAATCCAAGTCTTCATATCTATAAGTGTTCGAATCTATAGAGTTGACCTCATGTCGCTATGCGGACCGAATGGAAATTCCAGTCTACATCTATTTTAAAACTTTGATGTGTTTCTTTGCTTTGCATTTTACTTTTATTACTGGTTATTTATCAATAGAAAAAAAAAGATAATCTTGAATGGGAATGAACAAACTAATCAAAAGAGCATAACCAGGAAGTTTAATCAGGAAACCAAATTTTACTTACATATTATGTGAATGAGATTATATCTACTGTGGAATAAATGTGAGATTAAATATTATACTTTTTTCAATTAAATTAACTTATAATTTTTCATTAAAAATGTTTGAGAACTAAAACCGGAAATCCTTAACTACCATGTAAACTTTTACAGACAACTTTGGCATAGTCTTGAGTCTGAAATTACATAAGAAAGTGAAGGACTGCTGCAGTTGAGATTTCTGAGGTGACTGCAGTGGGTTGAAGAGCTGCAAGCATGTTTCATACGAAAGAGTGGTTGGCTACTAACAAGTCTCGTCGGAAAGAAAGAGAGAAAAAAAATGAGGAACTGCCAAGTGGCTCGAAAGCTGTGACTGGGATCTTAGCTAAATGGAGAGGCTTCAGTACAGCTGCTTTCTAATTGATTACCTTAGGGAATGCGTTCAGCCAAGTCAAAAAAAAAGGGGGAACCGTTTGGATGAATGTCGTATACACAACTGTCAAAACTTAAGAGAACTAATTACGCGAAGAGCGAAGGAAAAAAGAAAAAGCAACTTATCTTCATGCAGATTTTTTTTTAGTATTTCTCGAATTATGGAAATTAGAATTTAATGATATTCGAGAATATTTTGTTTATCATTTTAATATCACATTACAATGCATACACACACACACACACACACAAGCACACTGAAAAAAATAATTAAGTTTATGTCAAGTTTTTTTAAGGAAATAAACAAAAATAATGGATGAAATTGATAGAAATGTAATAAATCCTACACTCCACAATGTTTTGGATAGCCACATATCCGTTTTCGAAGATTCAAGAGAAAGTTATTACAATTCTATCAATTTTCCCCTTTCTCTTCTTTTATTTCTTCAATGTTCTATTACAAATTTATTAAGATTTAAAACTATTAAATTTTATCGTCATAATTTTTGTAAGATATTGAACTTTTAAGATAACAACAATGAATTAAATAAGCTTTTCTATAGTGATTTATCTTCAAATATTTTTTAAAGTAAGATCAGGAACTAAAAATAATTTTATCTGGCATTGTTAAAAAAATTAAGGTCCTTGGACAGTTACACGATTATATATTGGCTGCTTTTTTTAATAAATCAAAGCATAAAGAAAGCGTAAATAAAGACTTAACATGAGTCCATATCACAGAATGGTTGTCGTAAAACTGGGGATTAGTGCTCGGCAGCGTGTTTGACGAATTATCCTCTCTCAAAGACTCTTAATGGGTTGGCTTCATTGCTACATTAATTACAAATTCTTGTATGAAATCAGGCATTCTGCTCTTGGAAGTATATATTAGACTGTAATAAAAATCCTATCATTATCCCTTTTTGTCATTCCAGAAAAGAGATAAAAGGAAGAAACCAATATTGTCATCTTGAACATAATTCATGCAAGCGAGATCAATTTGTAATGTAAGATTAAACAAGATATTTACATTAAAAAGGTGTACTTTGACCAAGCAAATGCTTTTAATGCCGTATCACTCAGGTAATAAATATATACAGATTACAACATCTTAAGTTAAAATAATATTTGAGTCAAACATGGGATTCAACTTAAATATAATAAACGAGTACATGAATTGCAAGAATTGGAAAAATAATTCGTGGGCTGAGAAATTTTTAACAAAATGACAGTAGAAAATAGTAGTTCAACAACTGAGTCGATTGCACCATTTTCTCTTTGAGTAAATCTGGTATCAATTTACTAAATAAAACCATACATTGAAGTTTGATGATGGTGAAGTTTTTAGAGCTTGTAAGGTAATTAAAAACTTCCTATTTGTATTTTTAAGAAATTTACTGTAAATAAAAATTTAAAAGTTATGTTTAGTAACTTAAATTAGGAATTATAGACAATCACACTCTAGCACAAATCAGCTTTTCCTTAATTACTGAATTAAAGTGACAGCATTATTTTAAAGACAATTTGTAATATATAGAATACTGATTTTTAATAATTGCAAAACAACTCCATACTTCTGAGCTACTTTCTAAACTTTGATATTAAATTTTGAAATGCTGTCATTCAATTCCTTATTTTTGAGAGCAGCTGATTTTTTTATTGAGGCATTTGAGAGCTTTTGCTCAATTTTGTTTAATTTCAATGTTTTAATGCTGAATGCTAAAACAAAATATGAAAATTCTCCAGTTGGATTTTAAATCATAATAATTTTTAAATAATATTTAGTTAGAACGATAATTATTACTTGATGATGACTCGATGTAAATACTTTCTCCAAAAAGCATTTTTTGTTCTGAAATAAAGTCCTCATTTAATAAATGATTTTATTTATGTTTATGTTTTACTCATGAGGTAAGGTACACTTAATCCCGTAAATCTCTTATTAATAATAGTTAATTGAAAATAACTCACGAAAAAGGAAAATCAACCTAATGAAATCCTCTTTCAAATTCGAGAAATTAGGTACACAGTCAAATAATATCTAAGTTCTTAAATGTTCTGTTTCAAATTAAGACGTTTTCTTCCATTCACTAGAACCTCTTATGCGACATATTATTTGCTTTGTTGTACAGCAAAGTTTAAGCAAATTGTTTGCACTACATTAAGAGAGTGAAAAGTGAATTGCCTTCGTTTGAGGTGTTTAAAATTTAATATATTCCTTCTCATTTCTCTCAATTTAATAAAATACAGCCAAACAAAGGGAAGAGTTTCCCACTTCTCTAAACAGCCTTAAGCACTTCCTCAGTTCTTGGCGAAGTTTCATTCGAAAAGCTTCAAGTTAAAAGGTGAGTTTCCGATCCTATGTTGCTTAAAAGAAAATGAAAGGTACAAGCTATTAAATCAATGACCTCATTTATAGAACGTAAATGTTGACATAATTGAAATTGCTCTTGAAATAAGAATTGGTCTGTCTCTCTCTCTCTCTCTCTCTCTCTCAGTTCCTCTAAAAGCTAAGAAAGTGAGAAGATTAAATCGAATTTCATCAATGAATATTCCACAATTGTTGTAATGAACTGGGCTCTAATTATTTATGCATTCAAACAATATCACAATAGAAAACGTATTAGGGGAAATCAGAAACATATATGGATTCGAAAGCCTCCGCTCCTGGAAAGTGCGAAACGTAATTGTCTGCTAAATGGTAATAGGTCTATTTAGAGTAGAAGTTGAGACCATTTCCAGAATCGTTTCAGAAGATCTACTTTTAACTCTCTGTATACACATTTTTTTCTTTTTTTTCTCAATATTTGGAACTTAGATAAGCTTCATAGACTTTTATCATGGTATTTGGCTTGTTTCTTAAAATAATAAAAATATCAAATACCTAGAAATCATTCATTAAGATCTGACTTGTGAGGTATAATAAGATCGTTAAAATAGAAACATAAGAAGTTCAGTTAGTTCATATATACAAAGATGGGATACAAAGAATCTAACAGATAATGCAAAAGTTTAAGCAGGAAATTTTATCTATTTCAGGTTACAATTCACCTCTGTGAAAAAATGTATGATTTCTTTCAATTGGATCATCGTAATTTAATAAATAAATCATTGTCAATTTTCACCAATGATTTACAGAATCTCCCAAAAGCTACGGACACACTTGTAAAGACTGGATGCACAATTATCTGAAGTGTTTTAGTGAATGTCTTTCTTTTCAACCGTTTTTTGATTTGATGCAAATAAGATCTTTAAAATTCTAAGATTGAAGGCTTCTATCAAAGAATATTTCTTAACTCTATTAGAACAATAAGAGAGTAGATAAAAAAAAAAACTTAAAAACATTTCAGTTATTCTCGACTACTAAAACTAAATGAAATCTAAACGAATTAGTTAAGAACAAGGAAAGTTGATTAATGAATTTACATGTAAAGAAATCTAATTAAGAAAATGATTAAGACTCTAATGTAAACTTAATGAAAAGTGCATTTTAGGATTTACTTAACTTAATAAGATTAATTTTGAATGTAATTAACATTTCTTAGACTTCACAAAACAGAAATAAAAAAAAAACCCTTCTAACTACTGAAAACTGAAAAAAAACTAAAGTTTTGCAGTAAAAGAACTTCAACAGCTTATCGCAGATTTTACTATTTTTGAAATTAGTAAACGCTTAAATTTTTTCATTATTTTGCTAATTAATTATACTGGATTTGTTGAATTGATTTTAGAATTAGATCTGCAAGAGGCTTGGAGAAAACTTGTTTACTTTATTAAAACACAGTTATCCTACTGAAAACTTAATTGTCTTTTGATTATATTTTCATTATTAAGCAATCAAAAACAACTGACAACAAATACATTAAAAACTTACTTAACTCTTTATTGAGAAAACAAAAGAACTCCATCTTGGCTATATTTCGAAAGTCTCAGCGACCTTTCTTTTACGAAAGAAATAAGAAATATAGAAAGAAGAAATAAGAAAGACTTTCGAAATATAGCCAAGATGGAGTTCTTTTGTTTTCTCAATAAAGAGTTATGTAAGTTTTTAATGTATTACTTGGAGTATTTTTGTTAATTTTTTGCTAACTGACAACAAACTTTCAAAATCAATATAAGAATATATCGCAAAGTCAATGAAAATATAAACAATAGCAAAGCAATTATAAGCAAAATTTCCTTCTACTATTATTACAGATAACATCATACCTGTAATTTTATCCAGTTATTAAACATAAATTATAGTCTATTGAAATTCGAATGTGACAATAATCTATATTATTAAAAAAATTCTGTGGGCAAGCGTGCGTACGCAACAATTCGCACTCGTGTTGCCTGGCAACAAGAGTATTGTTGTTTAGTCAACCCTATCCGCAACAATGGCATTTCTCGCGCGCGTTGCCTGGCAACAAATTTCCGACTGTTGCATATGAATTTCAATATTCTATTGCATGTATTTTTCTAGAATTTAAACTTTATTTTTAGTTTTAGTTTCAGGTTTTAGTTTACTTGATGTAATTCGTTTTGTGAATAAATAAAAAAAATTATGTTCAATGTGCAAGGCTTCCGATGACCAGCCATCTAGTATTTTTAAATTAAATTACAGCATTAATTTCCATTACATATCATTGTATTTATTTACTAAACTTCTAAGGAAGCTCGATCTTAACAACTACGACATCGATGTCCATGATGTTTGGCACTTAAATAGGGGGAGACACAGGACAAAGTTTTTTTTTAAAAAAAAAACCGGGAAATTGATGAAGATCTTGCCGAACAGCCGCACTTATTAATCGCAAACCAATCGCAGAAAGCCGAGAAACCGATGAAAAAAACCAAAACGACATTCTTCATAATCTAGATAAAATCTCCTTAACTGCATAATTTAAATTTTTTGAAATTTAAAATGTATTTAGGAATCATCAGGTGGAGAATTTTAGTAAATTAGAAAAGAAAAAAAATCCATGACAAGGATTTCACTAGTAAGACAAAACACGGTCTTTTAATGTTTTTAAATACTTCTTTCACATCTCAAAATATATTAAAAAAATATATTTAA
>JAFIDM010000001.1:44124971-44180225 GCA_023159025.1 Thereuonema tuberculata
ACTTGCTTCCAATTAGATAATACTGAATTTATAGCAAAGTGGCAGATCTTCGAGCAACTTGCTGGTTTGGGACAAGTTTTGAGGACGTGTAAAAGTAGCCATAAGACTTTGTTGTGAAAGAATCCTAAAGCCTTGAAGAAACGGTAACGGTTTGTAGGAGAGGATTTTTAAAGAATTTCAGTGAAAGATTCAATAAAAGTGTCTTAAAGCTTTTAATTTGTTTTTATCATGTAACCATTTTTATTCGTAGAATTATTATTAATTACAATAAATGTATGTTAGCAAGCTTATAAAAACTGAAAAAAAAGCATAAATTTACCTAGGTTTAGTTACAACTAACTTAATTATAATTTTAGAGTATTAGAAGAATTTCATTTTAGTCGCCAATCAGAATTATTGATATCAGAAAAGATGTTGAAAGTTAAATTTCTTTTTTTTTCACAATCAAAAAAATCTGTCTGGACCACTTACTGGAAGATCGTTCAGAGATCAATTTTAGTAAATTTTTCAATGAAACTGATATCATACTACAAATTTCATATAAAATTTGATTTTATTTGAATATGAAAAAAAAGTAGTCTATACTTGATTAGTTGACCTTTCTTTCCATTTAGAAGATGAATGAAGGAAGATGTCTAATCACTCGGAATGGGAAACAGGCAGACACAGTTGGCAGGAAATTCATTCTTCGCTTGCGCGACTCTACACAGGAGAACACTGTCAACATTGAGGGCCCTTCTGGGAACTCGAGTGTTACTAATGCGCAGAAGAGGAAGTGGCGGAATAACTTCCGCTTTGTAAGAGGAGATAGGCTCACTTTCGATAGAAAGATTCTTTTTGTTTTTTCGGTTTTTTTTCATTGAAAAAGAAGGACTTTGAAAGCAACTGAATTGAATTCTTAATAAAATTGGTAAATGGTGTGAATAGATTTCATGAAAAAATAAAATATACTGATAATGCATTTCAGCCGGAAATTACTACCAATAAAACTACTTTTTAGTTGAAATTTTATTACGAAAACAAAGCTATAAAATTTTTATTGAGTAAATAAATCAATTAGCTTTTAATCGATGTTAGCAGCTTAAAAGCGAAAACTTAAGATATTACAAACTAACTACATATGGTAAAAATTGTACTATCAAATTTTATGTCTTTCCAAATTCTAATATATCATTATTTAGTAGATTAAATACTAAGAACTACCTACATAAGTAATCATACAGTTAGGAAACAGAAATAGTTAAAACTTGCAGTAATTGTTTGGAAATTCGTTTTTGTATGATTGCATTATTGTTCGATAAAATTAATTTAAGATACCTATTCAAATTTCAATAAATTAGCTTCTATTTTCAAAATAATAAAAGGAATAGAATAAAACTCAAAATAAATTAAACTAATAATCGTGATAAAGATGCTCTTCCAATATATCAGTAAGGCGATGCATTATTAATCCTAGAGAAACAGGATTAAAAAATAACTACAAATAAGTAGTATAATAGATCAATGAAGACAATTTTTGGAATTCTTTTTCTATACTGAATGATTTTTTTTCTTTATGAGTAATAGTTTTTACTATTGAAGTTGTTTTTTTACAATAAATTTTTCTATAAAATTAACACATCTATACTTTAAGATATCATTATTATTTGATTGGCTGAGACTACTAAAACAAATCATTACATAATCTAAAAACTAAAAGCACAATTTCATTTCTGGGCAGATATTTACAAACCAACGAAAGAAATTTCAGTTTACAAGGTATTTCCCTGCATTTCTGTTTCTAAATTTCTATAATAAAGCTTTGTGTGAAGAGGAGTGAACTAAGAAGGAGGTACGATATATAATAAAGCTTATCTTGTTTTAGCTAAAAAACAAATGATTACTTATAATAATCAAAATATTATTATGTTATTACTACATTCCATCATTAAGTAATGAGACATGCTTATTAGAAATAAATAATGAAATTTGCAAAAAAATGTGCTGCAATAATTAAAATTACCTGAAAGATTCTTAAGAAGTTCAGCGAATTTTAATGGTTCTTTTAAATCATCTTTGGACTGACAGATTAAGGAAACAAAAGTTTTCTTCTGGGCTCAAAGAAATATAGCCTTACCTGTAAAGAGAAAAAGTGAAAGTTATTTAAAAATTGGGAGACTCAATCAAGAAATAAAGATATCAAGGAAAACGCCCATTATTTGAATTAACTTTTCATAGACTGAAAGTAAAATGTCTTGTATCAAACAAAGAGCAAAATTCTAACAATTTTTTTAATGTAAATCATAAATTGGTTTGGGAATAGAAAGATATGAATGGACACAATCATTTCATCAGTAATTACGCCTACACTAGTTACAGGAACAGAGCAATAAATCTACAGTTTTATAACTTAAAAAAATTCAGGAAATTTTGGTGAAAGATCCTAAGTGTTCTCCCAATACTGCAGCCGCTAGAAGACGTCAAGTTGAAAAGATTTTTAATGTTAGTATCAGGTCATCCCGTAAATAATGCTTCAAGAAAAAGACTCTTTTGTATTAAATATTCGGACTTCCGGTATGATGTATTAATTCCTAACATTTCAAAATTCTTCGACTTAAGTAAAGTTTAGAAAAAGAAAAATATATAATTTTAAATTTTAAATTAGATTTAGAAAGAGTTGTTAATATTTCACAATTTTTTTCAGACCAAAATCTACCACGAATGGTTTTCGAATTAAATATAATTTTATATAATTAATAGAACTTTGTATAACTGAAACAAATGGCATGTAAGAAATGAAGAGGGAGAAAAAGATATCCAATATTATGAGGTTATGAATACGAGAAACCCTCAAACGCACAACTTTTCTATCACTGACTTATGATGCCTTTATCTGAATTTCTGCCAAATTTTATATTTCTGTATTTCCTGCTGTGAAAAACGAGGAAGTTCTCTACGAAAAAAAAATAGAGAAAACTAAAAGGCCATTTTTTTTCAATCAGCATTGGCTTTAGGAGCTTAAAAAACCTCTTTCTTTGACGTCTATGATTTAAGTGAATTTGCAAATGACAGGTTCTACGCTGTGATTCAAACGTTCGTTAATAAAAATTCAAATAAGATGGTTTTAAAGATTACATTGAGGTATAGCTTTTACCTTTCATCCATGATGGAATCAATTTCAACTTTCGGGGGGAAAAAAATCCTTACCAAAGATAGATATCAGAAAAAATGGAAAGAAAAGAACATCACAATAGACTCCAAAAGACTCTTAAAAGCTTCTTCATTTTCTAAGCAGCTATTTTCTTTTTCATTTTTTTCCCAATTGAACATCACTTTCATTTCGAAATCAATATGAAATCGGTTTCAGCGTACTTTTTGAAATAAATGGAAAAAAAGATTTCCATTCTTGGTCTTCTATTTCCAGTGAAACATTACTTGAATTCAAAAAGGATTAATTAGAGGAGAACGTCATAAAAAAAACTGCTCCTCGGGGTCTTCCACTCAAAGGGCAAGGATGAAGTTAATCAAATGCTAATTCGTGCCAAAAGGAATCCTATCCTCCCACAATTATTACAATTCGACTGCATTTCCAGATGTCTCTGAATGTCGAAAGCTCTTTATAAAAAAATCGAAGTTAAAATGTTTTTCAAGGAAATTAAAACAGACGTATTAGAAAGATTTTAATTATTAAGCTTAAATATACAGAATAAAAAAAAATTATGCTAATATTTTAATTCATGATACTTAAGTATGCTGCCTACGTATAGACAGGATTATTATTATAAGAGATACCATAAAAAAAAAGGTGATTGAAGCAACAAAATGTATAGACACTAAGCTTCCAATTGACAAAATAAAAATATCTAGAAGTTAGCTGCGTAGAAGGATTCTTTGCTACGATTTTACAAATCCTTTTTTTTTACATTGTGAAATCTGTTTGCATTTGTAATGCTTCCTCTGAGTTAGAATTTATGGTTCATTCGAGGTCGTTGGAGTTTCTTTGGTGGACGATCTACGCTGTACGTTTGTCATTCTTCCGTCATCATTTCATTCTTCCGGTTAATTCCTGCTGGTAACAAACATCTTTCTATCTTCACTGTTCCTTCATAGAAGGGTCTCTATGTCTTCCAAGGTCTCTGTCTGAAAGGACAAAAAACCGGAGGCCAACAAACCACAGAAAGAGGAGATTTCTCTCAGAAGACAAAGGACTGAACAGTGCTAAACTGAATGTGAATAAATCTTACCTTTCCAGATAGTGAAAAATATACCTGGAAGGAGCAAATAGCCTTGTGTAATTTGGTGATATTTTCACCGAAATCAGAAAGATGAACATCTGCAACTCTCTACTTTATAAGAAGCATTCTTCATTTATTTTCCTTTTTTTTTGGCTTTTATCTTATTAGATCCTGTCAAGGACATACAACAAGGGCTCTTTTTGTCATTTTTTATTGATATGTACATTAGAATTTTTAGGACAATATTTCTTAAATTATTCATTAATACAGTGTGTGGAGGGAATAATTGAAAAAATGGGACCAAACACACTACTAGATATAAAAAAACATTTAAAAAATTCATATTCGTTACATGTTACAAGGCATCGTATACAGGCCTTTTCATCAGACTAGAAATAAATAACAGAAGCAAATTAGGCCTTTATAAATTTTGGATTACATTTTACAATAATATCAAAGTATCAAATATCAATGCTAGCCAATTATTAATAAAACAATAAAAAATAGTTAATCGAGCATATCAGCTTTAAATAATTAATAGATAACGTAATGCTTTTTCTTAGATTCGTATTTTTTTTAACAAAATTTTTCTATTTCTAGAAAAGATCTTTAAAGCTAAACTACAGTCAATGACTTCAAATGAAACCTTCTTAAATGAACCGGTTTTAAAGGCTCTGTTTAAAGTCAAAATTCGCCCGAATAAAATCAACTGAGTGACTTCTTTTTGACTGACTTGCTTCATAATTACGTCACATAGAATCATTATTCCAATAATTTCGAAGTAACAGGCTGCCAAACCATCATTCATAATTAATTTCATGAAGAGTGATATTGAGTAAGGAGTGGTTATTACCTTCTACTTTACCGACAAAATAGGTTTTGCTTCGTGCTGTGAACAGATGGTGCCAAGTAAAGGTATAGGGTCGAGAGACGCGACACCAACTCGTCGATATGTCCACTTATCGAGGTAGTGGAGAGCAGGTAAAGGTTCCCCAACGTCAGATCGTTTTGATAGCTTTCATCACAAGATTCTCATTTTTTTCACGAGCACCAGAGCAGGAGCTTTTGTGAAACCTTGGTGGCCTCTTCTATTATCGACAAGGCTGTCCATTCAACATTGAAAACACGGCTTTAATTTTTATAGATTTTTCGGAGATAAAAAACTAACTTTGGCAAACTTTAAAAAAACTAAATCAATTTCTCAGAATAATAATGTCTGTATAATGTTATTTTAAAATGATCCCATTATTTTGCCATCACATATATTTGTCGTAACATTGCTTAAGAATCTAAATGAAATACAATGAATATTGGTAAATTTTAACAAATTCAAAATTTTATTCAGGACTTATGTGACTGTAACTCCATTAATAACATTAAAGTACAGTAATTAATGTAATTAATATTAAAAACATGTATCATTCAGGTTTAATACAATATATTCCGAATTATCCGAAATTTCATTTATCCGAAACGGGCGCGGTCCCATCGAATTCGGGTAAATGAGTTTTTAGTGTAATTTCTTAAAATCTGTTTTACAGTTAAATTTCTTTGCTGCGAAATTTCTGTAAGTGTTTGTATGTTTGGTTAATACATTCTTTCTTCATATGGAGTTGACTGAATAAGAATTTCTGTAGAATTTGTAATCATTTGAGTCCAAGAGCGTTTCGCTAAGTCCGATATTGATTTTCTCTTTGAGAACTCTAATAACAGAAACTTTATCTTTCACTGAGAGAATAAAAACTTAAAAACAAATTTTAAAGATTTCAAGATATTTATGAAAAATTTTACAAAATCTTTAAAAACCTTGTGTTTTGGAAAAGAAATAAAGCATAAATTGCATTAAAAATTATGGCTAGCAAAAACTTTACTTGTTTACAAGTTTCATGAATACATTTTCTATTAACGAAATTTGTTCTATGGGATTAGTGAAAAATAATATTCCGGAATATAGTGTGAAGAAATTAAAAATTCTAAATTAGAGTGTAATTGTAAAGAAATTGAAAAAAAATACACGTTCAAAATACTTGGGTATTTAAAAATTAGGCCTGAAAAATTGAGTTGGAATAGTGAATATACAACTATTGCTAGAAAATTAAATTCATTTCTGTTTATGTTTAAGTTTTCATGCTTCTGTTTATGATTATATGTTTCTTTTGGAACAAAAAGTAATAATGAGAGGGGAAAGTTGTCCAAAATGGGGTATTATCTTCTTTATCTTTAAATGAACGAAATCTAGCAAATAAAAAAGTATTATAAACCATTATTCATTTAGTTAGGGTATTTTGTGTAATAAAATGGTGCTGATAAGCAAACATTTTTACATTTGTGTTTTAAAGCTAATTTTTTTATTTAGCAATACCCCATTTTGGACAACTGGTCGGACAAAATGGGGTTCCCATAAGAAACAATGTAAAATGTTGTGTTAATATAAAACTTTGTTTATTTATACTTTAATGACATTAAATAACATTAGGAATATTGTAATTGACCATTAATTACAGTATATAAGCACAGTATGGCATAAGCACAGTAATCGCAAATGAATGTTTGATCATCTTCCTCAGCGTTCGAACATTCGAGTCTTCGTCCCAATTTTGAACCACCACTAGTGTCCCCGTTTGACCCGACAGTGAACTTTACGAAAAATGGCTTCTCTCGTCACGTAAACGACTCAGCAGAATAAAGGACATGCCAAAACACTGACTAACAGATAAGGAAATGAAATATGTACTCGCTCAATACTTCGCATGTAACTGAGTAAAATACACCAAAAACGCTTGCAAAAATTGAAAACTTTTTACTTTAAAACTAAAAATCACACTAAATCTCAAGCAAGCGTCATCCGACCTCCACGACTCAACTCAAACTATTGCTATGGCGTCCAGTAACAGTAGTACTATGGTTCTCGCCGATAGTAGTAGTAATCAAGAAGAACTTGAATGTCCCCTTTTGACCCGCTGTCCCCATTTTGTCCAACTCTCCCCTATAATTACATTATGTGAATTATGTTACTTAATGAAAAAATTGCATACATTTTCATTTTGAAAAATTTTATCGTATTTCAAATCTTTTCAAAAAAAATTATTAAATTATTAAATACAAGAAATGTTGGAATTAAACTAATTCGTTTTGATCTTCCCAAAAAAGTGTGAGAGATAAAGATAGAATGTTATAGAAAATTTTTAATCATTGACATTCAGAAGTATTCCTAATTAAAACTTATAAACATTTAAAAAGAAAAATTAGAAGATGCGATTAATAATAAAATCAAAGGTCAAAACTAATAATCTTGAACTTTTCAATAATGTGGATATATGTGAATATGTATGTGTTAAATTTCGAATTTAATTTTTGTATCATTATAGATCAATTTGGTGGGTTGTTTTCCTATTTGTTTAATTTTTAAAATATTGTATTCTAGGCACCTGCAATACAAGATTTTCTGACGAAAAAACTAGCAGAACTGTACTTATGAACAATAAATAGACTGATGTTAAAAAAATACTATTATATCTTATAAGGCTATTATGGAATATTTCTTTTAGAATAAAATATTGTGTAGAATTTTTTTTTTCTTTTTTACAAGAAAAGGTTATATCTTAAACACGTTAAACTACTTCCTAATTTTCCTTTATAATCATAATTACTCTTTCTAATGCATTCCCTAATTGGTTGAAAATGGCTCCTAAACTAAAAATCCTCTATGTTTTTTGGTATGTTACTAATCGTTAGTGGGTAAATGTGGCACTAAAAGGAATAATTATCAGGCGTCGTTAGGTTTTGGGTTACGGAGAGTCTTGATTCAATGGAGGAAGAAAAGGAGCTGCTTCTTATCAAAGAAAACAATAGGAGAAGACATTTAGGAAATGGAGTCTTAATTTACTCCTCTTATAAAGTCCTTAATTGAAAAATTAACGTCTCACAAAGAAAAGGCCTTATCTTTTGTTACCAAAAACAGTAGCAGCAAAATGATGCCTCAAAGACATATGTATAGCTTTTCTGTCTATTTTCAGAAAGAAAAATAGTCTTACAAAATCTCCTTTACTGTTTGTCTATGTGAGTTTTAAAACTTTTGACTTCGACTGTTCGACTATTTCTTCTATAAACATGGTGTGCATACCTAGGAATAAGAAATTGTTTCTTTATATTTGAAAAAAAACTTTATTGTCGTACAATTCAATGTGTACGGCGGAGAAATAAATTTGATTACAGCATATTATTTTTATCCTCTGTATTTCATTGAACAGATTGGTCAAATTCCACTTCAGATATGATATTTTGACCTTGACATAACCTTTTAAAAACATAACGCTTCTATCTGAAACATTTTCTTGATAAAATGGGTCCCGTTTTATCAAGAAAACGTTACAGGATCTCAGATGTTTCGAGCTTATTAAGCTCTGTTCAGACAAGGTTACCCAGAGTGCAAAGACTGACATATAAGGGGAAAAGTAATATATTCTTAAAAACACAAGTATAGGTAGGGAAAAAAGATTAGGGAAAAGTCTCAAAACCCAAGCAATTTAAGTAATTCAATACAAAATCCAACATGTGGAAATCTAGTCCTTGGGTAAACACTTACACAAAAGCCGTATGACCCCATAGAAAGAAAAAAAAAACTCAAATAAGACTAAGGAATCAATTCATGATAACAGGGATATTTTAAGTAAAGCTGAGACCCTGGAAAAGCTGTTTCAAGCTCAACAGACTCTCTTCAGCCAGGGCTATCCAGTGTGGAAAGACTCAATAGTCTGAAGCATTTTCTTAATAGATTTACAAAATTAAAACTAATCGAATGTCGATCTTTAAAACTTAGGTTAAATTTCAAATCTTCAAAAACAATTAAGGCAGATCAAATAGAGTCCATACTAAAACAAGATATTTTATAGCTTGATGCGAATCATTGCATGTCTTAAATATTTTTTTTTATAAAATTACTGAAAAGATCAAGTTAATTAGATCAAGTTAATGTTTTGTAGAAATAATTATAATAAGTATTACGTTATTGTAATAATTAGATACTACATTGATATTCCTTAGAAAATAAGGACTAAGTTTATTCATTATTAATAAACAAATTAGAAAAATTACAAAAAAGTGATTGTCTCTATTCAGATATAAACTAGTCCAGTTTCGTAGAGGCCGTCTCCATCATTCAAAACTGAGTCAGAGAATGCAGGCAACTCAAACCAAGTATCTTTTAGCACCAATCACCAACTGAGATTTCCGACGTTTACAGTCTCCGTCAGGTCGTTATTTTACAGCACTACGGCGCACCGCCAAAGAGCTTCAAGGCACGGAAGAAAATAACAGTTTATTGTTTCCTGTCTCTCTCCTCCACCTCATCCCATAACTTGTATGCGCCATCAACTTGGCGAGATAAACTTTTGTTTGATTCTTATGCGTCTTTCCAAGATATCTTTCTACTTCCAGCTTCTATTAGAATGCGCAGAACTAAAGAAATAAAAAAAACAGAATTGCAAGCTGTATACAAAAGGGTAACTTTCATTATTAATAAGCAAATTAGAATCACTATTGATAGCAAAAAGCCTAGCTTTGAGTAGACTCGTTCACTTTATACACTTTATTGAATACTAAGTACTTAGTGTAATTTAATGTATGACGAAGCATTTTCAAGTGACTAATGCTACAACGCTATAGGTTTATTAGAATTACAAATTTTTCTTTCGCTTTCAGAACTAATGGCGCTTTTGTTATGGCCTTTCTTATGGCTTTTTCCAAATTTTTATAAGCAAATCATTCTTATAAAATTTACAGTTTTAAATCTGAAAAATATGATTGTGCACTTCTACAAGGATTTCTATGTGGGCAAGCAAAATTACATATTTCTAGTTACTGTAGATTTTGAATAAAATGGTTCACAAAACGTGATCTAGTTGGGAATGGAGAGACTCGCTTCGTTTGTCTAATAATAGATAGATGACTCTAATATTTCAAAGAAATTTGTATGTTTTAACATTAAAAGTTTTGTTTTTTCACTTGCTTTCTTTTTCCTAACAATGATACAAGAAATCTAATTCATGGTATTTTGTTTACTGTGAAAGGATCTGCTAAATTCATACAATTCAAACAAAAATAGTACAATGAGAAGCTAGGAACAAACGAATAACGAAACTGGAACTAATTTGGGATGCCTTAGAGCTGTTTGTCTACATGAGAATGAGAACTAAATGGAAGAATAAAATAAAGGCTGAGTGTCATTGGTTTCTTGTATTTGACGTACGGTAATAGAAGCTAGATGTTACATGAAGGGATTAAAACCTGACAGAAAATAAAAGTAGAATATCAAAAATTTGAAAATCTGATTGTCAGCTGCATGCTGTGTTTGTATTTGAGAGTCATAAAAATACTCTCAAATGTGTCTTCAAATGCTTGATAAGATTATCTTTTGCATTTCCGAATTTTTATTTCATTCGCTTTTTGTTATGTAGCGGTAGTTAGTTATGTAATTGTTGTTACTTTGAAAGATCTTTCCAATTAGCCCAGTGCAATACAAATAAAAGAACAAGAAAGTCATTCACAGCGAGCATTTTTGGTAACTATGTAGGATGCAAGTAGCCGCCCTCAGCTTTCTCCTTCTCGCCAGTCCCTAATCCACACATGTAAGAATTCTTATATTAATTACATATTTAAATAGACCTCCGGTCGCAGTGCTTGGCTTCTCTGCCACCCACATTCACTACATACACATAAACATAATTACATATTTATGATGTAAACTTTGATTAAAGTATTGGATAACACAAAAAATAAAAAGGATTTGTGGATAATCTTTTACTGGATAATCCAAACTAAAGAAACCCAGAACGTACTGTAAGAAATTCCTTTTTTTAACGATTTCCTATGTATACCCATTACCAGCACTACTTATAAAAATAACTAAGATTACATAACTAATCTATTATTTGTAACACTGTTAATAAAACAAACGGAAAATAGAAAGAAAAAAGGTGTAAGAAAGTAAATATACCAATAAGTAAGTTGTTATCTGAAAAGGCTAATTGTCTGTGTGTCCGTCTGTGAGAAACATAATTCAAAAAATATTTACCCTAAGTAACTGAACTCTAAATGAGTGCAAGGAAAATCTTTCTTGTGTTGGAAACATTTTATTAAGTACATATTTGAAAATCAACCAATTCACATTGCCATTTACATACAATAATCACAACATCTCTAAAACTACTTCACTCAGAAAACCGGAATATTTGAATGAATGTTATTAGATATCAGCTCCTATTTCGATTTTAGGCTAAAAATCACCAACATATGAATCTCTTTAAATGCAAGTATCTAATCATATAAAAAAAACCTCTAATTTGTTTTTAATATTGTTGAGCAACTATTTCTGAATCCAACCATATAAGGATATTCCAAGTGTTTACTCAAAAACAAAATACTGTAGGCCAAACTATTTTTATTATAGCGTTTTCAATACTTAAATCCAATTCTTAAGGCAGAGTATCTTATCATTTTCTACAGGTTTTCGTTAAACTTGTTTTACTTTCAAAGCATTCAGAAACATTCCCAGTTATTCTTAAGAATCAATATACCTGAGTTTCTCTACCACAGCCTAAGTTTTTCAACGAAAAGTTTGTGTTTGTTACGTGTTTGTTTTTCATCAACTGAATGAAAAGTTTCTTGGTAAATTGCTAACAATGCTCATTAGAGAAGTTTGTGGAATTCCTGTTGTTGTATTAAATCCTTTGGAATGTTTGTCTAAAAGCCGATGTGTATTCTACCCTTTGGAATGCCGATTGACGAGGATAGATAAGCATTCGCTGCTTCTATCTCTTCTTCTTCGTTTCATCCTTCATAATGCGTTCGAGGCACACCTGAGTACTTGTTATCAACAGATCTTTAGATGAAAAATCAAATGTTCTACTGAAGATTTTACAATGTTCTCAGTTCCCAAATCGAAATGTTAGTAAGACTAGAAGATTTCCGACAAATCAATAGATTAAAAATTCTTTTTCTTGAAATGTACCAATAAGCTGATTAAATATTTTTTAGCAAACGAAAAAAATTATGTTTTATATGGCTATAACATGTGCTAAGAAATATTTTGAATTTAAAACTAACTTTCGAAGGCCTATTTTCCTGAAAACACTGCCGATTTTTATTTTTTTTGCTTTTTTTCTGGTTGTTAAAAAGCAAAAAAATACCAAATCCCTATAAATAATATCGTCATTTAATTCATCCCTTCTATCTTATTTTATTTTTCATTTTCTGAAATTGATTCAATTCGCAAATACTGATTTTAATTGCCTTTTTATAATATATTTTTAATAAAGCAAGAGCAAATTTACGAGTAAACTGGTTTACCAGAAGGATTGTGATATATTGTTCGATCTCGATAAAAATTCACTGATTAACTTCAATGACAAGCCTTGTCTTCTAATGTTTTCAATAGGTGACAAACAGTATTCTTTGTTGTGCAAATCTTTCCGCAGGGATCCAAACAGAGAAAGTTACAAATGCAAAAGACAAAATCATCTGTTAAAAACAAATAGGCAAGTCAAGGTTTAAAAGAAGATTCATTAAATGGTTCGAAAATTTTTAGAGAGAAATGCACAGTCAGACAGACTGATTTCTTAAGTCAAGCTTTCCTTAGAAAAACAGCTAGAAAAAGAACAGATGAATGCTTAAATTTCATGAATTTCTTAAAGAAAATACGTAAGGTTGAAATGGTCACTACTCAAAAGATCAAGAATATAAATGTAACTTTCCTTAAAACCTCTTAAAATGTAACGAAGAAATAAAAACTAAGAAGATAAAAGAGTTTTAGATGTTAATTCCCGTCTATCTGTCATCGTATAATAAATTTTATCCTACAAGGTTTAAGATGAAATGGTAGATTTCAGATAAATAAATCCCATATTGATTTTATTAAAGAACTTAGAAGACAAGAACTTAAAACATCACCATAATAAATCATGACTTACAAGTTAATTGCAAAAAAAAAATTATACTTTTAAAAATCTTATAAGAATGAGCTTCAGGCAATGTATCATCAAGCTCTAGCACTGGAATGTTGACACTTGAGTGATAGATACTCCATATGAACTTCGTATTAATTTTGGTACAAATTTGGCCCAGAGATAAGGGATCAAATAAGCCAACCACCAGTACATGATTCAGTAAGTGCTATTACGGATTATAATAAACAGTTCCTGTTTTTTTGTTTTAGTGTTCGAATGTCTTCAAGATTCTCTCCACTGGAATTTCTTTTATTTTTTTAATTACAAGACTGAATGATGTTAAATTTCGTAAAACTTTCTTCCAACTAAAGCAGCCCATTTTTGGCTTCCTTTTATTACAGAATATTCCTTAATTTTCCTAAAGGTGTTATAAAAAAAGATAATCAATATTATTAACTAAAATCAGATGTTTTCATTGCATTTGGTTACTAATTAGATCTGTTAAAAATCCATGAATTTTCCTTTTGAATTTTACTCTCCAGTGAATTCGTATCTCTATAATCTTCAATGTCTTTCGAATGTGTCTCCTCGATGTTCAAAGAACTCAGGGGACTTGATTGATCGATTCGCACTGATGTTTTTCTTACGATGATGTTAATGCTTCCATTCGGCATTTCTTCTCGAAGTTTCGTTCACTTGTGGTAATGTCTCGTCTGAAGCTACTTGTCAAAAGTTTCCATTTTTATTCTTTAAAAAAAAAAAAGTGTTCGTTACCTAGACATTCATTTTGAAATATTTGGCTTATCTTTTATTCGTTTCTTTCAGAATCATTCAAAAACTAAAAATAATTGATCTTGAATTAACTCATTTTTCATTTGTAATTAACTTGGCATTAACTCTTTAATCTCAGTTAGTGGCGCTGAATTAAGTTTTGGCTCATTGTAAGATGCCTAAAATAAATAGCAAAAGGAAATCAAGTCCGACTTATAGATTATATTTCAATGCAGACTTCACAACGCTTATTCTGAGCCCAGAACCATCGATATTCGTGAAGGAATTCGATTACAGGTCACATTCATTGTAGTTTATGAAACATATCAGCTACTTCAGTCTAAGATACACTTGGCTGTTGTAGCCCTTTAAATGGAAATGCCAATGGAAGCTCCATATCTCAAGACTCTTCCATGACTGTTGATACGTTATACTATCTCACCAGATCTCAAGTCAACAACTACAGAAGCTTCAGAGATTTGCAATTTTTGGAAACAGTGAAGGCTTAATAACATAAAAGCGTAAACCTTCACTGTTCAGTTAATTATTATACTATAATAATTATTATTTTAGTAAAAGTTAATTTGAAGTTATGTGTAAGGTAAACTGATTAAATTAATATTAATTAGTTGTTAACTTCAAGTTTTTTAATTTTAAATTTATTTCAATTTTAAATTTCATAGAAGTAGAAAGAACGACTTAATATTACTTATTTTTTCAGATTTCGTATTGGAAATCTAAGATCTACGTAAATTAACATTTTATATTTAATGATTAAGAATTGAAGCTTTTTTTTCGTACATTTAATTCTTATGATTTGGGTTTTCTTTCATTTTCTCTGAGTTTAATTTAATCCAAATTTTATCAACTTTTTGAAGAAAGTTACTTTAAAACAGTAAAGAGAGATATCAGAAATCAAATATAATGTTGCAAAGTAAAAGATTAGTAAAGGAAAAAAAAATATGAAAAAAAAATAATAACAAAAATCTCTAATGTAAATACTTGAGACGTTCAAGTTGTTTTGTAAGAATTTTTAATCACGCTTTTCTTAAATCTTGTCATTTATTCTTTTCTTAGAACCAAGCTATTGTTTAAGTAGAAAATGATTTTGAATAGCAAACTCCTGTATTTTAATTGTTCTACTATTATTGATTTTTTTAAAATTAGTTTATAAGGTTCGTTATGATTAAAATCAGTGAATTTCATCAGCAATTATTAAAATTTGGAGTAACCTGTCAACAAAATAACTCATAACCACTATGTATTTATTTATGTAATCGTCACATTTCATCGAAATGAATTAACAAAATTACTGAAGATAACATATGCAATTAAATAACAATTAAAAATATAATACTTCTATATTGATGAAATAGAAAAACGGAAAAAATATAAAAATGCACAAATTCGTTTGCTTTCACGCCTTTGAGCCATCATCGATGGCAAGCTGTTTCGTCCTTATTAGGACTCATCAGCCAGATTTAGCCTCGACGATCAAGCTCAGAACGCGTGAAAGCCTATGAATCTCTCTCCCACTCTCGGAAGTGGGCCCCCACAAAAGCAAACGACGATAGAAAAGACTAAATAAAGAAATAGAAAAAAGAAAAAAAATTAACTTTACCTAAAAATATCTCTTATATAGTTATCCAGTTGTATGTGTCCGTCTGTGTAAAACGCATTGCCTACATTGTGTAACGCGAGAGAGTTACCCTGAAAATATAATATGTACTACAACGTAGCTATCTATATTTAAAGCAACAATGCCCGCATTCGCAATCGTGGGAGGCTTTTTGAACGAGCAGGCCGTGTATTTTCACATGGCCAGCTCTATGTTGCATTGTCGCGTTCACGAAACAGAGACAACATCAAAGTACTCATCAACAAAAACCGACAGTCAAGATCTTTTGCTAAATGATACTAGAATTTTCACTCGCAACATGACTTATAATCAAGCCTTCCAATAAACAAATTCATTTACGTTAATAGAAATGCATTCATTTTAATTTGCTATCAGTCATATATTTGATGGGCAAATACACTATCTAAATTAATAAAAGCCGTCACATTGTTATCCCGTCATTGCTGGTGGGCCTATATGCTAATATTATTATAAAACTTATGAATTTAATGATTTTAAAATAACTGTTAGAATTGAGATAAATAACCGATTCTTAATTAATTATTATTATTATACACTTTTATTCTAACATTTTGAAACACAATCAGAGATATGATACACAAAAAAACGCCAATAAAAACACTAAAATCACTGACTGGAGCCTTTAGTTGATACAAGTTCAGTCAGAAACTTAAGTATCCACCAGGTATCTGCGCAATATGTATGATGTTCCAAGCAGCGCTGTTTCCTGTAGTTCTGATGTTGTTATTTTAGACAACTGCAATCGGTTCAAATATTTCGTAAAATTTTACGAAATTGTTCCAAGTGTCCCAATGATGATGGGGATCACTGTCATGTGTTTCATGCAAAGCCGTGTTGTTTCAATTGTCAAATCCCTGTATTTTGTCATTTTTTCGTGTTCTTTATCTTCAATTCTTGCATCTCCAGTGATAGCAATATCGATTATATAAATATTTCTGTTTGTTATCACTGTTATACCTGGATATTATGATCCAGGTATCTATCAGTTTGTATTCTAAAGTCCCAAAAGATCTTGACGTCCTCATTTTCTAAAACTTTTTCAACATGATGTTCCCGTGAATATTTGGATGCTGGCAAGGCATATTTTTTGCATAATGCCCAGTGTATTAATCTGGCGACCCTATCATGTCTGCTTTTATAGTCCGTTTGTGCGATGTTGCTGCATTCACTGATCAAATGCGAAACAGTTTCAAGTTTTTCTTGGTTTAGTCGGCAGTTTGGGTTACCACTGGTTTTCTGGATTTTCGCTTTCATTAAATTTGTCTGTAATGCTTGTCAGCAAAAATGAATCCTTCAGTTTCTTTCTTGATTGCACCCAGCTTTAACCATGCCCATGTTAGATCGTTGTCATTTTTGCCTTCAATATTTCTCAGATGTTGTCCATGCAAGGGCTTGTTTTTCCAACTATTTAATTTTCTTTCAAACTGCTGTACTTTATATGATGTTTTGGTTTCTGTTGATTTTAAAATATTCTCACTGGCTACAGCTTTCAATAGTTTTCTTTACTTTTGTTAATGTAGTCACTGAGACTTCGTTTTTTTTTCCCACAGTTTGGTGAACTTGTAGCAGTCCAAAATTTTTATTATTATTATTATGTTTGTATGTTTCAAACCTTGGGTTTCCCCAGCAAAAACAATATGGCGGGTCAAGGACCAAAGCACATACTGCCAAGTGTAAAGATGTGTGCAAGAATGATTAGGGATGTGTGGTGGTGTCCATAAATTTCCTAACTATGCGTGTAGTGTTGAGTACCACAGCCTTCTGCAGTTGTGCATAAGTGTTTTTGTGAAGTCCTAGTGTGCTGAGACTGTGGTGCAATGTGTGAGGCACCAGACCAGTGGCAGACAGAACGATGGATACAACACGTACTCGATCCTGCCTCCACTGCTTCTGGAGCTCGTGTGCTAGATCAGTGTATTTACTGATCTTGTCTGCGTGAGTTTTCTGCATGTTCTTGCTGATAGGCACTGCAATATCAATTAGATAGGTCTGTTTGTTGACCTTATCAACAAGTGTGATGTCTGGTCTGTTGTGATGTATGGTTTTGTCTGTGTGAATGGGGCGGTCCCAGTATAGTTTATATGAGGGTGACTCTAATACGCTTTGTGGTATGTACTTGTAGTACGGGACCGTGCTCTTAATAAGTGAAGGTTTGTGTGCTAGTTGTTGATGAACGATCGATGCTACCTGATTGTGTCGGTGGAGGTAGTCTGTTTGAGAGAGAAGGGGACAGCCTGATATTACGTGGTCGATCGTCTCATGCGTAGTGTGGCATTTCCTGCATTTGTCGTCATGTGTGTTTGCATCGTGTAGAATATGTTTCTTGTAGTTGCGTGTGGAGATGACTTGGTCCTGTATTGCGATCATGAACCCTTCGGTCTCCCCAAACAGCTCACCACTCGTCAGCCATCTGTTCGACGCTTCCATGTCGACATGAGGCTGGCTGAGTTCGTGATGATGTCTGCCATGGAGTTCCTTACGAGCCCATGATTCATGCAGCTGCTGAGTGTGGGTTTCAGGGGTGGTGAGTGTTGGAGAAGAGTTTTCGAGGTTCAGGGGTGTGAGGTGTGTGTCAGCCTTGACAATGGCTGAGTGAAGTGAGGAGTCTTCTGCTCTTTGGTGGAAATGTTCCCTAAGTGTATGTACTTGTTTTTCGTGTAGGGTGATGAGGTTGATGAGTCCTCGGCCTCCCTCCTTGCGGGGAAGAGTCATCCTTTCCGTAGCGGACTTGGGGTGGTGCATGTTGTGTTTCGTGAATGTAGTGCGTGTTGCGCGTTGTAGTGCTTCGAGTTCGGTGTTTGTCCATGGAATTATGCCGAACGAATATGTTAGTGTGGGAACGGCAGAAGTGTTGATAGCTTTAATTTTATTTCTGGCGTTGAGTTGTGTTTTGAGGATTTTGTGAACTCGAGCAAGGTATGTGTTCTTCAGTGCATTTTTGATGTTTGCGTTGTCAATGACGCGCGCTTGCTGAAAGCCCAGGTACTTGTAGGTCTCTCCGTCTTCCATGGATTGGATGGCCAAACCATGGTCCAGTTCAAAACCCTCCAAATTCGAAGTCTTCCCACGTATTATGTGTAACTTGCGGCATTTGTCAATTCCAAATTCCATCCCAATGTCTTTGGTGAACTGTGTGGTGGCTTGTAGAAAATTAGTAAGTTGTGCATTGTTTGTGGCATAGAGTTTAATGTCATCCATGTAGAGTAAGTGTGTGATTTTATATGGTGTCACAGTGCCTGTGGTAAGCCTATAACCGTGTTTTGTGTTATCTAGTATATGGCTCAGTGGATTCAAGGCGAGGCAGAACCAAAGAGGACTCAAGGAGTCTCCCTGGAAAATACCTCTCCTTATGGGAATGGGATCTGTAGTGATGGAGGTGTTAGAGGTGCGTAGGTGTAATGTTGTGCTCCAACTCTTCATCGTGGCAGCTAAGAATGCCGTGATCTTGGGGTGTATTTTGTAGATATGAAGAGTGTGTAGGAGCCAGGAATGAGGGACAGAATCAAATGCCTTCTTGTAATCGATGTATGCGATATGTAAGCTCCTATTCTTCGCGCAAGGACATGCAGGGTAAGTGTTCATTGAGTTGCTGTTCCTCTGTTATCCATGGTGCTTTATCATTGTGGGGGATAGGGTTTGACCACAGAGAAGACCAGTATTCATGTAAAGCCTCGCTGTTGGGAGTGTTTGTGTTAGTTGCAGTAGAGGAAGATGTAAGGGATCTGTAGAATTTTTTCTCATTGTATTGGAAAGTGTTGTTCTGTTGTTTGCGCAGAGTGCACTGTTTGTATCTCTGTAATCTTTTTGCAAGTGCACTGAGTTTTTGTTTTAGTGTGTCGAGATGTTCTTGAACCTGGTTATGATGATTTGAATGTGAAGGGCGAGTATTTATGTACTTGAATATCTTTCTAACCTGGGACATAAGTTTCTTTGTTTTGTTTCCTGCACAGTATTGTGTGAGCCTGGCTATGTCTCCTCTAAGGTCGCTGATGCGGCCCTCAAGGCGACGTCTCCAAGGGGGGATGTATTCTTGTATCCGTGCAGTGGGAGGTATGTTGTGTTGTTTGATTCCAAGTGCCCGAATGGTTCCCTGTGCAGCACAGTAGAGTGTTGTATGTATGTCTTCTAATGTTTGGATGTTGTCAAGGTGTTGTGGGATAGTGTGTCTGTTGAGATGGTATATGACTGTGGCGAGTTGTTTTGATGTGTGTACTTTGGGGAGTGGCGGCCTGAGTGTGGGGTCTGTGCCTGTGTATTGTGCAAGTGCAGTGTAGAAATGATCATGAGCTGCACGTAATATTTCATTAGTTGTATTGTTGGGGCATGTGTACTGAGGGGTAGAGATTGTTTCTGTGTTTTCCATAATGGTTTTTTCTGGTGGGGTGTGGTTTGGTGTCCTGTGGTTGGATTCAGCGACTTCTTCTTTAATTTGTGCAAGTATGCATGGGAGAATAAGATTGTTTACTACAATTGAACGTCGCTGATCCGCTACCCGCTGTTCGCTAAGCCCTAACGATGGATAGCGTGTGGTGAAAGCTTGGTGTAGTGCCTGTCTGTATCCTGTTAGTTGAGTACCTAACTTTGTAACAGTGAAGAAGTCGCGCATAAGATCCTGGTTCATCTGTGGTGACCATCGGATGCGCTGGCGTGGTTTCCCAGTCTTAGTGGTCGCCTGCTCTGACACAGACGAAACACTTCCGACTGTTCGGGCTGGATGGTGTTGCCCGGGCATTGTGGTAGCCATACTACAGGATGGGGTGCCACTTTCTCCACCACCACCTGCGGGAGACTGTGGTATATTTTTCGAACGGAGGCCTCTGCCTATTATTATTATTATTATTATTAAAAAGCAATTCCACAAACAAGCCTACGCAGGCCCACGGGCGCGCAGGAGGTAAGGCAAACAGCGTTTCATGACCAACGGGACTAGAATGAGGTCGGGTGGTCAGCCCGACGTCCGCCCGCCTTTAACTCCCAGGAAAGAAACCCGGTACCCATTCTACAGAGGGCTGGATAGACCCTAGAACCCGTTTGGAGGAGAATGGAGCGTGGAAAAATCGAACCCTCCATTTCCAACCCACAGCCAAGCACCCTTACCCACTCGGCTACCTGGCCCACATTTTTATTATTATTATTCATGAAAAATCTGATTTTTTTTTCAATTTTTATACAACTGATTTACTACGAAAAACAAAATCGTTTATTAAAGATGTGTTATTCCTTAACAAACTGTTCTACTTTTCTTTGGGTATTACCCCTACAGTTTGAGGCTAATGAATTCTATAGAATTCTATAAACAATATCTAACAATTCATTTATTTTGAATTTCTGTCTAAAGTATAATTCTACTGAAGTAATTAAATTTTTTATGCAAATTTTAGCTATTACGATTTTATATTTCAGTTTCAGTAAAAGTGGTTCATATAAATCGATTTTGCGCAGTTTCAGTATTTGAATATTAATCCAAAGGCTTTTTGACGCCAAGGGACTCTGGAATCATAAGTTGGAACGTAATTGTTACACCTAATTTCACAGTTGAGTGACGCTTTTCCAGACTTCCGAGGCTTAAGTAATTCTAGTGTGCACCTCTTTCGTTGAATCACCTGTCCTTCGTCCCAATTCAAATCCACCCACACATTTCCTTTGAAGAACAGCTGACGCAACTTCTTCGTGATCGGAAACCAACCTCTTTCTTTCCGACTGACCGACTCACGAACCGACGTCGGCGATTTAGAAGCTAAATTCCCGACCATTAATCGAATAGGAATCTCATATAAGTTATATGGACCTTCACAACGAAAGAAAGGAAGCGAGAAAAAGGATTTGAATGTTTTAGTGCAGTTAAAATAAAAGACCATCGAGGAAGTCGTAAATAAAGTCAGTTAACGAGTCAACCAATTGAGTGAGCAGCCAAGATCAAAGAAGAAAAAAAGGTGGGTGGGGGCACGGTTGTTTTTTCAAATTTGTCAGAAATTCCACATAGCTTAATAAATAAAATAATACGTAAAAAATTTTATTTTAATAATTAAAATATTTTTATGTAAGTTTCGCTTACTGGTGAAATGCACAAATAAGTTGGGATTTAACATATACAACACGTTTTCAAAAAATACTTAAAAGTATTGTTGATGCTTAGGGCCTTTCAAAAATAAGGTCTCATTTTAGTCTTATGATAAGGATCAAAAGACTTATATTCCCGTTTTGTCTATCTGCGGACAAATATTATTAAAATATCATTATCAACGATCACAACAATCGCAATAATCGCGTCTTTTGCATGCGCAACAATCACATTTATAATACAGCTCTATTATAATCACAACAATCACAATAATATCAGCAATTGCGCCTTCTGCATTCGCAACAATCACATTTATAATAATAAGGAAATTAAAGCAATATGAATTACATTTGTCTTATACGTAACAGAAGACGTTGCGAAGCATTGCGATTGGTTTACTAATCGCTATCCCTACCTTGTTTTTTCTCTGAATTTTTTGTGTTTAGATTTTCTTTTTTTCTAATGATATGGAGAATGTCCTAAGAGGAGATATCAATATTCTGGGAAGTCAAGTTTTGGTCATTCTGTGAAAACATTAATTTGAACTATTCCGAAAGTTATTATATTTGCAAAATTATTGATAAGAGAGAGATGTTATAAAACTTTCCTGATATTTATTGTTCAAAGGACAAATCTGTTACTGTTTACAATAAATTTTGAAAAATTCCGCAGTTTGCAATTCATGTGAGAACATGACGTTTTGTTTGTTTGAGTGCATCTCCAAGTAAGCTTTCAATTCTTCCAAGGATGCTTTGTATTTTTTCTTAATCGTTTAGTATTCATCTCGTAAATTTTCGTTGCGTTGAAAACCTTGCTTAGTTTTTGTAGAGTAAGTTATCATACAACATTTTATTTCCTGGAAATTTAAGATTTTTTCCAGTTCCCCAGAACTGAGATATTAGTGTCTGAATGTATTAGTGCCATGTGTAGACTTAAAAAATAATAAAGAGAAGGTTCTAAAATCATGAGATTTCATAAATTAATACTTTGGGGGTTATGTAATATATGGCAAAAGTTTGAAGATTGGAATCATTCCATTCAGACTTTTTAAAAATCTTAAAACTACATTCATAAGAAAAAATTTGCCAAATTTCAGGCTTAATTTCAACCCTTTAGGGTTTTGCCAGTTTTAAATTGAATTAGCACAACCATTGTAGAACTACATTGAATCATTTTTCTTTTACCATCGACTGTTGAAGTTTGTTTAACTGAATGTAAGTAATAAGCAGTTTTTGCCAAACGAGTAATGCTTAAGAGAATATTCAAGTAACATTTATTTGTAAATTTTAGCGTTGACAAAAATCAATTTTAAATAAATATTAGAGCTAAATTTGAACAATCAAAAAAATCTCAGCTTTCATAAATTTAATAAATCCCCTTTATAACATTTTAAAATGTAGTTGATTGCTATAAGATCAAAAAGAATCCAGCAAATGCCCTTCAAGAAATTGGAAAATGGAAACTTTTGAAGCAGAAAAACAAAACTCTCTCCAGTGGGGAAGCAGCAAATTACAGATATCGAGTCATTTTTTTCAATGTTCATTAGGTGAAGTTGGAAGCTGTACAATCTTCCGAAAATAGTAAAACAGACTAGAAATTCGATGGGGGGGGGGAGACACTGCCATCACCCCGTGCATACCCTTAGGGCCCTCAATTAAGTCTCTCCGTCCTCTTACTCGTTAGAATTTGTTTGCATTAATTGAGAAAATTGTATGGGTAAACAGAAATTAGCATGCTTCCGTTTCTTGCTTAAAGCTCAAACAATTGCATGTAAATAATTTAAAACCTTTGCTGATTCTTCAACATGTTTTTTTTTGTTAACTCCGTTCCTAAGAGGTCCTTTAGTATTCCGTAGAGTATTTAAAACTTCTTTACAAAGCTAAGAAAGCCTAACTCTTAGGAACAGTGATAGAAAGGATTTTCAAAACTTTAGTTTTATTGATCGAATCAACAAAATAACTTTACTCCATTGTGACATTAATTATTATGTGTCCGAATCTTTCTTTTAGAATTTTAGAAATGGTGCAACTTAGGAACGACTTATATTGGAATTTCATGAATAAAACTGCAGAAGTCCATGAGATTTATAGATTCCAATAATTGTAAAGTTTTCTTCGTATTTTATTTATTATTTGATAAAGTTCTTAGTATTGATGTTCCTTATTACAGTCCAACAACCGACAGAGAAAGTCTTCAAACAGCTTTATAAATATCTTTAAAAACTACTTTCCTTTCTTAACTTTAAAGACGCACCATTTAATTTGACATACTATCTTTAAGATAAGAATCCTTATCTTAAAATTGATGGGGTTTTTTTTTCAGATGTCTTATAATAAACCACATTTCAGACTAAAATGTGAGAAATATCTGCAATAGTAAAAAAAAAAAAATATATATTTATTTACCTTCCATTAATAGTGGAATTTTTATAATGAACAAACATATAAAACTAAAACGAATATAGAACTTTAAGAAAATGGTAAATAACACCGTATTATACAGGACTTTAAGTAACTTTAAAAGTGTAAACAGAAATTACTCTAATGAAAGGTCACTTTATAAACTTTAACATTTATCTTTTAACATTTGTATAATACTAGCAGAAATAATTTAATTTAACAATTTAAATCTTTAAGATAAGAATCCTTATCTTAAAATTGATTTTTTTTTCAGATCTCTTATAATAAACCATTTCTGACCAAAATGTAATTTTTACTGCAACAGTAAAAAAAAACCAATAATACTTATTGACCTTCCATCAATAGTAGAAGTTTTATAATGAACAAACACAGTATTTACCCGTGCTTCCTTCGGGTTAGAAAAAAGAGTTGTTGTGATGCGGATGACGAAGAAATTGTAATTGTGAGATGACTTTGAAACTTCTCCAGTTGGTACAAAAGTCATTTAAAATATAAAAAAAATATATATAAAAATACAGTCAATTAAAACAAACACATATTTACAACAGTGGAGTCTTTCGAATCCTCATGAGATTCATCCTCAAGCACCATCATCATGCTTGATGATGAATCTCATGAGGATTCGATAGACTCCACTGTTGTAAAAATGTGTTTATTTTAATTGACTGTGTGTTTTTTATATATTTTTTTAATTGTAAATAACATTTTAACACACGTAAAATTCTTATATTGGTAAAAAATATAATCCCTATATTCTTATTTTGTAGCTCCTATTTCATATGCTCTAGATATGAAATTAATACCGAGATCGGAGAATATAAGACTCCCACCCCTTTCTGTCCTTCTCCACTCCCCCTATCACTTCAAACCTTCCCCAATTGGTAAAAAAGCACACGATGATTACAAAGTAATGTTATATTATGATTTTGTAACCTGAAAACCCCATAAATGAGAAAAATAAAAAAATAACGACAGAATCAGAAATATATTTTTTTAATTTGAAGATATTATTACTTATGGAAACAGTTATAACGACAACAACTGACAATAACTGTTATAATGACCATCTTTCCGTGCAAAGAGTTTCTCAAAGTAATAACACCTTCAAATATTGTCGCCGAGTCCTAAAGAGTAATTATGCAAAGTTTGCTCCAGATCGGTCAAAGGACCAACGAGTATATAGCAAAAAAACAAACTTTCTCCTTTATATATATCAATAGCCTTTATCTTAATTTCATTAACTTCGATGGCTAAAATATAATAGTTGGCAAAATATAATTTATGTTGATGGTCCCATGCACATTTAGCAGTAGTATATTGATGAATATCATCAGTCTTTTCAGCTGTTACGTGTTCTTTAATCCTAGTAATAATATCTCTAGAAGATTGGCTAATATACATATAGTTGTGGTTTAAACATTCTATTCCATAGACAGCATTATTAACCTGTTTCCTTTTTCTTTTTTCCTGAAATGTAATTATATTGTAAACACTAAAACAACTTCAATATTAATAAGTTTCGTGTTTCTTTTGTTTAAAAAAGGTCCTTTTTCTCATCAGGGTCGTAGTTTCCCAACTTTTGTTTCTCCTTCAAATAAACCCTGGACAAGATCGGTTTAACACATAAATGAGGAAAGCAAAGCAGGGAGCCGTGAACGTTGAGGACAAATGACAAAAATAGAGCAAACTAACAATGGAAGATGAGATACGAAAGAATGAAAATTCGTAAAGTAGTTTGGACCAAGTGAAAATCATTGAAATCACTTATAATCATGCAATATGAATATGAAGGAAAAGGAAGAAAGCTTTCCTATTATTTTGTGTATTCTCTTTTGTAAAGCAATTGACGGAGAGTATTGGAGGACTTTAGTTTGAATTGTTAATTGAGAAAGACAATCACGAAAAAAAAATCATTTCAAAAAATCATGGAAAAAGTTTTTATATACCGGTATAAAAAGAAAAGTTCAGTTTCTTTTAATCCACTGTACATCCTGTGTCAGGAAGAAAATAGCAGAACAGAGTAAGCCAACTTTCAGTATACCAAAAATTTCTGGTAGAAAGTGTATAAAAGCCCAGAATTAAGTTATAGTGAACGAATGAAGTCAACGGAATAAAATTAAAGTATGGCTTAAGATAAAAGCTGAATATTCCTGTTGAAGAACTAGAATGTTTGTAATAAATTAAACTAGTTAAGAAACATTCTAATTTTCCACCAGAATCAGAGAAGAACAGCGTAAATATTTTAAATGACTTACAATGAGAACTTACTGTTGAAGAATCTGCCAAATACAGCTTTAGCAATTTACTAACCATCATTTAGTTAGCTCAGAGTTTGCCAACAGCATTTAATTGTTTTCGTCGAAGGCTTAAACTGCTTTCGTTGACGGCTTTAAATGTCTTTGGGACCTTGAGGAAAACACAGCTGTTGGGCTTCTCATTTAAGAAACGGAAAACAACATCAACCCATTACAGTCTGCTGTCAGGCGACCTCTGCAAATGACATAACGTTGCAGTGGCTCCACGGCAGATGATACGACGACAAACAGGCTTTGATGCAAACAGTCAACACTACTTTTTAGGAGAATTTCAGAGTAATTCCATAATAAATCTACTAAATGCCATTTTGCTTTGAAGGCATTTCGGAACGGTAACATTGATTTGCCTTATATCATATAAGTCAAAAGAAAGTATCTATATTATTAAGATATCACTATTAAATACAAAAATTCTAAGGAACTTCACAACTTTTTGATTAATACAGGAATGGTTTCTTTAAGTCATTTCATGTCTATATATAAAACCTTCTGACAGAATACTTAATAAGAAATCCCTGTTTTAGCTTGTTGTTAGTGAAAAATGCTTTTAAAATACAAAGACATAATTAGCATGGCAACTCTCATAGACTAGTATGGTTTTTTTGGTTTCCTGTCAGTTGATTGGATTTGTATCAATACAAATCTTCATTAGTTACCTAAAAGTACGTAGGAAACTTCAGATTCGGAGGATGGAAATTATGAGTTATGTTGATGAAAAAAGGAAGAACAAAGTTGCATATTTCGACATAAATACGAACTGCATTCTAAAGCTTTTTTTATTCTCCCTGATACTCCTGATAGATATTAGAAGCATTGGAAATGTTAGGACCAAATCTCTAACTCAGATAGTACTTAAGCTGGTTTAAGAAATAGAAACAAAAAATTCACAGGAAGATCTAGGTAGAAATAGATAAATTAAAAGAATGTATTGGTATCGTGTACTTTCAGCACAACGTACAAAGTGTACTTTTTGTAATTATATCGCCTTTAATGCACATTAAATTTGTCTATTATGTGTATGTTTTCGTAAAATTAATCCCTTATATGCTAAGCGTGGAGCTAGCAGGGATTAATTATTTACTACTTTTTATTATTAATTTATATTTTGATGTTTGTTTAACTTAAGGGTCATTGTTTTGTTCATTTGTCTATTGTTTATGTTTCTTTTGGTTCCACTGAGCTATTGAGTACTGGGCGAACCCAACCGATGAGACATAGGAATCTCGAAACGGTTCCGTCTTAGGTTCCCGGTACAAAATTTCCAAAAATAGCTCAGTGAACCTTTAATTTGTGGGCGTTTTTAAGCCTTTTTTGAAATTATATCGTCCTTAACGCACGTTAAAATTTGTCTATTAATTGTATCACATGACATTAACCATTCCAAGCAAGTCATCCCAAGATTAGAAATTTCTTATCTAAGTCTCGATTTTACCTTCTCCCTCTAAAATATCTTCTTAATTTTTTCAAGAGTTTCTATAAGTCATATTCCTTTGATCTATTGTCGAAATTAGAATGTTACATATATAATGAGGTATCTGTATTTAATATGGCCTAAGACTCAATACGGCCTAATAACGTTATTTCTGGTAGTACGCGATGAATCGAAAAGATGGTGCCAGTTCTATGTTAGAAACGTGCGTCCGACTTGTCTGATGCAATCCCACGTCACAGTTAGTGCGCGAATATCTTGTAAAAGAGATGGTTGCGCGCATGTGTTAACTTCAAGTAGCCGGATGTATTTTTGTGCGAGTAAGTATCTGTTTTAAATAATTAGTTAGAGTTGGTCGAAAAATTGATAGCGTGCCTGTAGATAGCATGTTTAACCTGCTTTTAAATGAATCAACCACGATTTATTATTTTTAGCCTTTCTTTTAGTTTTAAGAAGAAATGAATTTTAGTGTTAGGGGACCTACTAGGCCATATTGGGTGATTTATTTTTATTTTTATAATCAGGATTCAGAGCCACAGGTTTATATCTCTACGATCAGAATGGAATCGCTGAAGAAGCCTTCAAACCAATTAAAGCATCTAATCTACTAATTCCTGAACAACCACAACCTCAGGTTAAATCTTCTCCACAGTCTGGAACTTCAGCTTTATCAACTCGGAAGTACACAAGAGCAAATGTCATGCCCATGGATACATATATATCGTATATGGCTGGCTTGTAAGAAAAGTCACAAATAGATTTTACATCTATTTAATAAAAATTTGTAATTTTAATTGAACTTGCAATTCAATAGATTATTCGGAACAATAAACTTCAACACAATAATAAGACAATTAATTGAAATAATTTTACATTAAGTTTTATTTCTTATTCTTTTATATCTAATTTTATTTTATATTTTTTACATCTTATTTTATTTTTTATTTTATATCTTATATCTTATTCAGTATCTTATATTTCACTATCTTGTTGACAATACATAATGTCTTTAGAAAGAATAGAAATAAGGACCATGCACACAAATTCTACATAAACCAAGATAAAATAAACTTCACATTACATGTTTCGAGCTGTGACCTCATCATCAGATGTATATAAAATAAAAGATATTAAAACTTAAGTTAAAAAAACGGCCATAAACCTATTTATTTACGCTATAGAGTAGGATTCTTATCTCAGAAAATTTCACGAGTCACTCATTATTAGATCACATAAATGGTACAATGCAGACGTCTCTATTCAAAATCCTTTAGATTACGAGCTAAAATAATTATGCTGCTTACTTAGTATCATTGTTTAACAATTTATGTAATTCTAGTATTAATGATATCCCTTGTATTGTTGATTTCCGGTCATAAAAATAGGTTTATGGCTGTTTTTTCAACTTACGTTTTAATATCTTTTATCTTATATACATTTGATGATGAGGTCACACCTCGAAACATGTAATGTGAAGTTTATTTTATCTTGGTTTTTGAAGAATTTGTGTGCATTGTCCTTATCTCTATTTATTCCACACATTATGAATGAATATTATAATGTCTTTAATCTGCATGTAAACAATGTCCCACAAATAAATTCTGTATTCTTTCTTTCTGTATTCTGCCTGATGTACATTCACTGGATCCTATTTTGGATTTGTATTTTGGGTTGTTTTTCCAATTTATGCTTTATTTCAATTTCAACTCTTAACTCTGGCCTAAGATAGATTTGACTAAGATAAATTGAAACTTTTATATTGATTGATGTATATGCATTAACATGACTTAAACATCATTGTTCTTTTATTGTAAATATTAACATCGCTCATTTTTAATTTTGGATTTTAAGTCTATTTGGAATTCATTTTCTCATTTTCGTACTTTGTGCAAATTGTTTAGTTCAAATAACTTTCTAATCAAATAATTGGATTTTGACAAGTAAAATTTCAACAAACTCTGTTTAAAAAGAAAGTCGAAATAGACAATGTTAAATACAATTTTGGATATATTTATCAGCTTAAAGAGTTAAAAAACATAAATCGAAGATTTAATTTTCTTGCAAAAATGCAGCCGTGATTATAAGTGCAGCACCGGACATTAATTTACTATTGAAATCTTTTACTAACTAAAATTCAGTAACTCGTGTAATTTACATTTCAGAACTTTTGCTTTGTTGCAAAGGCTACTTAGTAGATTTATGGCTATCTCGTCAAAAGAGATTGTAGCAGCAAATCATAGCTATCACAGTTAGAAGCTACATTACGCAAACTGTTATTCCTGGTACCTCAATGCTAATTCAGCGTTGCTAATCACGGCATTAATTCGTATTAAAAAAGGAATTTCAAGACAGTGTTTCCCGAATTTCGTTTAGAAAATGGTGGCAAACTTTATTTGAATGACAGATGCTTGCATGATAAAATTGTTTTTCTAGAATGAAATTTTAAGGACACTATATGAAGCCTATTTTTGTAATTCTGCTAATATGAACAGAGCAAAGGCCATAGTGATTAGGCATTAATGAATTAAGTTGGCTTCCTACGAAATGGAAAAGTATGCAACAATATACTTAGGTCTATAATTAACAAGAGATATTTTAGTTTTTGATGGAAGTTTGTAAGGAATAGCACCTTTACATTGTTTGTATTTTACTCAAATGTAAATTTTCATTATCTGTGTAATGTTTATTTAATGGTTTTTTATTACATTTTCGACAGTTCATTTCATTTTATAGAACAACCATTCTGTCAATTAGGAAATTTTTCACTTTATTTTTGTTATGGAATTATTTAATTTAATGTTTCTAAAAAAGAAAACGAACTTTTTTTCTTTCTCCAATGGTTCCATAAATGCAGACACATTTCCCAAATACCATTCAACAAAACTCTGACAATTTTTTTTACATTAAAATTTAAGAAAATTTAAAAAATATGTATATTATATTTTTTGTGAATAGAAAAACATTCATAAAGAACACATATCATTAACGCAAATCATCTTAAACGTAATAAAAGTATATTATGAAATAAACAATACATAAAAAGAAGTTTGAAAGCTGCTTGAAAAAAAAATTGCCAAATAAAAAGAAAAAAAAAGTAATTGTAATAGTGGTGGCTTTGCCTCTCATTCAGAACTTTGTGTTGGAGTTGTGCCTCGTTGGATTGGATTTTGTGTCGAGTGAGAAGCAACAGGGAAGAACAAAGTACGATTGAGAAAGAAAGGGGGTCATTCAGAGTGGAATTGGTAGACAAAAGTAGTGTCTGAACATCCGATTGCAGAAATCGGATTGCGGATTCCCGCAATAGAATCACCGAGGCTGAAGAAAGGAGAAGATGTGGCCAAGATGCTTTTGGCAAAAACCCAAAAGAAACAACTTCCTTTACTTGATTTGGCCAGTTTCTACTTGCAATCTAGAATGTGATATAATAATAATAATAACTGTCATGATTAGGATTGTAAAGTGCTTAATGATTCTTCCTACCTTGATATTCTTCTTGAACACAATGGTAATATAATAAAATGCTTCAGGTCATGATGATCGATATTGAATAGTTTATAAGATAACTCTTTTTATCGAATAAATTTTTTCAAATTAATTATGACAGTTAATTTTAAAAAAAGTCCCTCATGCGGAAAGACTGAGAAGATATGTTTAATACTGGAAGGATCGAAGAAAGGTATATTGATTAAAAGAAAAGAAGAAGTCGTAAATGAAATTAGCAAAACTTAAAACTAATTTGATCTAGTTTTAAGGGATTCTGGAGACTGATTGAAGAAGGAATCGAAAAACAAAATGTATGGAAAAAACTTTTTCGATCAATTTTTATTTTTCTTCTTCTACAACATATTAGCAATGAAGACATAAAGAGAAAGAAGGATTTGGAATAAAGGGAGTTCTGAACTTGCAAGGCAAAAAGATTGTAGTCCTATCTTTCAACAATAACACATAAACCTACTTGTCTGTTATGGTTGTTTTTAAGTTAGTCTTTCCTGAAAATATATTTGAATTTCTGAAGTGATAAAATTCCTGAAATACTTCAGGATACTTGAAATTCCTTTAGATTAATGTTGGTCCTATGTTAAAACGTTCTGTCAAATTTGACTGTTACTACAGTCATTATTTTTACATTTTACAAAAGCGGCAAAGCTACAACTAACAAATACAGTATATGTATATTGTAAATATACTGGTTACTTCAGATATTATATACTGTTTAAAGTATTTCATAGGAAATGGTATAAAAAAATAAACTGATTTAATACAAAAGAATTCTTCAGCAAAATTTAAACTTTTCCCTTGTCAGTAATGGCTTACGAATTGATCAAATCATTTTGAACATGAAAACTAGGACTTAACTTAAATCCTAGTAAGTTTCAAATAGTCGTAAGTTTCAAAAGCATTTATAGGGTTTACTCTTGATACCTTTATTTTCAATAAATAATAGCATAACTGGAAATCGAACATAATGACATTCCAGTTATGCTCGAAATATATTTATCAAATACTAAATTAGAGAACAAGATTTAATTCGAATATATAATGTTTTCAGTATGAATGCTTGTATATTGATTTTTGTACAACAAAAATATAACTGGAAATAAAACCTTCATAAAAAAAGGAGGAGCAAGTAGGTAAAATGGAAAGTGTAAATTACAAACAAATTAATGAATTTATTCAATTGGCTTGTGTTAATTTAATTGTGTTGTAATTCTTTTATAATTAAAAGTGGAAACCTTCTCATTTTTTTTTAATTGCTGGTCCGTACAATCTAAAAAGCCTTGTATGGACTGATCTATGAACTAGAAAGATCTTCAGCAGTACATAAGAATGTCTAAGCGCTACCATTAAGATTATTCTTTGAGATATCACATTAATAGGTAATGACTGAAAAACCCCATTTGTGTATTTATTTTTATCTTTTAGTTATCGTTCATCTGGGCGAAGAAAGAGCAACACTTATCAACAATTGTAAATTGAATTCCGGATTAATGTAAGGATATCAGTGGCTTAATACTTGTCCGGAGTTTTTAGAATCTTTTATTCTTTTTAAAGAAGAAGTTTTTGTCCAAATAGTAAAAATTAATTGTGATTTCAATAAGATATTACAAAATACATGTTACTAATCAGTTGAATAATATAATTGATAACTTTAATTAAACTGAGCACCATTTGGAGGACAGTTCCGTCTCCTATAGTTTTGAATTCATTTTTGTTTTCTTTACTGACGAAAAAGTTCGAATACTGGAACTCCGAAACGTCGCATTATTTTAATTTTAATTATTAATATATGTGTAAAAGGTGCAGTATGGTCTCTATGTTTAATTAATAACAAGATACTTTTTATCTTTATCTTGAGTATGCAACAGTCGAAGACGAAGTAGATTTTAAAGACGTATTGTTGAGAGATCAATCTAATTCCTAAATATATAAACAATATTAATATATTCAGCAGCTGCAGCCTTCGAAAAATTATTCAGAAAAATATGAAGTCGAGCTTCGAACTCTGACCTCTTTAATTCAACTGAGACGCTCAAATCTTGAGATTCGCTTACGAACATAAAACCCTGCTGCCATATTGCATTTATGTTTCTATTAATGATTTCAAATTCATTAGCAGAAACATCTGGTATTTATTTACGAAATTCTCTTCCCACACCATAAAATTCGCCTCTTGAAAGATCTTTAAGTCAATCCCAAATGGAGATTCTATTACATCTAATGCAACCTATTCATTGTCTTTTGTTTCTTTGTTCATTAAGAAGGAAAAAAATAAGTTTTAATTAGAGATGGGTCGTGTGCCTTTTTTTCTTATCGAATCCGAATCCAGAAAGTTTCCTCAATTAAATGAAATTCGAATCTGAATCCCCAAATGCCAAGTCAAGTAAAAGCAATTTATTTTTAGCATCACGTTTGAAGTACACACAGACGGAATGGTAAGACCTTAAATTGGCTGAAATGCTGTGATAAATCCTTTTTTAAGTACTTAAATTAATAAATAAGAAAATAGAATCAAAAAGTTTCCTCCGAATCGTTTTTTAATTTTTCGTAATCCTTGTTTTTTTTGGCTTCTGGAGCTTCTCAGACAGCAAAAAAAATAGAAATTTCTAGAATGTACCATTTCTCTTAATACTCACAGATTGACATAATTCAGAAAATATTTCGTTTCAATCATAAGAAAATATAAAAGGCAGACTGAAATTATAAAGAATAATAACGAAGCAGCACAACAATGCTGAAAATAATTACCTCTTTGTTTTTAATATAAAAACTAAAAGTAAATAATTCTTTTGCTAATGGCGATTATTAATAGACGTTACGTTAAGACACAAGTGTTTTTGTTTGTGGTAAGTTTTGGCTGTTTGCAATAGAGAAAAATGAGGATTTTGAAATCAACAAGACTGTGTTAGCGAGTTTGTATGTCTGTTTCTTTTACTGATTCAGAAGCAATACACGTGTATTTAAGAAACACACCCATGGAAATTTATGACAGATCATACATCTTTAATATTTATAACTTTCTCCAGGTTTAAGTCTTTGGAGCAATTGTGCACTTAACTCATCAAAGATTCCGTAGAAAAAAACACCACAAAACTGTAGAGCAGAACTTTTGATTATCTCTAGATTTCTCTCGATTTCAATCAACGAAACCGGATCATTTATTTGTTTTTGTTTTGCTTTGATTAAAAATTAAAGTTCGGCTTCAGCAAATACAAACTGTGATAAGTTGTTTTCGAAATTTATAAACTAGGGCATTATTTTTCATTTGTTTTCACGATACAAAAAAAAGTGGAGGAAAAATAGGTTGCAAATATTATCAGGAAAGAAAGTTTCTACATCTTCGTATTTTTTAATTTTCAACATTTGTTTTTTTGGCAAAGTAACCTTTTTATCAAAGCCTTTAAAAATTTCCGAAACTAACTTTGTAATGAACACTGGCTCCAAATCCTTCTACAAACTTTCTTTAAACAATACATCGGAAGCGCAGTGGTGCCTCAAAGGAAAAAATACACAATGAAAAACTCTCCAATGAATAAATGGTGAGAAAATTCATGTGCCAGCAGTGCGCAGGCCTCAATGAATTTTTTAAAGCATAAAAATTCAAACTGCGCATTTGAATTAATAATAACAACAATGGATGAGACCAAATTATTTACAAGTGACATCTTGTATTTCACTTGTAAATAAATTGGTCTCATCCATTGTTATTAAACTTTCTTTGAGTTGAAAAATAAGTGTCGAAATATTGTCGGTAAGTATTTATCAGGAAATTTCTAAGAGATGGAAGTTTATTTAGAATCAATAAAGAGCTTTTGAGCTGTCTCTAGCACAAGGACGTAACTCTTTATTTATAAACATTGATTTTTTTGCTTCGAGAATTCTCTATCAGCAACGCCTTAAAAGCACCATCATCGATAAACAGCAGATAGTGAATCCCAAATTGAATGTGTGTTGCTAAGTGAATTTGAGTCATTACTCAAAAGGGGCTATGCCCTCTCCGTATTCAGAAAACTTGTATTGAGAAGCCATTTGTTACTTAGCAACAAAAGCTGAAGACAAAAAAAAACTATCCTCTGGATAAAAAAAGACTATGTTGATCAAAGATAAGATACAAAGTAATAGATACAGATATAGAAAGATATCGGTTAAAATTACAATAACAAGTACTTAAGCACCAAATCCATATTTCCTCCTAATCTCTTCTAGTCGTCATATTATTATTACAAATAACCACATCCTTACACCAATAAAATATATTAAATAAAATACAATTATTGAATGTATTAAATCCTAGCAAATTTTCGGAAAGAAAAATCTTCCTTCCTTTTTCAAGTCTATTTCAAACTGGTTATTTTTAATAATAAGTACTTAAGGTTTTATTTCCGCTAAAATGTTTTTCTAAAACAATTAGTTTTAGGATTAATAATTGATTTATTTTTCTGGAAAATGAGAATCTACTACTAATCTTAGAAATAAGGTGTTCTTGTAGATTAGTAACTTGGGTTCTTGTAGATTACAACCTTGGGTTCTTGTAGATTACGATTTTATGAAGATATCAAGTTCTTAAGAGTGTCAACGAATGTTCTTGTAACATTCCTACTGAACAGAGAGACAGAGTGAGAGTTAACACAAAATAAAATTCAATATCTGTAATTTAATATCATAAAATAATATTTAATAGTTGTTGGAGTTTTTGTTTAAGAATACACAGTAGAAGCTTGCTGAAGGTTACTTAAATTTCTCCGAAGATTCATTTTTTTTTCATTTTTTTTGTTTTTTAAATTCGTAAGATTTTTAATGAAAGTTTTCTTGACTTTCTATTAAATTAAACTACAAATGAATTAAATATGTAAAAAAAAGTGAAATTTAAAGATATTTTAAGTTATTTGAGTTAATTGTTTATCTTTAATGTATAATTACTGATCTTTCTTTGTTGTCAAAAATGTAGACGAACAGGTTTCATGCAAATTGTTTATCTTTATTCTGCAATAATGAAAAAAGAACTTAATGTATCATTACTGATTTTTCTTTGTTGTCAGAAAATGTAGACAGACTTATTGTAGATATAATTCAAAAAAAAGGAAGGCTTGAGAAAGCAAAAATGATTATAATTTTTGCGAAATATTGCCAAATAAAATGAAGGAGTATTCTATGAAGTCTAATGTACTTTATTTGAGATATTAATTAAATGTATTTAAATTAAGACAATAATCATTATTCGCTGTGTATGAGAAAGAAATAATGTTATGCATAATTTAAATTTACAAAATTAATCCTGTAAATAACAATGTGACTTAAAAAATTAATAAAACTAACGTCACTTAAACTGTTGTGAGTTAACGAAATGTAACCAAGATTAACCAGAAGAAACCATGTTCGACAGTGGAAACAAGTCTTCGTTACCAAAAAATGAAGCGGTTGTCTTTTCTCAACATCTAGGAGTATCAGAGTGAAGACTGTGGCTTGTCTAATTGGAACTATCCTCATCATACACAAGGTTGTCGTCCAACAAGGACATAAGTTGCTCGAATCAGGAGAGAAACGAATTACTACATTAAAAACTAAATTTTGTTACAATTAAACGTTAATTTGCTAAACTTAAATTTTATCATTCTGATATTAAATTTTCATATTGAAGATTCATTCTTAGGGTAAAACAAATCTTTTAGTTGTTAATTTTGAACCAATTTTCAAGGGAAAAAAATTGAGAGAATTTAATTTTAAAGGTATTCGAAGATTCATACTTCTTAGAATAGCATTTCTAAGTTAAGCTTAGGTTAACGTTCTTGTAGAAGATAATTAAATAACCTACTCGTAGTAAATTTCTACAAGAGTGTTAAGAAACGAATATAGATATTCATACTCAACGATTCGAAGCCGGCAATCGTGAAAAAAGAAGAATTTAGGACTTCTAACGTTCTTATAGCTATCCCCCATCAGCAATTGACAAGGAGAATAACAAAACAAACATCTTTTTCAAGACAAACTTTTTGGTCAACTCCTTTACCAATCAATAACTAATCACTTTGGATACCAAGTTAGTTGATTGTAACAAAGTGTTTTTAACCGTGACTGCTGCATAATAAAAACTTTGTAGTTCATTACTAGACAATCATCAACTAAAAATAGCTGAAATAACTAAAGCATTCGCCGAATCGAACACTGCGAGAGTTCTTAATCAGCTAATTCTTAATACAGTGAAGTCTCACTTATACGAAACATTCAGTTATAAGGAGAATTTCTCATTCCCCGGCGAAACCCCCGTAGTCCCTTTATGTATTTCACTTACACGAAATATTCACTTATACGAATAATTTTTGGTTCCTCCTCATATTCGTATAAGTGAAACTTCACTGTAAATACAATCAATCTATTTCCTATAAAAGAAAATCATTATTGAAATTCCAAGGCATTCTGTTCCGCAGGAACCTCTGAACCTGTTCCGCAGGACATCTTTGTTTATTACATCTTTTGTCTTTGATTCAAAGATGATTTCATCCTGTTTCAAAAGAATGAAATCCTTTTGTCTCACTATGAAGTTATCTTAGGAATTTCTTCTGAAGCAAAGTCTTCAAATTTGACAGACTGTTACTGAAAGCTCCTAGCAGCTTTTCTTACGTAGTCAATTCTGTAGCATTTCGTTTGAAAGTCCTGTTGCAACGATATCGGTTTCCAAATGATTTTAAAATAGAAGATATCTCTATAAATTTCGAAGTGAATGATAAAAATGTGTTATTGATTCCAACAGGATAATTATTGCTGATAGGTCAAAAATTGCACAAGAATCATTCAAACATTTCTTGTATTAATTATTTTGAAATTAATTTCTAATAATAATTTAGAAAGTCTCAATCAAAACTGTAGAAATGTCAATAGTCATGAAACACACGTAATGAGTATAAAAGATCTCTAAAAAATGCAATTACTTAATTATTAATCAACTTACATTGAGTAATTTGTAATAATCTGATTACTTTCATCTTTCAATAATGAAAACCAGGTAAAAAGTTAAATTCTTGTTACTCTCTTTACCTTAAATATCATGAGATGATTCGTATGGTAAACAAAGTAAGTAGAACGGTTACCAATGTCTTAATTTACCTTTTTTGTAGAAATGCTACAAACTTGCTACAAAGCGACATTCAAAATTTCGTAAAACCGTATAAACGCTTCTTTTTATGTAATTATTTCAATGATTTCTGTTTATTTTAGCAGAACGAATAGATTATGTAAAACTTATTTATTTTTTACATAAATTTTAGAAAATAATGTGAAAGAAAACAAAAAAAATTGGCTTTTTTTTGAAAAAATATACCCTTGTAGGTGATTTTAATTAATTGAAATGATACTTTTTTATTTGGTATCACTTTTTGATTTAAATGAAATGACCTATGTTTATCCTAAGAAGAGTTGAGAGGGAGGTGTTTGTTATTTCCTCTGTCTCATTCCTCCTCCTTATCTGGAAAATAAGGCGAGGTTTAGAAGAGATTGGGGTCATTTCCCTCTTAGTTGAAAAGTTATGATCCTGAAACCTTTCTCTGATCTATCTTCAATTTTGGAACCAACTCAAGACGGGAGATATTACATTGGGTCGTGGATCATGTGTAACTGGTCCTATCTCACTCAAGATAAATCTGGGACTTCTTTTACTTCTTCTATACTAAACTTCTGGTGGAAGGTATTAGTATCTTCTTCGTTCAATACTGAGCTACCAAAAGCTAAGGTTTTAAAGTAAGGTTAGAAGAAAATGAAAATCTAACTAAACTAGACAACTTCCGATTTTCTTGTATTCAAACGCTCATTTTTATTTTGGGACCCTGAGACATTTTAATCTTAATCTTTTGATTTACTGTAAATAATTATTTAATGTAATTCTTCTAATGGATTAAAAATAATATCGTTTTAACAGGAAATCTCACATAGCAATAACGCAATAAACTCAAAGATTGCTCTTTAAAAATTTATTCTTTTAAAAAAATCATTTAATAATGTAATATACTATGTAACACATTATGTAGACATTAAATAATAAATCAGGTTGTTTTTGTTTCAACAGACTGATTGTAACTTATACTGGTCAATGAAAGTGTGAGATAATAGAAATAACTTATCTACGATAAAAACGTAGATTCAGCAATTATTTGATTAATTAGCATAAATAAATATACTGAGAAATTAAATCTTTTAAAGCTACAATAAACTGGTAGAATTATTTCTAACACTGTTCCTTTCAGTACTTTAAAGAAAATTACTAAATGTGCTGAAAACGATTCTGCGTTCCTTTGCTGTATATCATCAATTTATTAACTGCTTAAGGTAATTCTTTATCAGTAAAATGCTGATTTTACTGATAAAGAATTACCTTAAGCAGTACTGACTAGTTTTATACTGAGACAGAACTCTTATCTTTCTCATTAAACGGATATGTAAATCGAACTTAAGTGAAGCTCATTAATATTTGATTTAATTATTTATATAATAGGGATAATTCCTAAAATAAAATATTATTTAAACAGACGCGAACAATGATTTTAGAATGTCTGGTGTATTTTTTTTTAAACGATAAATACCCGAATTTGCGAGTAGAAAGAAGGCTTTAGCCACGCCCACCAGAAACGTTTGGCTGCCATGTTGCTTCAGCTGTGACGTCACATATGTTGAAACATTCGCTTGTGCTGTTTTTCTCTGCTATAGAAGCAATGATTATTCACTAAAATAACGGAATCAATGGAAATAAATTTTAAAGGTGAAACTTCCCAACGTTACAAAAATAGTGTATTGTACCGATATGTAAAAGTTCAACAATTGCTGCAACGCATTTTTTTTTTAAATGTTCCAATGAATTTGAAAAGGCGAAAAGCATGATATTATTCGTCGAGACAAGGTTTTCAGTCCGAAATCCTGTTTGTATGTCAGGATCTTTTAATGTAAGTAAAATAGATAACCTAAGTATTTATTACTTGGGTTCAACTACAGTATACGGTAATCGAAACTGAAACTAAGAAAACCTTCACTTCGCGTACGAACCCTAAGGCACATTTTCAACCAAATACAGTTAGAATTAGGTTAGCTCAAATTAACTCCCATAAGGCACATTTGCATTAGGTTAGGTTAGATTAGGTTCGCTTAGCTGCAGGATGTATGTCTTGGAAAATAACCCCGCGAATTCCACCCATTGCAATTTCAACGATAACTCATGTCCGCCATTTCCGTTTACCGTAATATGCAGTTTTACCATTACTTGTTTAATTATTTCGTTTAATTATTAACATATTTAATAAAAACTAAATGTTGAGAAATCGCAGGTTTTTGAAACCACGTGTTGTCGGCATCGTAGTGTATGGAAACATTGTATGAAGCTGTTCACTATATCCTGACATTAAATGCTCTTAAAGGAAATATATAGATATACGAACATATATATATATATATAGTACATCTATCTACATCTTTATTCAGATTTTTGAAAACTGTTAAAAGAATCTTTTCTAGGCCGCATTAAGGCAAAAAATAAATTGTTCGAATATTCAGTATTAATACAGCGAAAAAGTCGAATGTTTCAAATTACTATTCTTTTGGAATTATTATATTTAATCAATAATTAAACGAATTTTAACCTGAGAAATTATCACTCAAAGAAACCACATGTTTTCATCTACTTAAATTGTGGATCATTTATTTCATCAGTAAATAAAAAATTCACTCTAGCTACTGAAACTGAAGTACTCAAAAATGATAATGGATTATTTCTATATATTCTTTATTTCGAATTAAAGCGATGTAGTTGTAAATTTCATATCAGGCAAATGGTAATAATAAAATTGAAACTTTGAAATACTAAATTACATTTTCTTGTACAGTTTTGAAAACAAAATAACTTAAAATAGAATAAATGTATAGTCACTTAAACAAATGGCATCACATTTATAATCATAAAGACATTAAAGCAGTAATATGGCATTTTAATAGCAATTTGATTCAAGATCCAGCACCAATACGTTTCTTAAATGCCAGTTCTGTTAACTTTAATCAAACACAACAAGAAATTTTAACAAAGGGTTCAGGCTTTAGTATTGGTAATGAGAAATTGGACATCTACAAAATAGCCACTAAATTAGAAAGCCAAATCAGATTTATTAGTAACCAAGGGCTCAGAAAGGAAACCCCTAAAAAGAAATTGGAAAGGTTCTTAAAGGTTTTAATAAGAAATATTCAAGCTCAGCTTTAAACCCTCTAGTGCAGCGGTTCCCAAACTTTTTCAGCTGGCGACCCACCTATCCTTATCGTTTTTCAGCTGGCGACCCACCTTTCCTTATCGTTTTTAAGCTGGTGACTCACCTTTCCTTATCGGAATACCTCCACATATATAGGAATAGAAGAATGTAGAAGAAAACCATATTTGTATTGCATCCCTTCCTTATATATGATCGATTTTCGATTTTTCTGATCTTTTCTGATGGTTTATTCGATGGTTTCTGATAGTTTTAGGATCAAGTGGCGACCTGTGTACTCTTCCTGTGTACGGGCCCTAATGCAATGAGAGCCAGCAAAGTGGTAAAAGGGTGAGATTGTTCAAAGATGGGTGTGGCAATGTTCATGATGAAACAAGGTCGGGGCGACCTTCTGTAATCACAGATGATTTGGTACACGCAGTTGATATCAAAATTCCTGCACACAGGCGATGCAGGATTTCCATTTTGTCATTAGAAGTTCCACAAATGTGCTTCCTGAAAGAGTTTCTCGGTGGTAGACGGTTGGAAACAGACGAAGAAGGGAATACAGCGGTTGAATCCTGATTATCTTCACCGGCGGCTGATTGCTATGACATCGGTATACAAAAACTAATATAATGCTGTGATACGTGTTTAAACAAACAAGGAAATTATGTTGAAAAATAGCTTAATGTTTCAGGAATAAAATATTAAAAAAATTTTGACACTATCTTTACTAGTTTTGGTTTTATTGCAAAACGGTACTTACTTAAAAAACTTGCCTCATATATCAACAAACCTATGGTCTTCCCTCATCAGCACTCTTAGCGGAGTGTGTGATGAAGTTTATAGATAAGGAAATATGGGCATTACAGATTGTAAAGGACTATATATCATTTATGACCAAATATGTGGATGACGCATTTTTATTGATAAACAAGGAATAAATAAAACAAGTACTATTAAATTTCAATTCAATTAGTAAAGAGATCCAATTTACTATGGAACATGAAATAGAAGGAAAATTGCCTTATTTAGATATTATAGTAATTAAAAATAATGATACTTTCAACAGTACGGTTTATAGAAAGAAGGTGTATGCAGATATTACATTAAATTTTTATACCGCAGCACCAACTTTTTTACAAAACTAATGTCATAAAATTGGCTGTGTCATAAAACAAGAGCCTTAACAGTATGTTCAAACAAAACATTATTGAATGATGAATTACAAAAAAATCAGAAATTTTTTTATAATGAACAACTATCCAATGGAGTTTATCAATAAGGTAATATACAGAAAACTTAAAGAAAGAAACATTAATAAAATCAAAAAGGATTTCGCAATTAAATATGTAAGTATTCCTTTTGGAGAAAATTTACAAAGCAAACTAACCCCATTATTATCAAATGTAGGAATTCGAAGTGCAAACAAGGCAAGGAACATTATTAGAGTGTTCTACATTATGAAAGCAACAAAATATCCAAAGAAGATTTTCTAGAATAAAAAGGGAGTGCTATATAGAATAAGATGTCAATTAGGAGGGAGGGGGGGGTTGCCAATATATTGGAGAAACGGGAAGGAAGGTGAAGATTCGTATAAATGAGCATTCTAGAGCAATAACACAGGGCAATTACCAGTATTTAACGGCACTCCATCACAAAATTACTGGACATGAAATAATGGTAGAGAATCCATTCTTTTTTGATACAATTATTGATCAATACTTATGTAAATTTTACGAATCTTTATTGATAAAATCCAAAAATGCTATAATACTGAGGTCTCAATAACAAATGCCTTACAATACCAGCTCTATTAATTTTAATCACTTATTTTAAACAATAAATTGGCTTACATTAACACTTTGATACTTAGATATTGTAATAATATTAAGAATGTTTATAATCCAGAAAAGCCTAATTTGTATTCATTCTTACTTGTAGTCTGAAGAAGATGTTTGTATATGATACCTCGGAACATATGCATGTGACGAATATGAATTTTGTAAATGGATTGATATTTTTCTTGAATTATTCGGGCATGTTAAACTTCTTTTATTAAATGTGTTTATATTTACTTTAGTGTGTTTGGTCCCCTTTTTTAATTTGATTTTACTACACACCGTATTCATGAATGATTAAAGCAGTAAATTAAAAATAACTTGAAGAAAACGACAACAAAGGAATCGCAAAATTAAACAAATACAAACAAAACAAAATTAAACTAGAACCATAAATCATAAATAATAAACCGAAAACAAAAGAAAAATGATATAAATGTAAGTTATATCTGCAAAAAGGGATTAAAAAATTAGAAATTGCTGAAAAGACAGTAAATTTTTCTTGCATTTCCTAATTTTCAAAATACAAATATGAGAATAGGAAATTAAATTAAATATTTCAGGGTGGATGACATGTGAGTTTATTCGGTTTTCGCTCATAACTTTTCACCGAGAGGTCACACTGTTACATTTTGGTATCATTGTTTTTCTTTTCTTGAAAATCTGAATAATTTGTACCAGGTTCCACTCTTTCTTGGTTTGGCTCATTACCTTTGACCCGCCCCCCAAAGGTTACATATCAAAGAATGAAAAAAAAGCACAAAAGTTCTTTATTATTATTATTATTATTATTATGCACAAAACAATGTGTATCACAGCTGCCAGTTCTTTAGCTGGTGTTGGCCTTCAAACGCATCGAATTCTTCCCAAGAATCTAGGATGTCGTAATGTATCGGCGCAAAATTATTATTATTACTATTATTATTATTATTATTATTATTATTATTTTCCTAGGCTTACTATGCTTTCAAAACCTGTAAGTAGGTGCAGCATTTATTTAAAATTTAGATTAATATTATTAGTCTAAAGTTGATATGAACTTAATTAAATATAAATTTAATTAAATTTAATTAAATTTAATACCAATTTAACATTTTTCAAAAATAGTAATAGAAATTTCTTTCTATTTATACAGATATCTATATTGATTTTTTTTTTTTGTATTTTTCAGAATACAGGGTTATTCTAAATGATGGACCCAATTTCATTGTTGTGTATTTAATGAAGTATAAATTGGACATGAAAAATTGATATACTAATAGAAATAGAAAGTTGCAAAGTTTTGTTAATACCAGGTTATGAATTAACCTATGTACTCCCTTTGCTGCACAGCAAACCTCTAAGCGGTAGCCAAACTCGTCCCACACGTGAATAAGCATGTCTTGTGTTACTGAGTTCACCACAGCAATAACACGGTTCCGCAAGTCGGCCAGAGTTTTTGGTAGAGGTGGGACATAAACAGCCTCTTTAACATAGCCCCACAAGAAAAAGTCACATGGCGGGAGATCATGAGATCTCGGTGGCCAGAAGAATAGAGCTAGGTCTTGATTTCCCATGCGACCAATCCACTGGCTACCGCTTAGATGTTTGCTGTGCAGCAAAGAGAGGAAACATTGAACATTTATAACCTGTATTAACAAAACTTTGAAATTTCCTCTTCCTATTAGTATATCAATTTTTCATGTCCAATTCATACTTCATTAAATACAAAACAATGAAATTGAGTCCATCATTTAGAATAACCCTGTATTAAAATCAAATCAAACTATTATTGACAAGTGAGAAATTATTCAACGATTTGATCAAAATTTTCTACTTTTTTCTTTTTTTCCCCAGACTTGCCATTATAATAATAATAATAATAATTATTATTATTATTATTATTATTATTATTATTATATACATTTTGAAACAGTCAAAAATTCGCTGACTGGAGCCAGATATAAGTTTCAGCCAGAAATCTAAGTATCCATCAGGTATCTGCGCAATATATATGATGTTCCAAGCAGCGCTGTTTTCTGTAGTTCTGATGTTGTTATTTCAGACAACTGCAATCAGTACAAAAATTTGGTAAAATTTTTTGAGATTGTTCCACGTGCCCCAATGATGATGGGGATTACTGTCGTGTGTTTCATCGAAAGCCGTGTTGTTTCAATTGCCAAATCCCTGTATTTTGTAATTTTTTCCTGTTCTTTATCTAAAATTCTTGCATCTCCAGGGATTGCAATATCAATTATGAAAATAGTTCTATTTGTTAACACTGTTATATCTGGCGTATTATGATCCAGGTGACTATCAGTTTGTATTCTAAAAATCCCACAAGATTTTGACGTCCTCATTTTCTAAAACTTTTTCAACTTGATGTTCCCATGAATTTTTAGATGATGGCAAGTCATATTTTTTGCATAGTGCCCAGTGTATTAATCTGGCGACCCTATCATGTCTGCTTTTATAGTCCGTTTGTGCGATTTTGCTGCATTCACAGATTAAATGAGAAGCAGTTTCAAGTTTTTCTTGGAATAGTCGGCAGTTTGGGTTTCCACTGGTTTTCTGGATTTTTGCTTTCAATACATTTGTCTGTAATGCTTGTTCTTGTGCAGCAAAAATTAATCCTCCAGTCTCTTTCTTGATAGTACCCGACTTTAACCATTCCCAAGTTAAATCGGTATTATTATTATTATTATTATTATTATTATTATTATTATTATTATTATTATTATTATTATTATTATTATTATTATGTAAATGTTTCAAATCATGGGTTACCCCAGCAAAGACAATATGGCGGGTCAAGGACCAAAGCACATATCGCCAAGTGTAAAAAAGGTGGAAGAATGGTTAGGGATGTGTGGTTGTGTCCATAAATTTCCTAACTATGCGTGTTGTGTTGAGTATCACAGCCTTCTGGAGTTGTGCATAAGTGTTTTTATGAAGTCCTAGTGTGCTGAGGCTGTGGTGAAACGTGTGAGGCCTCAGACCAGTGGCGGACAGAACGATGGGTACAACACATGCTCGGTCCTGCCTCCACTGCTTCTGGAGCTCGTGTGCTAGATTTGTGTGTTTACTGATCTTGTCTGCGTGAGTTTTCTGTATGTTTTTGCTGATAGGCAAGGCAATGTTAATGAGATAGGTCTGTTTGTTGACCTTATCAACAAGTGTGATGTCACGTCTGTTGTGATGTATGGTTTTGTCTGTGTGAATGGGGCGGTCCCAGTACAGCTTACATGAGGGTGACTCTAATACGCTTTGTGATGTGTACTTGTAGTATGGGCTCGTGTTCTTATTAGCGAGTGTTTGTGTGCTAGCTGTTGATGAACGATCAACGCTACCTGATTGTGTCAGTGAAGGTAGTCTGTTTGGGGGAGAAGGGGACAGCCTGATATTATGCGGGCGATCGTCTCAGGCGTAGTGTGGCATTTCCTGCATCTGTCACTGTGTGCTTGCATCATATAGAATGTGTTTCTTGTAGTTGCGTGTGGGGATGACTTGGTCCTGTATCGCAATCATGAACACTTCGGTCTCCCCAAATAGTTCACCACTCTCAGCCATCTGTTCGACGCTTCCATGTTGACATGAGGCTGACTAATTATTAATTATTATTAATGTTTTCCAGACTTACTATATATGCAAAACCTGTAGTAAACCTGAAGGTGCTGCATTTATTTTAAATTTTAATTTAATGATATTAGTCTAAAGCTCGTAAATTTAATTAAACATAAATTTTTAATACCAATTTCACATTTTTGAAAAATAGTAATACAAATTTCTTTCTATTTATACAGATTTCTAGATTATTTTTTTTTGTATTTTTATAGAATTAAAATCAAATTAAATTTTTATTGACAAGTGAGAACTTAATCAATGTAGTTATTACAATAATGAAAATACCAATAATGATCAAAATGATGATCAAGCAGTTTGAATAATTGAGCGAAAACCGAATAAACTCACAACTCATCCACCCTGAGAATTTTCCATTCTCATATTTGTATTTTGAAAATTAGAAAAAAACAAGAAAAGATCTACTTAAAAAAATAAGAAAAAAAAAAAAGATGTAAAAATAAAATAAAATAGACTTTCAAAGGGATTTCACTGGAATGCGCACCTATCTGTCAACCATGAGATGTATATTTCTACAAACAAATCAAAGATTTCATTAAATGTCTGCAAAATTACAATTTGGTAATAGAATGAAAACGCGAATTTCCATCTCACAAAAAGTATCTTTTAATCAAATGAGGTTGCTGCGAAATTTTTCTTATGTTTTGAATATTTTCTGATGAAGTATCATTCAAGAAAGTGTACTGTATTTAAAAGTCTTACATGAATGTTTAATAAATGTATTAAAAGTTAAATATATCTTTAAAATAATACAAACTTAAAATGACCATTTTAAAAGTGAAACTGAAATTCATTTCACTTTTCACCGCTATGAGCGCTAGTGTTGTAACAGATCACTTCCTGTTTTCGGAGATTTTTAAAAGCTTATAACTTTTGATCTAGAGGTCAATCGGTTTATAATTTTGGTGCCATTGTTTTATTTTTTCTAGCTGAACATTTTGATATATAATTTATGATAATCTGTTTTTGACATCAAAACGTGTCTCCAAGTTAGGAATTATCTCCATTCATTCGTTCTTTGAAATCCAAGAAAATGTGACACTGATGTACTTATTGGTGTATTCATTTTTGTTAGCATACAAAGGCAATATAGTTGAATCAGTCATTACAACAACAGGTAAAAGATTGTTGCTATATAATTGATATTGTGAATATCAACCCTATTCATTTACTTAACGGAAAACAAGCAAAGATTTTAAGAACTCAGATTTATTCTTGGTAGCAGAGTCTTACGCACTGTAACATTATATAGAGAAGCAATATAGGAAACCTCAAATGACATAATTAATTTTAATTTCTAATCAATAAATAATACTTCTTTAAAGAAAATGTTAAAGCAATTGATGTTCCCTTACAAATATGCAAAACAAGCAACGTTACAAATATGCAAAATATTCTGGAAATGGCTTATCACTGAAAAAAGGTAATGTAAAAGAACGCAGTTACCATCATCCATCTGTCTGTAAGAAGTTATAAAGCAATACAAAGTGATAATACATTGTAGAAATACGTGGCAATATTTCTTTCTGTGAGTATGGAAATGAAAATGCATGATCCATCTCTGTTTTCTTTCTATTCAGCCAACGTACTTATTGTAACTCAAGAACCAAATTTCATATGAAACTTTTCAAATTATCATTGTGGTTATTGAAATCAGAGAACCTAGAAAACTGCTTTATGTTCTTCTGTCATGCTCCTATCTCCATATTTCGTTTTTGCCATCTGAGAGAATAAAAATTATTCAGAAAATGCAATCTTGAAGCTAAAATAGACACTATTTATTTAAATAAAACGACGTGAGTAGAAAACCTATTTGGTAACTTGTAATATCTAGACCTTAAAATGTAATAAAATGATCAAACATTTTTTTAGCGTAGTTATTAAGAGCTTATAGTAAACTAAGAAAAAGATTATCGGAAAGTAAAGAGTAATTAGAGAGAAGATGATTCACTACAGAATTTGGCGCTGAAAGTTTTCCTTCTATCCTCTGTTATTCCAACTATTCCCATTGAATAGATTCAATCCCTTATTACTTAAATTCCGAGGTTTTCAACCTTGGCTTAAAGAATTCCGAAATTCAAGTCGAGTTCATTTTATTGAAGAGCACAGAAAAATAAAGCCAAACACTGCATTATAGAGTAAAAAAAAAACCTAAAGAATTCAGCCCATTCATCTCCTCCACCAGACCAAAGAAGACATATTCATTAAGGACAGGGTAGCGGACACGAAATGACTAAGCTGCGAACGCAGGAGCTGGTATTTAATTAAAAAGCTGTGGAATGACTCCTTTTTTTTTCTTTGGAGTTCGATAGAGTAACGCAATACATTTTACTAATAGTCGTTCAAGAAAAACAAAGAGTTAAGAATCGACTAGACGACGTAAAAACCTCTAAAAAGATCAAAGAGTAAAAGATCCTTAACTTTTACGACAGTGCTTCCTTTATTTCCTTGTTTCAATATATAAATTACTCCCAATTTCTTTAGCATCTTTGCAATACCTTTTCACCCGCAGAGCCTGGGTAATTACGTATTTCTGTTTATCACTGAATCGAATCTATCGAAGAAAGGACGGAATTCAAACACATTGAAATTGAAAAGAGATCCATTTTAAAATACGAGGGGTGATCAGAAACTAAGGTTACAAAGCCTGCAGAATAACGTGTACATTTTATTTCATACAACCAATACAGCCGCCTGATAAGCTAGTACATGCATTAGGTTATTTTTCGACACAATTAGGTTATAGTCTTCATATCGGTTTAGGCACTTGTCGCTTCTTGGGATCAGTTTTAATATTCCCTCCTGGTAAAAATCCTGTCTTTGCGTGTTCAGCCACGTTGTCGCGAAGTGTTTCACCTCCTCGTCTGAAGCGAATCGTCGGCCTCCTAGGTGTTCCTTCAAGTGAGGAAACAGGTGAAAGTCGCTTGGAGCGAGGTCCGGGCTATAGGGAGGTTGATAATGTCCCAGCGATCCTCGTCGGTGACGTTTTCTTTACAGGCCGCAAACTTTCGACACCATTCTGCGAAATGCTGACGAGACATTACAGTCTCTCCGTAAACTTCTCCCAGCTGCCGGTGAATTTCAGCCACAGTTACATGTTTCGCCCACAGAAATCGAATAACGGAGCAATTTCTTCGCGAGACCAGTTTTCCAAACGAGTCAGCATTTGTATTTACCTACCACTAGCGCTGTAGGTGACAGGTAGCTGAAACTCTACACAGTTGCCAACCGAATGTATTAGAATTACCGCGCAATACTAATTTCTCTGTATAACTGAAGAAACTCCAGAAATATCGGCCTTGTAACCTTAGTTTCTGATCACCCGTCGTAAGTTGAATACAAGAAGAAGAATTACATAATGACGTACTTACTAGAAATGCAAGACCCTTCCTTGTGTGATACTTAGAACTTAAGTACATATAATTTATATTAATTAAAGTTCCATGCTGAGTGATCTTTTTATTCCGTTCTGCATCTGTTATCCATGTATATATCTTAAAAAGTCATCTACTTTATGAAGTGCTTCTGTTCAATCAAGTCGAAAGGTAAAACTGCAACACAGTAAAAACATAGAACTTGTTCAAATAACAGCTTTCTTTCCTTAAAATGTACTTAAAATTCGTTTTTTTTTTATGTTTTTTCAAATCGATAAAGCCAAAACAAAAAACAGCTACATTTTGTTTCCAGGAGATATTACTTTCTCTGTACGGTGATAAGTACAATAATGTAAGTACAATAATGGACGACATGCAAATCCAATTTTTTTAAGTTTGAGTTTTAAAAACCGATCAATAATTATTCTGTAAGAGACAAGCTAAGCTAAATTGAGTTTGAAAAATATCTTTGGAGTCGACTGAAACATCTGATAAATAAATAAAGTGAAACAAAGTCTTTAGAAAGATAACCTTTCCATTTAAAATTTTAATCCCATGCTCTCCGGAAACGTAATCAGTCGAAATGAAATTGTAAATATTTCATATCCAAGTAAATGGAATCACAATCATGTGCATAATAAATACTTTATAGAGAAATTCTTGTGTTAGGGGAAAAAAGAATATGAAAGGATTCGGAATGATATCAATTATTGATTCTTAAATGGAAATCGTATAAAAGGAAGAAAGATTTGCTTCAAAATACAGCTTTTGGCTAAATCTATTTTAACTTATAAAGAGATAGCACAAGAATCCTGTGATTCAAGAAATTAAAAACATCTCAACTTTAATTTTAGGTTAGCATCTCTATTATTCAACAGCAAAGACATCCATAAACTATGTAGAAAGCAAGATATAAATGAATTTCAAACTTTCGAATATCTGCAAATTAAGATCAGGAAAAAGATCCTGAAAGGAAGAAGAAGAAATAGATGTTTTTCAGTGGCAAAAAAAGAAATTTAGAATTAGTAACAAGAAGACGTTTGGTGAAGGAATTAAAAAGTAAAAGCTCAAAAGATCAAATGAGCAGAAGAGTGAAAGTAATTTTACAAGAAATGGAATTTATAAAGATAAAGCATAATATCTGAGCAAAAGTTTTCGAAGAGTAATTAATTAGGCTGCTAATTATAGAATTTTTTGTGCGCCTAATGTTAATCTGAAGAACTTTGGAGTTTACGTGGTTAATCAACATTAATATCTAGGTCAATCCCCAAGCTTAATACAAAACAAACTTTCAGCCGACACACAAAAATAAGTTAAAAATATAAACATAATTATAATTAAAAATTAAAACATGTACACATCATCTGGAACTTTCGAGCTTCTTTTGCGGAGCTCATTGTCAACAAATTTAATAACAAAGTAACTAAATAAATAATATTTTCTATGCCAAGAGCATTCGAAGATTACAGTGGCCAAATGGTTAGAGATATTAGAATGAAACCTTCACCACTGTATTCAGCATCAAAAAGTAGGTGACCACTTCCAAAAAATCAGACCTCTAGGACAACTCCCTGACCGGATGTGGGGCGGAGGGTCAAAAGTCGATGCTTCAATACGTTTATCTTTCATCTTATCTCAGCAACCGTTTGTCTGGCAAAAACGTGACCACCACCAATGTGTTCAGAAGGTTCGATATTGGGGGAACGTCTATCGCCGTTTTCCTCTTTATGGGAAGCGACTACTTTTGACCACCCAACTTCCGGTTTGCTGTAAGAGTCCATTAGGTTCATTGTAAACGATGATTAGGTTCACTCTACTTTTGTTTATAAAATTGTGCATATTATGGGACCGCTTTGCTTTTGACACTGTCTAAAAGCATTAATTTTGTTCAGTTATGTCGTTGTTGCGGCAAATGAGCGATATTTTCCCGAGTCTTGTTGTTACTGTCTAATTAAATATTGCCTTTTTATTGTTTCTTCTTTTTCTTAATTCGTCACTACATGCAATGTCTTCATTTGAATTTAGTGTAAAATAATTTACACTATTTCATCTCTTCAAGTGTAACATGTTAGTTCTGTAAACTTTGTAATTTATAACTCCACTGAAACCCAAAGTAAACTTAAAATTACTAATAAGCCATTGAAATTACATCAATCTATTAATTACTTAGATTAACAAAACAGCACATTTTTAATTCATGTAATGATGAAATTCTACAAACGCTTCCATTCTAATTGAGAGAGAGTCGGACTTAACCTAGCACGCTTCCCGCTGCCCCATTACACTCCCATCCCCGACGGAAAAGGAAGCCAGGAAAGAGGCAATAAGCCAAGTCGTCGTTATATTGCGCCCCCTACAATAAGTGGGATTCGGCGCACAAAAAGAACGGACATTTCCCACCGTTTGCGGATTTAACACCTCGTTGCCATCCTTAGTCGAAGGCTCCCTAAATTGCATTTATAAAAGAAGGGAATGATTTTATCTCGAAGATGAATACAGAAATGTAAAATATCTACATTTGCATACACCAAAGGAAAATAATTTCAAGCAATCATTGTAGTATCCTTTCTTTTATTTATTGTAAGTTTCTTTCGTTTTTGATATTTTAATTGTAACTCAGGTTTTCTTAACAATTTACTTCAGTATATAGATTATGGGCCCAATACAATATACAGGAAGAATTGAAAAGATGACAACCCATATTCTTCCCATCTATTCTTTTATTAATGTTGATATGTCAGTGCAAAGTAATGGTTTTAAACAGAAATATAAAATAAAATCTTTCCAAATCTCAAATGCAAAGTAAAGTTGCCAAAAAGCAATTGTCGCCTCGAGATAATGCTGGAATTGTAATGAACTACTAGTTACGCGGCAAAATAGTAGAAGCAGTTCATTGCAGAGATAATCGATGTTTATGATTACTTGTACAGTGGACTGAATTCAACAAAACAAGAGTTGTTGATTTACGAAATAGAAGAATGTCTGTAAGTCGAACAATTTGCAATGTACAATAACTTGCAAGTTATACTGCAGGCGATTACTATATCCATGAAGGATAATTATTATCGTGTTATGTACATTACTGTATATTTTTAATATCTAATTTTAATGTAATGTATGTAAAAAAATACAGTTATATACTCTTACATTCAAGATACGAACATGCGGAATTATCACTGTGTTTTGTCGAATGTAACATAAAATTTCAAATAATTCTAAGAGCATACAACTATTTAACAATAGTAAAATCTTTTCACCTTTAAAAAAAGTCTTAGATCTTTTCACTACATTAAAATATTAAGGATTATTTGAAATAAAGTTGTGTATTTTCATAAAATCGGACAACTGACTTATGTGGATGGAATTCTTGCGAACATTCCTTCAATAGCACGAGTATTAACCATTCAACAATACACAGTGGGACAAAACCTAGTCTCATTTTACTTAGGCCCTTATCTAAAGGGGGTTATAACTTTACCAACCTAAATGGAAACCTAATCAAGTTCCAGACAACAAAACTAAACTCTTAAATATGAAATTTATTTATAAAGTTTAGTTGTGCTATTAGTTACGGCCTTAGTCAGTTCTAATATACTTAATTTCAATATAAACATGTAAAAAAATGTACATCAAAGGGTATTTCAAAATTAAAGTAATATGTTTCTGCAAATATATTTAACTTAATTTCATTATCGTTGGATTCGGATATAATACGCAAAGCAGATACAAAAATTGAATAAATTAAATAAACTAAACAAACTCTCATTCGAGGGTTTGAAAAAGATTTTAGAGCAACATCAAACAGAAAAATTAAATACCCATTAATAATCTGTGTATTACCAACAGAATCTAAAAGCAACATTACAATTTTTTTGGCTAGTAATGTTCCTTTTAGACAATGTCGGAAATACACATTATTAATGAGTATTTAGCTTTTTAATTTAGATTTTGCAAAGCATTTCTTTTATTTAAAGAACTAAACAGCAAAGTAACCGTTTTCAAACATTTTTCCACATTAAAAAAATCCTGGACTTCATCAAAAAAGAAAAAAAGGAAAAACTTCACGATCTTCAACTGTCATGAAAGTTTCAGTAATATTCTAATATTGTTTAATAACTTATGACAAAACTAGAAGTTCTTAATTATAATTATTTAAAATCGTCACCGGAAAGTTACTGTGCTTTAGTAAAAGTTGTTTCCCCAGAGACTAACTTTCCTATCCCTAATGATCTTACATCTAGACTTACTTCAGTGCTGCTAGTAAAAAATGTATGAAATTCTAGTCTAGTGATGCTTAGCTATGCAATGTTTTGATGCTGTACTGCAAAACTACAGGTTATATTATAAAGTAGATGTAAACAGGTTATATAAAAGAATATAGTCTTGAACGTTGACTTGAATACCGAAGTAGAGTCTAAATCAAGAGATCACCAATACAGCATCTCTGAGAACAATGGCGCCCATAATAAGTTCATCAGCAGGTTTACTTGAAAATTTATTTTTAAGATATATTTAAGAAGAGTTAGACAATTCTTGATGAATATTTTTCTTTTCACAAAAATACTATATGCACTTTGATTGGGAATGTTTTTTCAAAGTTAAAACTGAAGGTATCCCAAATTATATGATATATCCAAATTACAGGATTGTAATTTTTCGTCATGGATTAAAAGGTTAAAATCAGGACGTTTCAGCCTAACCTGTAGGCTATTTTCAACTGTGCTGCTGGTTCGGATAAGATGCATTTAAATAGTTTTATATGACAGTATTTGATAGTTCATGGTTAAGGGTTAACTATCAAATACTGTCATAATAAACTATTTAAATGCATCTTATCCGAACCAGCTGCACAGTTGAAAATAGCCTACAGGTTAGACTGAAACGTCCTGATTTT
>JAFIDM010000001.1:44185671-44199067 GCA_023159025.1 Thereuonema tuberculata
GCCCCCACCGCGAGGAGGTAGGGTCCATGGGGGCTTATTATTATTATTATTATGTTTGTATGTTTCAAACCTTGGGTTTCCCCAGCAAAAAACAATATGGCGGGTCAAGGACCAAAGCACATACTGCCAAGTGTAAAGACGTGTGCGAGAATGATTAGGGATGTGTGGTTGTGTCCATAAATTTCCTAGCTGTGCGTGTAGTGTTGAGTACCACAGCCTTCTGCAGTTGTGCGCAAGTGTTTTTGTGAAGTCCTAGTGTGCTGAGACTGTGGTGCAATGTATGAGGCACCAGACCAGTGGCAGACAGAACGATGGGTACAACACGTACTCTATCCTGCCTCCACTGCTTCTGGAGCTCGTGTGCAAGATCAGTGTATTTACTGATCTTGTCTTATTATTATTATTATTATTATTATTATTATTATTATTATTATTATTATTATTATTATTATTATTTATTTTAAATTGCTTGCATAACATATAGTTTCTCTTTTTTATTTATATACTATCTTAGCCTAACAGTCATATGTTCAAACTCCAAAAGTTTCATACATTTGCTGCTGATAAGAAATATGTTAAACATAGGTAGGATATTGGTTGATTTATATACATATGCTTGTATGATTATATCACAGACTGAAGGGCAATATTTCAAAATAATCAAAATGCCTTAAAGTAATCTCATTTCGTAAACTTTTTTTATTTTAATGAGTGTTAAAATTTTAAAGTATAGCGTACAGAGAAAGCAAAATAACAAAAGATAATAATAAATTGTTCAGAAGATGTAAAACACTTTTGTACCTATACATCATCTGCTATATGGTTATCCTGACGGCATAAATGTAACTAAAAGTCAATCCAATTTTAAGAATTAGTCTCAATGATGCTACTTTTCACAATGTCGGTCATGCAGAAGTCTGAACTTGTTTTCTAAAAAAGTCTACCGGGAGAAATCTTATTTATGAAGATTGAAAGAAGGTACCGTTTCCAAGCTTTCTTGAAGATCATGAGGATTAACTTTTCTAGAACGAAAATGAAAATATATTGGGTAGTTTCTCAGAAATGAAACATCTAACTGACGCTCTTTGAATAGCACAAGACCTATTTTTAGCTCTAGCACAAAAGCACCATTTTTCACTGGATGAAAGAAAATCGATTTCCGAAACTGAACAAATTTCTAATGACTTACTTACGGAAGACCGAAGTCTAATGGAATCTAGTGAATAGAAAATTGACTGAACTTCAATTCTATTTCATTGAAATGATTGCATCAGTAGGAAACAAATATACTATCATTGTAAATATATCCATAACTTATTATCTGAATTGCAGCGGTTACTGTTTGAAAGATAAGAGAGCATCATCCTGATAACTTGCGGCGAGACTTAAGTTTTAACAAGCATTTTCTTAGTCCTTACATAGTCTTAAGGCACATCGATATCAATATAAACCATCACTTTTGTAAGTTGACCTAACAAAACCTAAATCACTTGGCTGAATATCAAAAGCCCTGTGGAATTGAAATGTCAATAGCGTGTGAGCGACTGATAGAAGCTCAGATCTTTCACTGAGCAAAAGAATATGTTTTTTTTCTGAAAAATATATAAAACCTGTTGTACTAAAGAACGTTGATCGATAAGCAATATCAGCAATTTAAAAAGGAGCTTCATAATATTTTTATGTTGTCCTTTCGATCGAAATAAGGGATACACACAGGTATACAGCTAACACATATTTGCACTTAAAACTTTATTTACAAAAACAGGGGTTTATATTGTGGTGAATTAATTTGGCGTCTGGGTTCGTGAAAGAAGTTAGACTGAGTCTAGCTGGATCTGAACTGGAATCTGAGGGATCTCTTTATTTTCGGGAGAGCATCAATTTAAATACCCTTATGTACAATGGTTGCTAATGGTTGGTGTGCTTTACAATTCATTGGGGGATTTAAATGACATGTGATCTTTAACTGATTTTAACTGTAGCTTTTAATTATAGGGAATTATGGGTAGCACACCAACGGAAAGAATTTAAAAATAAATAAACAGAATCGACGGTTAACGGAAGAATTTGAAATATACAATAGATTAAATGATGATTGATTAGAACATTAAAAATATATAAGAGTAAATAGAAAAAATGGAATAAATGGAACTATGATATAAATACAACTATAAAAATCATCCCAATATACAACTATGACGGACTCTCAATGTAGCCGCCGATTTCATCCAGGTCCGTCTATGCGGGACAGTCAATCAGAGGAAATCTCAATTCCAGGAACGACTTTAATCCTTGGTTGCCTAGGTAATTCCCCCCCCCCCTTAATCCTTTACCTTAAACCTCGCATCAATATTCAAAGTCTTGAATAGCTGTAAAATTTAGGCATTTATAATGCCTTTGCAAGCAAAAACTGATAATCTCTCTACAACTTTTTTATTAATATTTCGACTGCTTTACTAAATCAAGAAAGTAATACAGAAATTTTATAAATAAAAACCTGTCTGTTTTTATTAGTAGCTCTTACGAAAGTCTATTTCTTCAGCATTATTATACTGAAAAGTAGGATAAAGAACTTATTCGTTTACTGTTTACAGACTCAAAATGTAGGAGAAACGTGTTATGTACATTTTAAAAATAGATCATTTCTTTAAAGGATTTTAACTATAAAAATAAAAACATCTCTTTTGGAATTCGCCATAACATAACAAAGCCATATAATAGTAATTTATTTTCAATAGAAAGCAGTAACTATCGTTTTCGCTTGACCTCCTATATCGCCAGATCTTAGCATATAGTAAGTACAATAGACCCTAGATCGCGGTGCTAGGTATATTTATCACCCATTTTCTACATTATCGATAAATGTTTGGGAAAAAAGTGAACTGCTAAGCAAAACAGTGAAAGAAAAAGTTAGGAAGAAAAATTAACAGAAGACCATTCAAAATATCTAGCAATATGTAGTACAACTAATCGTTATTTTAAACAAATAAACTATCAGTGGTTCCTAGAAATAAACTATCAATAAAACCATCCTAGAAATAATAGTAAGAACATAATTTGCTTCTTATTTCTTTTCATTCTTAGAAAATCTGTTATTAAAATTATTCTAAACAAACGAAATTATATATGTAATATTACATGTTCCTAATAATTGTGCCCAACTAAACAGCCTTCTTTGGAATACAAAATATCAAATGGAAGCTAATATTTTATTATTGTTATGGGATTGAAATACGAAGATTTCACTAAAAAGAATTCGAGTACATAATAAATAAACGCCGAGTTCCTAACCGGCTATTAACATTAAAGGAAAACAAAATCAATGTCGATAAGTCAAAAACTGGAATGAACAAAAGAGAGAACGAAAATGATAAATGAAACAAAGAGAAGGATCATAACCTATTTATTCCACCTTATCCTTTCTTCCTGTTTCTGACATCTGTCATAAGCTGTGACAGATTCTATATCCTTTCTGTGGAATCCGACATCATTCACTCGCCCACACATGATACAAAGACCACCCGGATAAAAAAAAAAGAGAAAGCAGACCAAGAAAGGAAAACAATTCTGAAAAAGAAAATTCTTAGGCGAACATCACAACACTATTAAAGAAGAACCTGAACTTATTCAGACTTCTTTACAAACTTTTCTTGTTTAAGAAATTCTGAAATTATGCACAATGTCAAAAACAGTAACAAAATGACAGTTGCAACATGTGGTAATTCTTTTGAAAAATAAAGAGGAATTGGTCAAAATTCTGACGATTGTAATTACATGAGAATAGAGCAATTATATTTTCATATTGTATTTAAATGAGAATAACAAATATCTAGGTAAATGGATATCACAAATGAATTATATCACATAGTGCGATACAGATGTTAGTTACACAGTGTTAAGAGTTCCGCTAGTGTATATTTTCAAGGAAGTCATGATCATGAAAGTCATGGTAGATCATTGGAAAACAAAGGCAATTCCATCTAAAAAAACAAAAAAAAGCAAAAGGCTAATCTAAAATGACTCATCTTTAAAAAGAAAGTATTGTGGCGAACAACAATGGATAATTTTGGACTGTTTCTTTGCGGATCCGCTTAATACAAACCTCCGCATTTTCCCTTACTCCATTTTATTTCCTTTTCAAACAAATGCCAATTCCAAATTTAAATTTGAATGAAATTAAGAAAACTGAATAAATTTATAATCTTATTTTAAAATGATCGTATAAGCTAACAGCACTTATTAAAATTAAATTTTCCTTTTAAGGAATATTAGTGGGCTGTGCAAATATATTTTATCGACGTTACTTATAGCAATAGATTTACTGTAGTCTAAAACTTTGATGTTCTAAGAGATCTTTCATTGCTCTAATACCCTTAGTGAATATTCCTTTAGATGTATGCTCTGCTTTTGATCTTGTTTTTAATATTTGATTATTCGTTAAGGCAATAATCAAAGAATCATTTAAATTTCTAATATTAAAATTAACAATTTAAGGAAAAGGCACACGTAAAATAAAACAACCGAAATTTTCAATTTTTAGCCATTAAAGTACAAAAAGAAAAGAATTATATATTATAAAAGCGTTATTTTGTCTGTCATAAGACAATTCCAATTTTCCAATTTTGTGACCAAACTATAAGAGATAGAGTGGTCATGTAAATGGATAAAATGTAGATCTTTTTAAGACAAACAAAATGCTACAAAAATCTTTCGAAAAAAGTTTTTGGTTTCCAAGATGGAGCCTTTTAAAGGGTCCAATTTTGACTTTTTCTCAATTTAAACGAAAAGTATAAGAGATGGAAGAAAACATTATATTGAGAAAATGTTGGTATTTGAAAGTTCTATCGAACGATATATCACTTATTCACAAACGCTTCAGCGTTTGCAAGATATATGCAAAAATGTGAATTTTCGGTGTGTGACGCCGACCCGCAATACATCCGAGTTATTCGGAGAAGCCACAGCGGGCTGGGAAGTTATATATTCTCCGACGATCGCAACATTAATTTGCTAAATAAATAAAGTTTTTTTTGAATGCTATATATGCAAGGGTTCCGGAGCGAAGCGACGGTACCCGGCTATTATTATTATATATTATAAAAACGTATATTATAAAACGTTATTCTGTCTGTCATTCTGTAAGCAAAATGCTAAATTACAAATTACTAAAATGTTACTGAAATAGAGAATCTATTCATAAAAATTGAAAATATATTAAACAACTGTCCAACTATACTGATTGCCGACGTAAATATAGATATTTTCAAAATGAATAAAACAATGTAGTACATAAATACGTAAAACTTATGTGCAATAATGGTTTCAAAAATCGTCTTTACGGAACAACAAGAAACTGTACAATTCATGGAAATACGAAAACAAATATAGATCATATTTTCATAAATAAACATGCAGTGCCGTAGCTAGAGGATTGGGGGCCCCGGGGCAACAAGTGATTATGGTTTCGTAAAAAAAAAAAAATTCTCTTCGTTCGGGGACCCCCTTTGCTCAGGGGCCCCGGGGCACTGCCCTGGCTGCCCCGGTGGTAGTTACGGCCCTGTAATCATGATATCAAAACACCAGGAATAATATGTAAAGAACGAATCGGATAACAGTTGAAAATGAGAAAATAACACATCCAAAAATAATCTATAAAGAACTAATCAATGATGTCAACAAAACAAAAATTCATGAAAATCTACATATATAAAAAGAAAAGTCCTGACTCACTCACTCACTGACTCATCAACGCTCACCCCAAACCCTTGGATCTAGAAAGCTGAAATTTTGCACAGAGGTTTCCTTTATGATGTAGACAAGGAATAAGGCCGGATTTTTCCAAATTCGGAATAGGGAATAATCTGGCAAACTGACGATGAAGTATATGGCGGCAACCCCAGGTGTGCGGCGCCAACCCGTAATACACCTGAGTTAAATGGAGAAGAGCAGAACGGGCTGGAAAGTCGTATATTCTCCGATCTTAATATTAATTTGCTAAATAAATAAAAGTTGTTTTTTTTTTTTAATGCTTTATACGCAAGGGTTCCGGAGCGAAGCGACGGTACCCGGCTAGTTAGAATTGATTGAAATTTCATAATGAAGAAACAAATTTTTATTGAACAATAATAGCATTGTTGTTACATCAAATTACTTTATTCTTCAAACACAAATACTCCAAAACATAAAATTCTCACCGCAATATTTCAAAAGTCTTACCGACTTTCTTTCTCAAGCTGAATATAAAATAAAAAATAAAAGGGAAAAGATTCACATCATCTTCTTCCCAATTTTCTAAAAAACAAAAAAAATTATTTAACAACAATCATGAAGTTAATGTGTACTCGAGCCGCATGAGTCGTTATCATGAAGTTAATATGTACTCCCAATTTTAGAAAATTGGGAAAAGATGATATGAATCTTTTCCCTTTTATTTTTTATTTTATATTTTATATTCAGCTTGATAAAGAAAGTCGGTAAGACTTTTGAAATATTGCGGTGAGAATTTTATATTTTGGAGTATCTATGTTTGAAGAATAAAGTAATTTGATTTATTCAAGATGTTAATGGTTATATTGTTGTTACATTATTAATATTGTATTGAATCACCTCTGCTTACAATGCATGCTAATACTGTATATGGCGCGTCAAGGAGAGAAAGAAAGTGCTGATGTTGTCTTGTGGCAGATAAGGCCAAATTTGCTGCAGCTGCTGTTCCAAATACAACGTGTTCCGTGACACTTGCATCTAGCAGTGATGTCTTAGCATGTCTCGATGGGAGATCGGAGAAAAATCTAGGGACCTGCGAGGCCATGGAAGAGTTTAAATTGTTTAAAGGCAATGCTGGAAACGACTGCAGTGTTATGACGAGATTATCCTGTTGGAAACGTGCTCTTAGCAGGCGTGAAGCAAAGGACAAAAAAAAAACGGTCTGCACGTTCTCCTGCACGTCATGTTCTGTATTTCAGAACATTTTAAATTTCTCAAATCACTATGAGAGGGAATTTCCTCATCTCGAAGATGAATGTGTCTAGAAAGATTCTGAAGGCCTTTTAAGGGCCACTAGATGAGCAGATTCATTGAACCATGGGGGTAATAGTGAGGATTCTTGACAACTAAACGTTAATCATTGGTATATCTAATGGGAATGTAGTTTCGTTGGTATATCCTGAGTTATCTTGTTTTGTTAGTTTAAAAAATATAAGAAATATACGTTAAATATAAGAGAACTTCCGACAGAATCATCACTACGATCCAGATGGAGAGCGATTCGTCTGCATGACCAACCGGCTTCTCGTGATCTCACGATGCGGCCTCTCTCGAAGTCCTGCTATTGCTTTTAGGAGCGCGTTGTCGAAGAACTGATGATAACCCGATGTGAGCGTAACAGTTTCGCAAGCAAAATATATCTTTTGAAGGCCCTTAAATGAACCATAAAGTAGCAGTTCATTCAGCTATAGGGGTAATGGTGACTTTCTTGACAACGAACCTTTAATCAATTACATATCTAATGAAAGGTAGCTGTATTTAAAATTCCATTCAAATTGGACGCTTCCTTCATAGTGCTTCCATTTATTTTTGTCACTAAATGTACTGAGATACTTCTATGGGACTTTATATTCCTTTCAGAAATAGGTTTTAAAGTTAAAAGTTGGATTGCTAAATATTACGAGATCTTAAGGGATCTTTAACAAATCCGTGATCATCTGAAATTTGATGAATTAATTGTAGATAAACATAAATACATTTGTAGTCTGATTATTTAATAAAACACATGCATTAAGTTATGTATTATTGCATATAGAATTTCTTATGTAATTAAAATTAAAATAAGCGATTATAAAAGAAATAGTAATAAAAGAAATAGAAATCATGGTTATTTTTTTTACTTAAGGTTCCCAAGGACGAGATGATCTATTGGGTGTTGTTAGGAATGTAAGTGATTTCATGTATGGGCGCTTTGTCATCTGTGTTGATGTCTCGACATAGAACTAGAAAACCTTACAACAAGTAAACGAATGCCAAAGAGATCCATCAAACATTATTACAGTTCGGTGTTTTGAAATCGTAAACCCAATCTAAGATCTTTCGTAGAGTTAATGAATACGGGATATTAAAGTTCCAAACATTTGCCCAAATACAACCACTAAAGATAGTAAGGCCATTTACGGAAAAACATCTGTACTTAAATAACAGAACTCAATGGAACTCATGAGTTAAACAGCTGAAGAATTTCAATATTCCAATATTGTAATTTATGATGTAATTTTTGTCTCAGTTTACTCAGTTTATTTGTCTCAGTTTTAGATTTTAACGTAAATTTAAAAGTTTCAGTTTTTTATAACATTAGTAAAAATGAAAATTATAAAAGAAGAAAAAGAATTATCTTAAAACATATTTCCTTTAATTTTATTTAGTTAATTCTATGTAACAGTATTCGGTTTCTTTCAATGCAGTTTGAATTTTTTATAGTTGTCTCTCAAATTTCTAGTTTTAACATAAAGGAAGAAAATAACAGATTTGGAGTAAAAAAAAAAAGAACACAGAAAAAAAATTCCTTGTAATAAATGTGGTATCATCCAAATGAGGTTGTCTAGCCTATCGAGCGTTGGAGCTTTCTGTACAATCAGCATCTTCTTCTTCTTCCTTTGCAAAGTTCTCAGATTGTGGATGTGGGGCTCATCTAATTCGCTCCGTTTGTATTGATCAGACGCTGGCGTCTCCACCGCCAAGAAGGAGCTTAACATACATAAATAACAATGCATACTGATCACGGGCCCTTGCGCACTTGCGTAATGCTTTATCCGAATGGATGGAGCAGCTACAACTGCGACGCCAGGACTAATCCAATAAGGAGGGGGTGAGTGGGAAGAAAGGCTGCCTGCTTTGTAATATTACCTTTGAAGACTTTAATCAAAAGACTACGACGATCGTAAAACTGCTACGAGATTTGCACCGCAAAGGGAGAGGTCCTTGAAAGCGGTGAAGGACGGCACGGTCAATGCTTCAAGTCACGTGTCTTTGAAACATGGAAACATGTCTGAGTTGAGAAAAATGAATTAAAATTCAAAGCTTGCAAATATTTATTAATGTTTTTGTTGAAAACAGAAATTTTATTTCTTCTCAATTTTAATTTACCTCAGACTCTCACTTATAAGAACTAAAATAATTTCCTAATAATTTGGTGTAATTAAAACCTAAATTTGAAAACTTGTTTGAGCAAAACACACGCTTAAACAGCTGAAGAATTTCAATATTTGAATATTGTAATTTATGATGTAATTTTTGACTCAGTTTACTCAGTTTATTTGTCTCAGTTTTATGATTTTAATTGTAGGGTATCTCTTAGTTATGTGAAGACAAACATTATATGATTGACTGATCAACGAGTTTACTTAACTTAAACCGGATTTCAAGTTATACTGTTCAACTGCTTACAAAAAATACATTTGCAAGTTAGTATTGTAATAAAAAATTTGTTAATCATATTTGTTAATCATAACCTGTCCATCAAGATGGCGCATTTTTTCTAAATTCTTGATATTAATTATTATCTTTTACAAACTGCCACACTCCAGTTACGAATCAAAATAATACAGCTGTAAGGAATGAGTTGCATAGACAAGCTAATTGGTCTTTTCTTTACACAACTGTTTTGTAACCTACAGCAAACAGCAAACTGTAAATTAAGCTTGTCAAATATCAGCGAAGCGTGTAGTGTTATGTCACAGGCGACAAGGATCCTCGTACAACAAACAGTCTGAGCGGATGACATGAATAATAGTAATCACGATGTTAGTACTACGATAATTGTGATGTTTTGTTTGTAAAATAGGACTGCTAAGAGAAACATTCCACACATTTATTTGGGAATCTTGACCAGGAGATTTACCAGAGCACGTGGATCCTGAAGATGGTACCGCACATCTTGAGTTGTCTACCTACCATCTGTATCATTTGAAATAATAAACTAGGAACACCGTAATTATCACGTTTTCAATAATAAATTATTTCATGAATAATATTTTTAATCAAAAAAAATCTCTAAGGAATAATTTGTAGCTATTTATTTATTAAAGGAACAGACTTCCTCTTCTCTTTACAAAGTTAAAGCTACGTTTATTCAGACATTACAAAAATGTATTCCTATAAACAATAACCCAATAATGAAAAAGCAAATTCTAGAAAGAGACACTTACAGTTATTTTTATAAAATAAAAATGTAATCTTCCCATTACCTAAAAAATATGTGATTATCAACTTGCAGGCAATATAAATAAGCAATGTGCAATGATTTTAATTTTCTCAACTTTTAAGAACTGAACCACTCCCAGTATCTAGCAACTTTTGAAAAATTTTCCTGTACGTAACATTTATTCTTGTAATACTACTTCTTAATGTTAAGTTTTTAGCCTGTATTATCTTTTACAAACTGCCACACTCCTGTTACGAATCAAAATAATACAGCTGTAAGGAATGAGTTGCATATTCAATGAGTTGTATTCTAAATATTACCCATCCTTTAAGTATTATGTTCAGGAAAAATCTAGAGTAAATATTGGCACATTCAATAATGGAAGTTTGTCAAATATTAATTTAATGAATCAGAAACGTGAGAATAAAAGTTACTTCTAATAACAAAACATCAAAATTAGAATTCAAAATAAGGCTTAGTAAATGTCTCACCAATACTGTTAGGCTTTTATAGGAATGTAAATGAAGTAGTCTATTAATTTTTTAAGAACATTTTAAGAAAGTGAAAGTACTATAATCTCGCAAAAATAAGAGTTCATCACTAAATCTGAATACATTTTTTTAATTACTGAAGGTATTTACTGTGGTAGCTTCCAGAAATCCAGTTTGCAATCTCTGATTTATACAAATATTCGTGTTCTACATTTATCCATGTCTGCCAAGAACAATTAAGGATAGGTAAGATATCATGTTTTTGCTCCAAAGCTGAAAGTCGTAGAAATGGATAACACAAGAGATATACCATTTGATTCAGAAAGAAGTTATATAAGAATTGTTGCTAAGAGATTTTTTTTTATTTATTTAATTCACAAATTAATTTCCATAACATCAGGGTATTCAATTTTTGTGAATATAAAACTTGAACACACACACACACACAAAAAAGAATCCAAACTGTTTTAATTTCACAGACTTTCTTTATCCCGCTTACGAAAATCAACAAGTTACGTTATGTTATTTAGAGACAGCCTCTTCTTAATAATAGCATTTGATTAAAAAAACTACGTAATATTTTAATTATCTAATAGTTCTGAAATAAGCTAACACATTCAGATAATTTTGGATTTAAAATACCAAACGACTTTTTACAATGGTTTATTATCTTTTTCAGTCGTTAATAATTATTCTATTTAAGCAAAATTCAATTAGAACGACATCAATTTCACCAAAGTTTTCAATTTAATGTACATCAATATATTATTGGACTAATGGTCTCTTAAAGCCAGTTTCAGAAAAAGATCAGGAGTGACGTCATTGAACCAATATCCGTCACCACGAAACATAGTCCAGCTTTCTGTAAATATCGTTCTGCAAGCAAAAGGTTTTGTATGTCGGGAAATTACTTTAATTTTGTACTGATATGTAATGACGTGTTTAAAATTATTTTTTGTGGAAATTTTCAAACTAGTAAAAATCAATCATGCTATTGGTTATTAAGAAGTCGAACTACTTGACATCAAGGCTGCCTGACTTCCTCATCAAGGCTAGGTCACACGTGTCTCCTCAAATGTTTTTCAAAGTTAATAGTAAAGGTCAGTCTTTGCGTGGTCCTGTGATTTGACTGGCGAGAATAAAATTGAAATAGGATTAATTAAAAAAACAAAAAAAGTGGAGAGGGAGGAGAAAAAAAACAGAAAAGGCAAGTAGGAGAACCGATCCAGCGGACTTTATCATGAAGGATGCTTAGACCATCTCGCCACCTCAGAATAGAGATTCCTACGCCTGACGTCACTCCCGATCTTATTCTGGCTGTAGATTCTATCATTTCGAAGAAAGTACATGCATCAATATACGAATAGTAAATGTTAAGAAAAAATGTAAATGCAGTATTATTAATATACTAATTAGCATTGAATACAGAAAGAGAAGTCTTTATACAAATATAAATTGTTTACTATTAAAAGTATATTTTGATTACACTTAGTAGACCATAATTTTTTTTTGATAGTTGGTAACATTTCTTCTCTGATTTCTCCATTATTCATATTCCTTTTTCTTCTGTCACCAAGTGAGATTTGGCCAAGACGTACGGTAATGTTCAATTTTAAGTAATTTTAAGTATGTTGTTATCTATCGTATGATATCATTAGGCTGTCACTGACTAACAAGAACTCAGTTGTTAATTTCAGTTGTCTAGCAAATGGGCAATAATAATCTCCATCTGGAACATTACTTTAATAAATATATCAATTAGAATCGTAGTTTCTTTACTGTTTTGGAAAAAAAGCCTGCTTGCTGTTCCACGGTGTTTGTAAAACCACGAAAATTAACATCGAAACTAATAAATGTTCAGTAGTTTATAGATTCATAATGGTGCTTTTTTCAACTCAATTATTCGATATACTTGAAATTTTGAATCAAAAAAAAAGTTTTCCGCATTTGACTTGAACTCCGTTTCCCTGTGTTCTGCTCTGACGGCTTTATTGGGTTTCATAACCATCTCGTTTAATTAACGTGGCCATAAAAGTAGGAATTCGGTCGGTGCCAGTGTCCACGGGAATGCGAAAGCATCAATTACACAGATTGGTCAATTGTGGACTTTTTATTCTTTTTCAGAATTGGCTACGAAGTTGCCATTGAAACTAACTGACTAATCAAAGTTTCTGCTGACAAATAAATCTAAATTAGTCTCGAACTGATTAAAATTCCTAATTAAATCTAGCAAATTGACTTCTTTTTCTTTCCCCAAAATGTTTGTTACAATTTTTCCAGTGGAAAATTGAAATTTTTACGTTCTATAACTTACAAAAACTAAAATCTACACTCTTTTAATCAAAAATATTTATTCATTATAAGTACATTACTTCGAAATGTTTTGCTTTTAAAAGATCAAGTTATTTAAATATTGACATTATAATGCAGGTTCTTAAATATTTAAAAAAAAGACAAAAAAGATAACCTTTTTTGTTAATTTTCCCAATTCATCAATCAAAATTTTAGGATTTTAGAATTTTTCCAAAACCAAATTTCTTCTTCAAAAAGAGAACCTAATTTTTTTTTTTTTACTTGCAAAGCGAAAGTTTTAACATCTCAGAAGTACAACAGAATAGTGATTACATCCACCGATAACTAACTTAGGTATTACAGATTTGGTCTAATGTCAGTAACGCCGTTTAATGTGCATTGGAAGAGATAAAAAAAAAAA
>JAFIDM010000001.1:44214067-44224440 GCA_023159025.1 Thereuonema tuberculata
AAAGGGTAGATGAACACCTTTAGACGTAAAAATAAGAACATATCTGAATGGGTCGACCATTGTTTTAGGCAAAATCACAATCCGGACCCTATAGTTAAGATTATTTATAATGTTGGAGATGAGTACAAAAGATTTATGTTAGAGTCATGTCTAATAAATTGTTGTTCTTGCTTTAACAAAGACAAATCACTAAAAGTGAATGAAATATCATTAAGTACTTAGACAAGAACTTATGATATTGTTTGTTTAAAAGAGAATTTTCTCTTAGCATTTATTTATATGTTTTCTCTTATTTTACACTTGTAAAACCTCGAAGAAGTCTTTACTGTAAAATATATCATTAAGTATGTACAGGAAATCGTTAATGAAAAACATCAGATTAAAAGCAATTTTAGATTTTAACTGATTAACGAATCTTGCTTTGATTGTCAATGATCCACCGATTTGATGTTTGTTGTTTTATTTTATTGTTTTATTGTTATCATTTCCTGGATAAGGTTTTTCTAGAGTGTCATTTATAATGTTTGTTACTTATGACATTGTTTGGTTAAAAGAGAATTTTCTCTTACCATTTATTTATATGTTCTCTCTTATTTTACACTTGTAAAACCTCGAAGAAGTCTTAGAAATAAAAGACGAACTATTGATTGAGATGAAAATGTTAGTGTTTCAGTTAATAGGTTATACACAATCCGATCAATAACGTTAAAGTTCAACAATCATTTGCTTTATTTAGGCAAGACAACTAAAATGTCCAATTCGAAACAATGATGTAATGAAACAAAAATTTTAAATTCTAAAGATTCACTGATTTTAACATTCTATAACCTTTTTAGTCTCTAATTAATAAAGACAAATCTGTTCCATTTATACGTATGATGTTACACAAGATTCATGCAATCCCATAGCGTTGATTCGACAAATAAAGTCCTAATTTCTAAATACTTTTACAGTAAATCCGATACAGCAGTGTAAAAAATTGGCACAAACCAAACCTTAAAAATTTGATTTGTCTGTTATCACTCGTCAACGGCTCGAAATTGGTTGGTTGTAAATTTTATATTAAAAGTTTTTAACAATTCTTATCTTGTGTGCTGTTCTCTTTATTTTTTAAGAATATAATTTGATTTGTTGTTAGGAAGAATTACATCTGTAATCCATCTGTAATCCACTCATTTTATGAACTGTTACTCATCTTTGTCACAACATCCATTTTGTCAATTACTATCATTAATCGTTAACATAAAAACATCGCAACACATTTTTTATGCAAATAATTGTTAAGTGACTCAGTTAACTTTTAATCTACGAAATCTGAAATAAAATCTTAAGTTGCTTTTCAACCTTTTTTAGTATTCAACAAAATTATACTTGCATTCTTTACTTAGCTGTTAAGGTTAAATTATCAAATTTTAATGATGTCTAAATGTTAGGGTATATTAAGAAACCAAGTAGATGTTTAAAGAACCTGAAATGCTGCTTCTTTCGTTAACTTTGTTTTTTTTATTAAAAGCATCAGTAGCTAATCTAAGCCAAGAAAAGTAAAAATTAAAGCACTAGAACAAAATTTAAGAAACTAAGAAGAAGAGGAACTTAGGAGAATAATACAGTGTTGACATTGTTAATTAGAAGGTTAGAAGGTTAATTAGAATTCTTAATTAACCTATTTATCATATTTACCTACTTAAAGACTGTAAAGATTCTTGGATCCCTTGAACATCTGAAATTGTTTTTAAAATTTAGAAGAGCTTGGAGGCATGATTTTGATGATATTAAGCTTTATTTTGAAGATTACCAATCCATTGCACAGCAAATTTTATTGCTGACAACTTAGCTTAAAATATTAGGAGCATAATTTTGAAATTTGTATCTTAAGACACTGTTCTATGGAATAACTGTCCGAATTCATAATATACTACTAGCTCCAATTCCCAATTTTGATTTAGAAATACAAATATTTATATCACCAATGTATGTGTTTCCGCGTGTGGCACCAAGAGTAATATTTGGACTTTTCTTTAATGATGGGTAAACATTTACAAGTAGAGATTTATCTCTAGAAAACATGTTAATTCCATTCTCGCATATTAAATCTATATACATATAACCAGTTAAAAGTAAAAATTTAATATTCTATTTTGAATTACTAAAGGAACTGACATTAATTTGGGAATCAGTTTCAGTTATTCGATTGCAAGTATCCTTTGTGTTTAGAGGATCTGGTCTACTACACTCCTTCTTTAGATAATACAATGTAAATACCAGGAAGCTGTCCCTGAAAAAAAAAATCATTGGCTATATTACACCATTGTATAATATTTTATATATTTCTGAATATATTTCTGCCCCGATATTATTTACCTATTTGTTTAACGATGCATAAAATATAATTAACATATTTCTTGAAGTCTAATTTCATGTCTAAATGTCTGCCAAGATATTTAAGAGAGTCAACCCATTCAGTGTTTTCCTCCATCGATAGCAATGGAAGGATGATTATATTAATATTTCTTTGTAAACAACATTGCTTTTTTTTCTCTTTATAGACCGTAGCATTTTTAAAACTAATTTGAGACACTCTGATAAGCGTTTTATTATGTATAAGAGTTTCAAGCGCATTAAAGAAATTTTGTATATAATTTCAACACAATGCAAATATAAAATATTGTTGTTTTTTTTCGAAATAAACTTTAAAAAAAAAATTAATTTAAAAATTGATGAATAAGTATTATAATAAAAATCCAAGTTCATACGATTTCTTTCTTAATTCTATAAAATCTTTAGAATTTTTTAGGAATCTGCTAAAGAAAAATTCCATATAAATAAGATTTAGTTCTTTAATTACAATAACATTCTTAAAATCATCCATAACTACACAGCTGCTTCACAGCTTTTCAGGTTATTTCGTTCTTCTAGTTTTTCATTCTAAGTTTTGTTTAGTTTCAGAGTTAAGTGTTAAAATATCAGCTTACCTTTTCAGGACTTAGGACCTATCTGTCTTGACGTTATTATGCATTCTTGAAAGATTGTAATCTTAAAACATAAAAATGGTAAGTGAAATTACTTGAAAAAAAAAAACTTAGTTGAAAATAAATTCAAATAATGAATTCTAAAAATAAAAAAAGAAGAAAAGAATATACTATTAGGAATGTTCTAATGTTCTAGTACCTTCCCCTATTTTTTTGTCCCTTAAAGCCTAGTTAAGCCTATTTTACGAGTGAGTATTTTATTCCATCTAAGCCCAACTCATCTTAAGAGCATCTTCCTGGTGGCTGAGTTCTCTTTTTTTTTATGACTGCTGAAGAAACTTGGGTTCATTTTGGCTACTTGGGTCCATTTTCTTCTTCCGTTTATTTGTTTTTGTTTTTACGGGTGGCTGGGTTTCTTTGGGTTTCATATCAGAAGCTACACCACCTACGCTCGAAACCATCATCCTTTAATCCGTTTTGTTTTTTATCACAGCATCATTTTTGACCCGCAGTGTTACGACTCTTGCAATGTGACATCCTCTCAGCTCCGAATTACCTCGAGAATTGATAAGGCGGTTTTACAAAAACCAACATTGCGTCACTTGAATTATTATCCCAAAGAACACTTTTAAGTTTTACTTTTTTTTTTCAGAAAGCTGTAAAATGCATTTATCTGAATGCAATTTGAAACAAATTCAGTGAATTTTATTTACATACTAAAGAAATAACTCTTGAAACGATCCTAAGTCTTTTTTTCTTTCAGTAGTATTTTTTAAAAACCTTTTATGAATGTATTTGTTCTTAATCTTCCCTAGCGTTATTGCTTATTCTTATTGCTCTTCCTGTCAATTTTAACATAATTAACCAGCTTCAGACTCAATTCATTGAAATTTTTGTTATATAAAATATAGACAGTACAATAATTGTAGCAATACTAGGTTCAACTATTAACAATACAGGGTGTTTACAAATGATTGGAGTGGTTTCATGTCTTTGTAGTGGCCACATTCATAGTGGCCACATTCATAGAGTTCTGCTGATCGAGTTTGTTATTATAAGACAAGCATTTCTCAAAGTTTTGTATGAATTGCCTGGAAGGTATGTTTCCGCCTCCAACCACGAGATCTCTGAAGTTGCAAAAAGGCGACGAACAATGAAAAAGCGTATGTTGTCTTCGGATTCCATGCAAGTCAATCTGTCACAACAGTCCAGCGCCACTTCAGAACGAAGTTCCATAAAGATCCACCTAGCGCCAACTCCATTCGACGATGGTATGAACAATTTGCCTCTGTAAAGGGAAATCAACGGTCGTTCTCCTGTGCATGAAGAAACAGTTGAGCGCGTACAACAAGGGTAAAAGTGTAAACAAGGGTCAAAGTAAAAGATGGTCTTTCTACCATCGTTAAAGAGCATATTCAAACTTTTAATGCTAAAAGCTAACTAAATTGGCCACAGTAGCACATTTTTATAATACAGACCAATTGTGATAAAGCTAAACTGTCGTTATTGTCGGCATCACAGTGGAACCTCCAAATCAAAAGTAAACAATAAAAAACCTCACTAATAAAATATTGGTGGTGAAATTCATGTGCTAGCATTCCGCCGGCGATTATTTCTATTAGCCTCAGTACGAGATCTCGTTGTTTACTGGTGAGTACTACTAGCTGATGATCGCCAAAGAGCGTGAAACAGCTGTTCTAGTATGTCACTTGGTAAAGACTTGATTCACCCATTGTTGTCTGTACTGTCATTACTTAACCATCACTATGAGAGAATCATAGTTGAAGCAATTGCCATTAAAAATTTTAACCGTTCGAACACTATAACAACAGGAAGTACTGTTAGGTTATAATAATTACACTAACAATAAACAATTGTAATTCACATCCTTACTCTCTTCCCCTTCCCAAATTATGAAGGGTTTTTTTATCCCAATTTTTAAATATTTTCCCCCGCTTTTATTATATATTCATTTTATTTCACTCATCTTTTTCTTTCCATCTCAATTTCTCATATCAATACATTCTTTTTTGTAATTTATCTTATCATTTTTCTCATCTTTCCTTTCTTCGTTTTAATCTTTCACTATTCATCTCGTCCTGTTTCATTATCTTTTTCGTTCTGTTTAATCTTCCTTTTGTAATGCAAGCATCTTTCAGTTAACGTAAGTAAATTAAGTAATTTCCGTCGAACTTCATCTCGCAACAAGTTGCTTCAATGAACTTCGAATTCGAATCATAAATCCATTGCACTCTGTTTACCATACAAAATTGTTGCATTCTTCAATATAAATTCTCGGTTCAGTAAAGCTTTTTTTCCCCCATTACTGTTTCTGATAAACCATATACTTTCGTCAATGTTGATGTCATCATCTTGTCTATCAATTTCCTTTTAATCTGCTTTCTGATTTTCCAGCAGATAAATCCAAACAACTTGGCAGCTAAATAAACACTAAATCTAAATAAGTAGCTGATATCACTTTTTTAATTCTTGTTTCCGAAATCCCATCTGTTTTTCTGATAAAAAGTAGTTCCGATAATCGTAAATAAAACAAGAACTTCTTGATGAATTCTATTGAATCTTAATTATTGAAAATAAAAAATAATTAACCTAAAGAATTTTAGCAAATAAATTCACAGCATTCTTCAATATAACTTCTCCCCACTAGTTTGCTTCTGATACAGCAAAAACATAAGATTGACTTTAAGAATACAATTTCATAGTAAGATTAATTAACTTTTTATCCTCTTGTCGAAACCTAAACGAAGAATAAGAGATCTCGAATTTTTCTGCAAGAGTAAAAGGACAGCAGATTCCAATTTACTTTGAATTAGTGAAGCAAAACTAATATTAATTTACGTTTACTACATTACTTCCACTGAATGAAAGCACACAGGTAACAACATGCAGAGATATTTCATTAGATACCCAAGACGAAAACCAACAGCATCACTTATTAAGTCTTCTTTCTTTTCTCCATAACATATAACCATTTCTTAATGATAATTCAAAAATCGAATTTATCCAAAATAAGTTAAAATGAATACGTAATTCTGAGAATTAGAGTCTATTTTAATTGATTATAAAATGCGTATTTACTTAAGATAACTTTTTTGCCAATTTTTAGCAACCCATTTGGGAACTATTGCGTTTAACCTGTCTGTCCTTCCGTCCGTCCTTGTCTGTCATCTCCCTAACAACTCCCTAATAACGGAAGGTCCGATCAGCAAACGGACTTCACCATCGTGTTCAGAAGCCCAAACAACATAGGAATCGAGTATTTATTTCAGCCTATCCGGAAAAATGTGGACAGAGTCGACTTGTTTGTTTCCGCAAGTTTGGGATTTTTTTTATTATTTTACTTCTAATTTTGAATTTCGAAGAATCCAGGCACCTGACTAGAAAAACCGGCTTCAGTATCCGGCAGAGTTAAGAGATTTTTTTCCCTTTTGCTTCTCTTCGACTCAGTCTTCTGTCTCCTGGTTTTCTTTTCTTGGGATTAAAAGCGAGCGAGCACCGGACTGGACTTCTTATAAGATTTCGTTTCATCCAATTAAAGGGTGCTGAAGCATTACCTCTGATTACCTACCCTCTGATTAAAATAAAGGTTCGATGCTAGAATGATGAAATTATAATAAAACAAATTATTTTATTTCCAAATTAATTGCGAATTTTAATATAATCATTTAGAAGATATAAAAAGATAAACGATTATGTATGAAATTAAAATTGTAAAATTATATCCTTAATTTAAAAAAAATCAATTAGTTCTAAAATTGAAAATTGGAAATAGAGAGTCAATTTTAAAAACACCTGTTCTGATTTGACCTCATGGCCGTAAATAAATTCATTTAGGAAAAGATACAAAAAAAATATATTTTTTATATTTTTCAATAAGGCCTGATAGGTTCAGCTCCAGTTTTGCTATACAACAAAAATATTTTCGCAATTATTTTTCGACCATCTGAAACCTTTAGTTGGGTAACATCCTTATAAATATTATATGCAAGTCTTGCAGATCTTTATGCTTTGTTTTGTAGACTCTGTTTCGATAAATCCATAAGCAAAGAAATCATCAAGCCGCCAAAGATCTGTTATATTCTTCTGGAAATAGTTTATTGACATGTTCTCCACATTGTCATTGTCATTGACACTATTTGTGACAAGTTGCCCCATTTTACCATCTAAGAACAATGATCAAATGGCATTATATACGTATTACAATTGAGACTGTTGTAATCATAGAAACATAGTCGCAGATCTGTAGCTTTCTGGGTTGAAAGGATTGCAAACATTACGGGTAATGGGGATTTTGGTAAGCCCAATTTATACTCTACATCTATACTCTATGCCTCTAGAAAAACAGAAATGTACATCTGTCCTCTGAGTATCTAGAAATCCAGAAAGTCCTCTTAATACCATTTTCCAAAAACAAACATTTTATTGTTCACTTTTTGAAGGATTTAAATTAAGATAAAAACTAACATATTTATATTTCAAATAATTCATATAGAAGAAACACGAAATTAGAATTAATTTTCATGAATTTTGTTTTAAAGAAAGTACACGGAGTAATTCTATTTAGCGTTGCTTAAATTGTATCAAAGAGTAAAAACTATAGACTCAAGTTACCTGAAAGTGGATAAAAACCAAAAAAAAAAAAAACTATTGATATTAAAGGAAAATTAATTAATACAAATGACGAAAAATAAAGTACAGATAAAGAGGGTTTGGAAAAAGAATATTATGCATGAAACAGCTTTTCACAATAAACGATGGAAATCACATGCTCTATAAAATATGTCTTCTCTTTAATTGCTAGTAATTGAAATATAAAGTAACTTTGAAATAACCAACGACCTCCTTAGGTCTCAGGGGATACATTTAGAAGGTAAACAATGAGAAAGAGCCATTGGAAGATCAAAGGTCAAGCAATCATGAAAATGACCTTTTCTTTAGTGTATGCAACTCAAAGTAATCTGAATAATCCTCAGGAGACTTCTTTAAATTTTGTAATTGCAAAAAAAATGTTGTTTGTTTGAACCCACGACCTTCGCGTCATTAGCACGACTCTCTAACCAACTGAGCTAACAAACCACCTACAAAATTCATACCACCTACAATTGAGCTAACAGAAAATCTTTTTCAAGGAAGTACTACAGTCGAAACAAAACATTGTTAAAACGGGAAAATTTCTTAAGAGAAAGGCGTAGAACAATATATACAACTCTCCTACAAAAAAAACAAAAAAGATAAAACAGATATTTTAAAAGTAGTAATTTCCCAATCACTTGCACTCTATAGGCTAAAACGCACTTCAGCGTTTATCTCCGTCAATCGTTAAGTTTATGTAAGATAAACATCCAATCACAGAGCAATGACGTATTTCTACAACTTTTGAAGATCGAAAGCAAATAAGCCGGCGCCATTTTGTTCACCGCTTCGTTGGGATCGAAGGTTTATTACGAATTAAATATCACATTGAGGAGATTGTTTTTCGAAAATAAACAATATTTTTACTGAAGTAAATTAATGCTATGCGTCAGAATGTGCAGATCTCACCTTTGTAAAGAAATTTTGCATGTAAATCAACATCAAAGGTAGCGTTAGCCAATCGGAGTGTGTGTGTTAAGCAACAGCCAATCCGAGAGCATTGATACAAATTTTGCCGGGAAAACGGAATATTAGCAATTGTGATCGCCATCCATGTTCTTGCAATGTTTTATTAGCCCAAAAATGCGCTAAACGATGGCAGATACTCCGTGAAAGATATTAATTAATGCATTCATTCTTCATTTAATACTGAAATCGAAATTAGAATTGATCGTCATTTATAACTTTTAAAGCGTTTACTTACATTACAACGCATCTCCTGCACTAATAAATTAAATTCCCCGAGCTGATCTCTCTTCCGCAAAACCACATCTTCTTTTTGGTTTTGTGTTTCAAGACCAAGCAAAATAAATGCATGGCCATGAAAAGTCGCTGATCTTCGTGGAGATTCATGTTGAACAATTGAAATGCCGCCATAATGACGTAGAAGAATTTCCGTTTCCTCTTTCGGTCTACTTCCGTTTCCACTTGCCGTTAACTTGCGAACGACAAAGTGCGCTCTGATTTTGCCGCTGACGGATACAAGACGTTTACATAAACACAACGCACACGCTGAAGTGCGTTTTAGCCTTATATTTTCTTTTCGTTACGAACTTTTTTTAATTAAAAACGTTAAACTACATTGTCAGTAATTGAAAAAGAATATTGATTTATATTTTAGGCGTTCCCTTCTCGATGATCGGCTCTGTTGACCTTTTTCTATTACAACCAGAACCCTTACATTCCATGCATTTCCCACTCTTTCGATATATTTATCTTATTTCCACGATCTTCCATGCGCCTCTGCGACCAAACGCATCATTCAAATACATAGGCCTATTTATCGTCCAATTATGTAAGAATCAAGATATTTAAAGCAAGCTTGTTCCATCCTACAGTACTATAATAGTACAGTATATTTGCATTTTACAATATACTGTATAATGTGCTTTTAGCCTTCGCAAGTGATTTATAGCACGTTTTGGCAAAAATAAGACTGGCTTCCCATTTCGACGATTTTTGGTTTTGATTCCTAACCTGTCTAATAAATGGAGGATTCTGTATTTTTATGCATTCTAAATATTTTACTAGTAAAACTAAATTTGGAGATTCCAAAGATGACAAATATAAATGTGGCTTTTTTTGCAATTCATGGAATTTTATTTTCATAAAATAGCATTTGTATGACTCAGCTAATAATTACTGATAAACTATGATTAGCAGTCATTAAATTGAAATAAATACATATAAACTGAACATTATTTAATTTAAATTTTATTTTATATTTTCTTACAGTATGTTTTTCCCCAAATTACATTATTAAGGAATATTGATAAAACAACTATTTTCATTGACCAAAATAAAATCTTATAAGCTAGTACAAAATTCTTATATTTCTTTTCGTAACAGCTTACTAAATGTGATAAAAAGCCTGGATTGTTATCTAAGTGTTGGTGAATTCTTCTAAAGGCTAAGACTATCTTTTATGATGGCTTTCTTGCAGATTCCTCAGAGGAACTCTATAATAGATGGCCCTGAATCTCATCACTTTGCTGCTGTGATCTCTAATGTGTTCTTCTGGAAGAGGAAGATCATATGTCTTCGATTCTGTCAACAGTTTAGAAGGAAGCCGCTTCTGACCTCCACAGCCACCGGAAAACCTTAAGGGATTAATTGTGACTAATCGGTTTGCAAGATCACCACAGCCTTGGAATTGAGCTCGTGAAACCCCTCAACCATAATTACACGAGCTGAGTTGATTATTCACTCAATCCCAGAAAACTTCCAAAACTTCCATCCGCCTTCCACCTA
>JAFIDM010000001.1:44244440-44270911 GCA_023159025.1 Thereuonema tuberculata
AAACATTTTTTTTCCTCAGTACTTCATGTGTATTTCATTTTGCAGTGGTATTTACTGTTAATGATTTGGCAAATCTAAGGTAAGCTTAAGAGGGGGGGGGGGGTGGGTGGCTTATTTGTTTTTGTTTTGGCGGGGGGGGGGGGGGTGATTGTCTAAAATGACTAAAAATGTGCTTAGTAATACTTGAACGGCCCCAAAAAACGTATTTTGGCAAATAAAACTTCCATTCCAATGACTTCAAGAAATGTTATATTTATTTCTAAATGTGCAAATTTCTATACATGTATGTTGTTTTGTAAAGTGTCCTTAAAAAATTTTATTATTAATCCTTACCACCATTATTTAATTGTGACTTTGAGTTAGATTATTAAAGAAATTTAGCATCAATAGATGCAATTGTTGAATCTAAGGACCGTATAAAAAAGATTATTAAAATAGCTATTTTTTTAACGTAAAAGAGACAATTTTTTATTATAAACAGGTTTCTTTTAGAGCATTTTACTTTGATCAGTGTATATGATACCGCTAAAGTGCAGAAATTAGTTATTCTACAGATTATCTAGGTAATGTGCAGATTAACTAGGGTGATCCGTTAAAGTGCCGAAAATTGTTTCATTTCTCACATTACCTAGGTAATCTGCACATTATCTACTAGGCACTCGTTAAAGTGAAAATAAGATCTTTTTTAAAAAATTTCTGTTCGCTTAAATTAACATAATGTTATTTATTTATTTTTCGATATCTAAAGAATCAAGTTATACAATCAAACAATCAACAAATTAGTCGATAGATTTCAATCATCAATCAATTAAAAAACTATAATAGGAAGAATCAAACAGTTTAAAATATTATTATTCAAATTTTGAGGTGCGAAGGAACGAACTGTGTATTCCGATTAATTAGCATTCAAAACAAATTTCATCCGAATGAGGTCCGAAGGACCGAAGTGTTTATTCCGATTAGCTGTAGGTTAGGTTAGTGAGGCATCGTCAGCTGCAGGATGTATCTGTTGGTAACTTTTGAAACAATTTCTTCCCTTTAAATTTTTTCACTTTGAGAAAAACAAACTTTTGAACTTTAACGATACGGAAGCCGTTAATGTGCACATTACATAGGTAAATTGCGGAAAACTCTTCATTCCACACATTAACGGAGCAAATCAGTTAATCTGCAGATTAGCTAGGTAATATGCACATTAACGGCTTTCGAGCTTTAGCGGTAACATGTATGTATATATATATATATATATATATATATATATATATATATATATCCTCATGTTTGTGATAAATGCAACACCATGAAGCAAACATGCAAAACATGAAGTGAAACTTACAGAAAATGTAAAGCACGGTATGATATGCTAATGATTAAAATTTGGGAATGATTGCGCATGCCTAGACTCAGCAGCGTCCTCTAAACTGTCGTGCAAGAGCATATAAGTAGAGGACTATTGTTCTCTCTCTCTCTCTCTCTCTCCTCAGCTCGATGAACCTCCAAGGTTCTTGGCTGCAAACACAGTCTTCCTCCATTCCAATCTGTCTCCAACTCTTTCACTCCAGTCCGTCAGATCTTGTAAGTCCTTGATGACGTTGTCTCTCCATCGCTGTCTTGGCCATCCTCTCAGTCTCTTTCCTGGTGGAATGTAGGTGTAAGCTTTCTTTACGTTTCTTTCCGCTTCCATCCTTTTAACATGCCCGAACCATCTCAGTCTTGAGGCTTTCATTTCATTGACAATTAAAGGTGACCTATAGAGCTCATATAGTTCCTTATTGTGTCTTTTTCTCCATGCACCAGTTTCTCTATCTTTAATGGGTCCAAATATTTTTCTGAGAATTTTATTTTCAAAGTATTGTAGTAATTTTTCATCGGAAGCTGTGGTACTCCAGGTCTCAGCCCCACAGAGGACGATGGGTCTAATGCAAGTTCTATATAAGTCTGTTTTTATTCTTGTAGATAGTGCTTTTGACCCTAATAGATGTTATAAGCAGTGATAGGTTTTATTTCCCGAATTTATTCTTGCTTGTATTTCTCAGTTTGTTCTATTATCATTACTAATAAGTGAGCCCAGATATTTGAAGGAATTTACTTTTTTGAAATGCATATTGTCAACTTTGAAATCCTTGTCGTTTGTACTTGATCTTGAGACCATCAAATATTCTGTTTTGGTTTGATTCACCTGAAGCCCAATCTTTTCTGAAGAATGTTTAAGATTTTGAAATGTACAGAGGACTATTGTGGATCAGATAATTAGTTTCTCATCGTCAGTGAGTTGTACACGTCTACTGGAGTCACTATGCCTCGTCGACGTCAAAGGGTGCCTTATAAGCAAGCTACGGAGTTTGAACGGTGCCGAGTGATCGGCTCGCGTGAAGGAGGATTTTCATACTGCGAAATTTCTGATAGTACGGGGCATAATGCCACGACAGGAATGCGAAAGCAATGGACTGACGAGAACAGGAGGTTCAACAAGAGAACAGGACGAGAACAAGAGAACAGGACGTTCTCTCCATCTTCCAGACTGCATTGTCCAGCGTCGTCCTGCACGAACGATAGGCGTAATGGTTTGCGGAGCAATTGGGTATCATAGGTGATCTCGGCTGCTACGAATTGTGGGCACTCTCAACAGCAACCGCTACATCAGGGATGTTGTGAGGTTGAAGTCGTATCCTTCCTTCAGCACACTCCTGGAGCCTTATTCCAACAAGACGACGCCTGATCACATGTTGTCAGAAATGTCCAGGCAGTCTTCGAAGCAAGGCAGATACGTCTTCTTCCCTGGCCTGCATGTTTGCACGTTATGTCACCTATTGAACATATCCTGGGATATGGTTACCCGACAACTAGATCGTCATTGTCATCCAGCATTGAATACCGATGAACTGTGGACTCGGATAGAAGCAGCCTGGCAGGCATACCTCAGGAAAACATCCAAGGCCTGTTTGATTCGATGCCACGGCATACAGCAGCTTTTATTGCAGCTAGTGGAGGCTTTACACCTTTTTGCAAGTGTTGTTGCATTGCTCTGAAACTTTAATCGTTTGTTTGTTTCACTATTAGTAATGTGTGTAATAAATTTCTTTCCATTCTGATGGTTTCTTCAGGGTGTTGCAATTTTCACAAACATAAGTGTTATTGTTATTGTCCACCTTGTGCATTCTTTTTTTTTCCTTCATTTGCTAAATCTACTTCATTTTCTTTTTGAAATACCCAAATAGGGGAGTTTCACATGCGTAAGATAAAACATGAAGAAAAAAAGTAAATATTGAATAATTTACTAACGACTTGAATTATCATTTACGGGTTATATTTACTGTTATCATCTATGATGCTGTATTAGTTTTGATCTGTCGTATTTACTCAGTGATAATCCATTTCCCAATCAAAGGAGTGGTTGGGAAATTCTGCATTTCAGGTAATTGTCCTCCTTTAATATCCAATCAAAGTTCAAAAATAAACATTTATCAACCAGAAAAGAAAAACTAATATATAGTTGGTTTTCAGATGACCAAACATGAACATGAAACTTAAATACAGGTTAACGAGAACTACGCGATTCTTCTTGATCTGTTACACAGCAATTTAATTTAAGGAAACATGATTTAACATAACCTTGGCAATTTTGAAATCTGAATTTCGAAACCTAATCATCTCTTTAAAGTATTATAAATCCTGTAATTCTCGATTCAATCAGAGATTTCTCTCTCTTCAAAATCATAAGACATCATGACGACAATAGTTAACAGCTACGGGAATTTTATGACGATATATCTACTCGAATGAGCAATATATTTATAACTGCAAATTAAATCTATAATTGGCTATAATTTCAATTTCACTACATTGAGGGATTATTGATCTCTATATTCCCTACCAACACTTAACCAATGTAACTGATTCCGGCTACAAAATTTTCAAATCAAACTACAGTAAAACCTCGTTAAGTCGTCACCCGGATAAGACGTCACTCCATTTAAGTCGTCGTTTTCCTTTGGTCCCTTCAAGGTCTCGTACCCACTAATGTAAAATAAACCTCCTTTACCCGTCACCAAATTGAATTCTACTCCGGATAACTCGTCACCCCAAAAATGGCCAAAGTATCTTTCTTCATTTTGCATGCCATCGTGTTGTCTTTTCAGCCCCGCCCCTTCACTTTAAGAAAGCCAAGCCTTTACGGGGAATTTTCGACCATGCCTGTCACTTCATTCCTTTCCTACCCCTTCGGAGGATTTGGGTTCTTGGAATCTCGCTGCTAATTCTTCAAAGCACACTTCTTGCTGCGACTCTGTCGAGTGTAGACGATCCTGAGTGTGACTTAATTTCATAGCGAGTAAGCCCCACTATAAAGGCTATTTTTTCTCTTGCAATTTCATGGTTCGATTACGTTTTTAACATGCCAGGGAAACGAAAACTTACTTCGTTATCTCTTAAAGAAAAAAAAGACTTAATTGCACTTTTTGAAAAATCAAATGTTTCGAAAACAGCTTTTGCCAAAGAACATCGTATTCCCAGGACTACATTAAACGATATTCTTTCATCGAAACAAGTAATTGAAGAAGCTGACTGCAAAGACAAAAGAAAGAGAATGAGGAAATCGAAGTTTGACGAGATCGAGGAGGTTTTAGTTCGATGGCTAAAACATGCCAGATCGCAAAATGTGCCTATTTCTGCCGTGATTCTCAAAGGAAAAGCCATGGAAATTGCTATGGAGTTGAACCTCGAAGATTTCGGCTGCAACAATGGTTGGCTGGAACGTTTCAAAGACAGACATTGCCTTTCTTTTAAAACGATTAAAATGTGGTACCGGTAACTATAAAAAGGTTTTTATTTTTTATTAATTTTCACTCATTCATTTGCATGTACTGATTTCTAAAAATCTTGTTTTTCTCACCGAATCCTATAGCAATTCATGAAAATAATCTACTGTATTTCCATGTTTTTTTTTTTTTTTTTTTTCAAAAATTCCCACTCCGTTTAAGTCGTCAAAAATGTTTAGTCCCTTGAGTGACGACTTAACGAGGTTTTACTGTAGTTAATTTGAAACAATTTTTAAGAAAATTGTCTAATTATTAAATTTAGTTTCAAATTTTTAGTTTATCATGTTTCTCGCAACAAACAATGATTATTGTTATCAATTTTCGACTGAAGTACAAAGAAATACTTGAAAGTAGAGTTTGTCAAAGCTATTTTTTTTCAATCTGATTCTTCCTGAAATCAGTCGATTGACAGCCAACATATGCAAAATGCAGTAGCCTTCTCCTTACTTCCGACAGATATAAGATAGACCTTTACATCCGCTTCTCTTATTATCTTCTCTGTTGAGTATCTTTGGGCTCCGGAAAGGGACAGAAGAGCACTCATCCTTCCGATTGTAGAGATTGCAGAAACGAAGCTTCCTGTGCTTCCGATGTCGGAGATTCCCTCAATTCTATAAGCTGACACACTACTCTTACAACATTATTTTCTGTTTGAATAGGTAAGTTGTTTACAGAAAGTCTAATTCAAATACCCGTATGATAAGATCAAACACAAAAGTTTTTATGATCAAACAAAAAAGTTTTTAAAAATATATTTTTTTCGCGACAAACAAAAATGCAGCACGAAATACAAGTGGTCGTCGCTTCGATGAGAACAAAAATACAACAAATCAACAGAGAACAGCAAATGTAAATATCTTATTTTTTATGAATTCTAATTCTTTGTTCAGCGCTTTTTCTGTCTCTGCTACATATCAAGGATATTATAAACATTAAACCAGACCTCAGTGGTAGCTTAGTTATATATATATGAATAAAATGTATAAATATATTTCTATTCCATATATTTCTTAATTATATGTGTATGTATGTATGTATGAATGTATGTACTGTATGTATGTGTTACAAGTCTATTTTCTAATTATTCTATTCGTTTTGGTTGCGTATAGACTTAAAATACCTTTAAAACAGTATATAAGCAAAACACTTGCGAGATAAATTCTAATTCATGTTATTCCAAACTTTATTAACAATTAATATCCAGCCGCTGTTATGCCAGTCACAATCTGAACGGTTTTTTTTTTTAAAAAAATAAAAGTTGAACAGAAATTATATTCTTTTGTACCTTCAATATTTATAAATTTGCTAGATCATTTTTAAGTATTTACATTATAAACTTATGCAATGAAAATCTACTTGATATTTTAAATGTTTTTCCACAAGCCGCCATCTAGCGGTACTAACTTTAACTATTACCATTCCCAAACTATCTACGTATATAAATTCGGCATCTTAACCTTCAATTAATAGTAGGATATGCTGCCATTGCTTGCTTGAACTACAATTATGATCGATATGACAGAACTGAAATACGGCTCACAAATAACAATTATCTTCAATATTACGAAAAAACTTCTGTACTTTTCAAGTTCACTATACAATTAATGAAAACATATTCTGTTTGATAATTAATCTATCAAAAATAATAAAAAAATACGAAAAACAACTTTAGCGAAGCAAAACAATGAAATAAATAGTCCTCTAGCCCAATCTCACCAAACAGAAATTTCGTGGATTTTACCGAAAACAAATTGCAAACTCTACAGATTATCCATATTGTTAATGAACTGTACCGAATCATCGTTAGTATCCAAAGCAATGATTCTCAGCTTTCTGAAGTTTTAAAAGTTAGTTTAGAAGGTTCAAGAAGCCACTGTGTTACCAGCATGTCGTCTTCAATTACCATAATTCCCAGGAGTTAATCTTTACGAATTCCTGTCACGTCAAATCAATGATCTCTGGGAAAACACTCCGAACGAAAGTCTCTGATGAATTTACCCACAACTTGGCTATTTGCCATTCAAACAGCATCGAATAAAATGTGTTTGTGTAAGTAAAGTTGTAAATCTTTTTCAAAGTTACCAACAAAGTACTTACGAAAAAAATAATTTTTATTTCAGCTTTTATACATTTGTGAAGTTACTGTTACGTAAGAAATTTATTAAAATAAATAAATATAGATTTTTAGTCTTTGTTCTTCTATTATCTTCCATTATGAAAATGCAAAATATTTTAGTTCTATCACAATTAAATGCCAATCGCGATTAATTCGATAAAAAATTGGGAAAAAACGAACAAACAGCTTTTTCTGTACATGATATCTGCTGTTTTAAAGATTTTTGAATAAGTAATAAACCATAGTAAATAATAAAGACATTTGAAAAAATAAATACACCTGAATATTTTTTATTTTATTTATATTTATTTTAATATATTATTACAAAACGTAGTCCTGTTAGGATTATAATTAAATCCCAACAACAGGTGCTAGGAATTAAAAAGACAAAACAACAGTTAAATAAACATAATAAATCAAAAACATAGAAATATCACAAAGTCAAAAAATTATCATTATCCTAAGTGAGAAAAAATATCTATAATTTTAATTCTAGTCAACCAAAGGAGTGAAATTTATTATTAACCAATTTCTAATATTTTTTTTTTAATTTTGAAATTTTAGAAAATTTTAGCAATTTTTTTTAGATTTATTTTATTTATCACTTCTTGATAATTATTTGAAAGTTAAGTATTTTTATTTCTCACGACTTTTTTTCTTATATCAAAAACGAAAAAAAAAATTTTTACTATTTCCAATCAGAATAAAAATCAAGTTCTATTTGAAAAATCATTTTCTTTTCAACCCCAATAAAAAAAAGTACTTTCCATTTGAACAGCTCTTCAAACAGAAAGTACTGTTGATGTAGATTAATCCCTACATGACAATCTCTTTAAAATATATTGAAAGGGGAAGTAATGAAAGCGTTCTTCGTCATGTCTTTTCAGAAGTTCAACTTTGTCCTTTGAAGAGTAATTGCACTTTATATCGGCCGTAAATGGTGTCTTTGAGAACTTAATCCAACCTATTCAACAACTCACAACTTAACCAGAGTCTTTTCAAGAAACTTGACGGTCTAATCTTGCTCTTCAAAACAAGACTTTTAAGTGTATCGATTTAAACCAGACAAATAACTTTCCCCGAACGAGGCAGAGTTTTAAACATTTAAACGTGATGATCAGATACAGTTTATTAATGACATTGATTGATTTATGACAGTGTTAGGTGACATCAAATATTTCCATTCTTTATTGCTCTACAATGTAGTAACTATGCTACATCGCAGGTTTAAAAAGAGCACTCGAAGTGTTTCGAGCCACAATAATAAATTACGTAATGTTTCATAATGATCGGAAAAAATTCTTCGATAGTTAAATGAATTTAACATAATAAAGCAATTGCAGTTAATATATTAGTTCATCACAGTCCGCATCGTCACGGCCGAGCGGTCTAAGGCGGCGGTCTGCCGTGTGACCAATGTGGTGGGACCTGAGTTCGAATCCCGGATGAGGAAATGGATGTCTGCTTTCTTTCCTGTGTTGTTTCCTCCTTCGGCTTTCGCTTTTATCGCCGTCTACGGCATCTTTGGGTTACCTTCTGATCTGGGTTGGTGTCAGGAAGCCCCCTTGCCAAAACCGATTATTGAGCAAGCGATCCTTGCTCATCAGCGACCCTATGCAGTGTGGGAAAAAGCTGTAGGCGATATTAGTTCATCACACATTCTTTAACAGTGCTCATTCTATCTCTGTAACTTATTTTATTAATTTTAAAATAAAATATTTATTCTTTATTTTATTATTGATTTAAGCTAAAAAAATTCAATTTTTTTTTATATGTTATGGTATTTTAACTTCATTTAAACCATACATTACTTCGTTACATTAGGATTTTGTATCTATAGTTTTCGAAAGGCTTTTAGAAGACTCTGCTGCCATTATTGCCAGTAGGGGTATGCATTTAACATTTCACTCTATGCCATTTAACATTTTTAGCTATATTTTTTGTTTAATCAAAAGGACTCATTATTCCAGACATACAATGTTTACAGTTGTCCAGTATATATATTTTTTTTTACACTAAAAAAAATATTATATTCAAATTTTTCTCTTCAAAAAAGCTTTTTTTGTTGTTGTTGTTGTTGTTGTTTTTTAAAACGATAAGATAATTCTGGAAGTCCTTATATTTTATGAGCTAAAATATTTGGTTAAGAATCCTTACTTCGTAAGTACAAAACATCCAATACGTTCTTTCATAATTCTTTTGCTACTTCTTTTTATTTCAGAGTCAAGTATTGCTCAAGGAACGAGAGAAAAAAACACTATGATAATTAGAATTTTCAAAAGTTACAAAAAACACTATGAAAACTAAAAATTAAGAATAAGATGAGTTTAAAAATGTTCATGAAGATAAATGTTTCAAAAAGTTCAAGCTCTAAATTTTAATTTTATTATGCAAATTAAAAAAGCTCAGTTAACTTCTTTTTTTTTTTTGGGGGGGGGGGTGTAGGGGTCCACTAATGTTATTGGAAAGATGATAGAAAAGAACCAACGGGAGCTAAGAAAAACAGCAACATCCTAAGAACAAGTTTTTAATTAAGTCTTTAAATAACAATAAATTCTGGTGTTGGTGAGTTATGTGTTTATTAAAATTTCTTTTCGGAAACGGAAATTTTTCTGTGATAAAAAGCAGGCGAAGAGAAAATAAACAGATCTTGTAAGAATGAATTGGAAGTTTTACGATTCTAGGACTTTCAAAGCAACTTGTCTTAGGTTCCTTTAAATACAACAGAGACGTGTGGATTCTTCCGCTTTTGTACTGCGTCGTCGTGAATAAAATTTTGTGTACCAGTAAATCTTATAAATGGTTCGATTTTGTTAGCAACCGGTTGGTGATACATCACCATATAACTGCGGGCCAATACAGAAGTGCCGCAGTTCTTGTTTCAAATGGAGGAAGTTCTAAAACTGAATGAATGTAGGCCATAAAAACGTTGGATTTTTCTTTTTACTTCTCTTGGGTGAATGGGTTTCAAATGAAAATGGACATAATTACCATAAAGTACAAACAGACCTTGTTTCTCTGCTTTATTACTAGAGTTTAATGACTGAAATATCCTCAAAGTTTTAGTGGAACGTAATCCAGGATTTAGAAAATGGATTTTAACTATGCTAAATACATTTTCTAAGTATATCAGTAGAAAACAAATATGTAAATAGATCCCATAGATAAATAAAGAGTTAACGGTTGACTTATCAATTCTACAACGTTATAACAATAAAGATCAAAATTTTACAAGAATAAATGACATTGCTTAGTTAGGCTTACATAATCAATTTTGGAATAAACCATTAACTCTTATAACTCTAAACTACCAATACAATTTTTTAATATTTTCAAGAGTTGCGCTGGATCTGTTGATACCAATTCAATTAAAGTAGTACTCGTATTAACATCTTGGTTACAACGTTTCTTTCTAAAACTTGTATTATATAAAAATTAACTACGTTTGTACAACTCTGCTAAAAACTCGATCAATTGTTCTATTTATACTTAATACTGAAACCTGAAATGTAGTTTGTTTGTTTTTTTCAGGTTTTTTCGGGCTATAAATTTAGCTAAATTTATACAAAAAAAGGTATCATTGCTCCTTTGTTCAATGAACTTACAGCAAAAATCCTCCTTTTTCATTAAATACTCAATTTTGGCTAATAAAAACAAACACAGGAAAGCGAAATTGAATAGAAAGAAAATGAAAAATCACTTCTTTTTTTCTTTTAAGAAAAAGCAACCCACGGTAAAGTCAACTTGACCAATTAATCAGTAGGGGGAGTAGGGGTAATAAGAACAGGTTGAAGTGTTGTTTAGCATATCGTGTCCAACAAATGGTACCATTTCTCGGCCACGGTCCTACCAAACGCTGTCACTCTGGTCACATACCTCGCCGTGTAATGGCCATTCTAAGTCGTCGTCAGTGAAATTTCATTTTAAAAATGTAGTCTGGTAGTTGTTCAAGTGTTTTTTGATGGGCTAAAATTATAAAAGTGAGTTTTTAATGTAACAAAATGACACAATAGTCATTTGAAAACCTAGTGCTGGGCTTTCCATTTCCAATAAAATATTTTCATTTAGTGAAGCATCACAGCCCCAGCCGCAGCTAATTTAGAACATGGCGCCTGGGAAAATTTGAGCAACTATTTTTTGATGTAAAAAAAAAACACAGTTTACATTTTTATCAACTGTAAAGCATTTCAAAAATGCTCGTGATATTTTGACAGTACTGACCTACAAAACATTTACATTGAAAATAAATAAATAAATTTAAAAATATGTATTCATTAATAACTGTAACACTACGCACATATTAATTTCCATGTTTGAGAATTATATTTTTGGATCAGTCTGATCAGTATAGCTTAAAATACATACATACTCGCAACATATAGCAATATACATAGGCCCTACTGATATCATATGTAGAGGATATATAAAAAGTTTATTATCACTTTGGGGAATAATTAGCACAAAAAATGTAAATTACATTTGTGTATAATTTATTCATCCTATGTATATCAGTATAATAAAATGCGCGCGCGCGTGAGTGCAGAAATTTCAATTAATTTATTTCGTTGTTTATCAGAGACACCGAGAAATTATCAGTCCCCGAGGTCAGCGACAGCAGTGTTCTAGCATATTTTTTGACAATTGATAATGCTGAAAATAGTTGAGCATATTTAAAAAATGAATGCAATGTACATAATCATAGATAATTAGAAAAAATTAATATGCCTTGATATTTTCAGCTTTAAAAAAGATGCTCATAATACACCAGCCTCGAAGTAATATGAGCTACTTGCAGCTATTTTATTAATTGCACATAACTCACACAATAGTGTACATTACTGAACATAGCTTCTTGCTACGTTACGAGACACACCGAGGGATGAAATAGCGGAGCATTGAATATAGTAATACCATTTTTTTTATGAAAAACCTTTAACTATGCTCATATTCACCCGACTTCACATATAAGAAAGAAAACATTTCAAGATATTATAAAAGAATTCTTTTCAGGACTGTCTAAACGGATATAAATTTTAGAATAAACAATGATTTAAATCTTGCATGGTAAAGTAATGCATAAAGTAAATTTTAGTGGGATTAACTTTGCATAAAAAATTCTTATGCAAAGAGGGAATTTGAAGAAATTTCTGTTTAAAATTACTTAGAATTTGAGGGAGGATTTCCAAAACATTGAAAATTAATTCATTTAACTTGTCTTAGTATTTCTGCAATTTTTTCCCTCTTTAAGACTAGAAATTGCTTTTCAATTGTTTTTTCTTTTCCTTACTGTTGAAATCTATTGTCCATTGCATTTCTTTGATAAATTCGATGGATTCTGGTAAATCTTTAGGGACCATCGTTGTTTAATCATTCGTGAAATTAGGAAAGTTCCAGAGCGTAAAGAAAGTTAGACAAAAAACAATTTTTAATGATTGATCGATAAAGAACTTCCTCCTGTGGAATCCACGAACATCACTGGAATTTTACGTGTTTTCCACTTTATCTAATTCGTTTCTTCATTTCATTTGTTTTAGAACTTTGAGATTTTATTCATAAGAATTACATTAATGTACTTAACGATACAAGTTTTGTTTGACAACTGCCTTTAAATGTATAACATACTTGATAAAACTAAAACTTGGTTAAAAATATTATAAGCAATTAAAATTTTCAATTAAAAAATTGTAATTTTAATTGTTTATGATATTATTAACTAAATTTCAGTTTTAAGAAGTATATGTAATATCTGTTATTTTATTTATTTATTTACTACACGTTAAAATGACTAAAAATTATGATGTCTTGGAATTTTATTATCACTCATGAGATATAGTTCTTCTCAAAATTCATATTTCCTTAAGTAGATGGATGTTATCAAATCTATTAGATAACATCATTGGTGTGGTGTTAGCAAAAAGTAACGATACAGTGAAATTACTTCAAAATTCATGAAGATGAAATATTGGCGAAATAAAAAAGAAGGGATTATGTAAATTCCAACGACAATCAAATAAATGCAAACGAAGAAATATTTTTTTCTTTTTTGAACACATTAAACGTTTAATAATCCTAACTTAATTGACTTCGTAAGATCACTTGGTATTTTGATAAAGCCAGCTTAAATAAGGATGGCGAAATGTATTTAATTACGACAATAATTTGGTAGAGGATATTCTAAGCTTAATCACGAACAGAACGTTCAGCTCTCCTAGAATTCGACAATTAAGACCTTTGCATTTATTATAACAGCATAATAATGAACAACTAGGCACAGAATTCATCATTGTGGTATGTTAATAAAAATTGAAGAACATTTTCTGAAGTTGAGAATGACACTCAGCTTTAACGAAAAATATATTTTATTCGTAGGCTTGAGACAATAAGTCATAGCCTAACATAGGGTTCTTTTTTTATATAAAAATGAAATATTTAGAAATTTGAATGAAACGTTTAATTCGATGAGCTCTTAACAAAGTTACTTTGCTAATCTTCCGTTTTCTTTTATTTCGTCACTCAAAATCTATTTTAACTCTTTTCCTTTTGGTCCGCAGTCCCTCATGAAGAAGAAACCACTGAATTGGCAAAGAAAGAATTCTGCTGCCTCACAAAAAATAGAGGTAAAAAACACAACAAATCGATCGGACAAAAAGTGCTTCAGCATAGGGCGATCATTCACGTACGACGGTTTGCACATGCCCTATTCCACCGGTAATATCCGTCGAGAATTGGAAGCTAAGGTGAGATTGGACGTCTGCTGGTCAACTGGAGTAGAATGATGTAGGAAAAAAAAAGAACAACATAACAGTGAGATTGACCTCCACTTGTTCCGACAAAACTGTCGAGAGAAAGAGACGGACAAGAAATGTGAACAGTGGAGGAGAAAATAGGAGAGGATAAACCGGGCTTTGCGTTGTCTTGTTCGGTTGCTACCAATATGGTTTCCACTGCAATTGAGTAAATCTTAGGGGAATTTATATTTCAAGCATTTCTACTGCTTGCAACGATGACTTAACTCATAGTGAAAAATGTATTACAACTCTTTGATCCTTTTATAGCCTAGTTCCAGAAGTAACATTGTATTAAATTGCAAAAGTTGAAGCTTTGAAGTTATAACTGGCAGCACTTTCAATTAACTATATATTTCTATAATAAAAGAACCGTTCGGTTAAAAAATATAACGAAAGCTGGTAAAGAACTTTCCAGAAAAGATCCAATTGTCCAAAAACTATTTTTGCTCTTGGGCAATTCCTCTGGTTAACTGTCTCCCCGAATAACAAACTAATTTATTAACATCAAAATATCCTAAATTCTCTCTGATTTATATTCCCAGTTTTCCTTTCCTAATCCTTCGCTTGCTATGACAGTCTAAGCTACTAGAACCCAGCTACTAGAACTTGTAATATTTGTGAAAAAAAAAGTTGAAAACAATGTAACACAGTTATAAAATAAGTTATTACCATGGTTTCAGTACATTTCTTAGATCCAGTCACAAGGTTTGCAATCCCATTCACAAAAACTGTGGGTGCTTAATATTTTAATTCAAATAATTTAGTTATTAATATATGTTACTCACAAATTGTTAATCATTTGAGTTTCTATTCAATTTTTAGATCAAAATATTAGTGCAAAATATTACACTATTTTCTTAAATTAAACGCATTTCTTTACCAAAATCTTTACGATTATGGAGACTTTTTGCATTTCATTTTTGTAAATTAAGCTTTAAGCTTTCTTTTAATTAAGCTTTCTTTTAAGCTTTATCAAATAGCATGTGGATTTCGAAATGGAGATTTAATATAGACAACTGTGCAAGATCAAAATATTATTTTTAAAATATTAACTACAATATTTTCTTAAACCTTATTTCAAAAATTACAATTTTGACTAAAGCAGTAATTACCAAAATCATTAAACTGTCGCAAGGTTGTTTTTTTTTAACGAATCTCGACAGTTGAAAAAGACTAAAGTGAAAAAAAAATTAAAAATTAAATAAGTCTAAATATTGTTAAACAATTAAAAAATTTAAGAAATGTGGACAATATAAATTTTAATACCACAAAATGAATGAAATATAAAATCATAAAATAGAATAACTATAGTATGAACAGATTCTAGTAGGAAGGAGACATACTTTAAAGAGAAATGTTAAAAAGAGAAAAGAGAGTATTAAGATTAAAATCCCGAATATTCTCTAGAATATTGTAAATACTTTTTTTGAAGATAGAAAACTCAATAAAAAAAGCTGAAAGAAAGAAAGAAAGGCCATAAAAACAACAGAAACCGTATTTGAAACCTACTCAACAATTAACAGTTTTCTGGTTAATTGTGGGTTTTTTTTCTAATTCATTTTCAGAATATAATAGACTTTCAGTCTTCCATTAGAAATGGTAACTCTACAACTGATATTATCTAACAGATGGTCAGCCTCAGGGCAAGGGTAGTTGAATTAAATACATCATTGTGGTCTTCATACCGTGATAATAATTGTATTCCATTTGGGAAACCCCCTGGCTAACACTCCGTCTCTTCTCATCCGGAATTGTTCCTTGAGTAATCAAACTTAAAGAGGAACAAACCGTGTTTCTCTTCAGCTGGTTATTGCTTTGTTAATATCTCTTTCGTTAGAATATTAAGCAGAAAATAATAAGCTTTGTCAAAGACTTAATTCCTTCAAGACTTTATAATATTTAAAGTTTAATACTTCGATTGATATTTTAATCCGAAATTAAAAATTTGCAGAAGTATTAAGAAATTTGTAATAATAACTTTTACAATATTAAAGCTTATATAGCATTAAGGAAAACTTAAAAAGTAAATAAAGTGTGATAAAAATTAATACTGAAAATAAAATAAATGCTGTTTTGAACGATTTGACCGATACATTAAGATTCTTGAAATTTTTTGAAAAACATTTTTAAAAAGTGTATTATTAAACTTTAGTAATAGAAATTATTTTATAGAAATTATATTTTATAGAAATTATTTTAAAATATATTTCTTCTTCTAATTTACTGTAGTTTGATAATACACTTTTTTAAAATGTTCTTCAAAAAATTTGAAGAATCTTAACCACCCTAATTGAAATTGAATGAAGTTGAACTTTAAATCCAAATAGGATAGAGATTGCGTTCTCTAATTGTGTAAAATATTTACTGAGCTTCTGTTTCCGATAGCTTAGATTAGTAATATAGTTTAATTAGTGGCAAAATGTGCCTAAAATACTTAATTACTGGCAATGATTGGAAAAGGAAAATGGAGGCCTTTTCTCTGAAAAATTGTGCTTCCAAGACCTCTATTAGGATTATCTGCAAATAAAATTGAATATGGTACTAGTATCATACAGAGAAGTATCAATTATTAGAAATGGAAATAGGAACGATAGGCACAAAAAAAAACTCCTTAAACGAAATAGATAACCGAAACCTAGATACAGATTATTAAGTTTTAATAATTGTGTTCGAAGAGTTATGCTTCTCTTCATTTTCGAGTTACAATTAAATCTTACATGATTGTTGAATTCTCATAATAACTAAAAAAATTACAGAAACGTCAAGTGCATGGCGTCATAACAAAAGCAATGACATTTATTTTCTTATTCGGTTTTTTTTTTATTTTACGTCTAAACTTCTAGTTTTTACTTTGTGTCGTGATTTAGGAGTTAATTATAATTTTTACTGCTTCATTGCACATATAAATGGTACAAAAAAAAATGATTCAAGGTTTTACTGCCTCTTTAAACTTCCCCTTTCGTGGCTTTTAAATGCCTTCTTTAGCATGAAATTAGGATCAGGTGTCTTATAGGTGTATTTTTTTGTGGAAAAATGCATTTATATAGGTTTTTACTTTTCTGTCGTTGGGCTTCATTTCAGTGATTTTTGTTTTCCATGCAATCATAACCATTAAAATTCCAAGGTCAACTCAGAATTCATTTAATCAGTTTCTCAGATTGAATTAATAATAAATAAGTGAGAAAATAAAAGTTGCTTCATGCTGAATTCTGCAGGGGAAAAAAATATTGCAGTGGGTTTTAATTTCAAAACCATTGCTTCTTCACCACAGGCACATTAATTAAAGCTCTTTTCAAGCTTACTTCTTTGCACAAAGCAATTGTTGGTTTTTTTTCTTTTGTCATTCCAGACAAAAGAATTCACCAGTAGACGACTTGAAGTTGTATAACTGTTATGTGCAGGGACTTTTTTCAAAATTCCAAACAACTGTAATGGTACCGAAGTTAAAGGATATTACTAGATTGATTTTGCTGATGAGCACTACAGGACAAAGATAAAAATAATTACGAAATAATTATTGTAATTAGTCCAATTCTTTCAACCATCCCTTTTTTATAGTACAGTGGAACCCCACCATTCGTCCGCCTCTCTATTCGTACGACTCGTTATTCGTACAACTTTTTCAAGTAAAATTGAACTCGCCATTCGTACGTTTGCTCGCGATTCAGACAGCGTGACCTCGGTACTGGCCGCGCCACGCGGTCGCTTCAGTTCAGTATCGTGCTAGCTTCCGTACGCTACGCATCATCCACGCAAGCTTCGTGAAACTTTGTGATATTTTATTGTTATTTTTTGTTATTTTTATTAAAAATAGTGCAGCCATGGGTCTAAAAAAGATTACTGATTCAACTAAGCCTAAAAGGAAAGCAGTGAGAACGACAATTGAATTGAAAAAAAGAAATCGTTGCGAAGTTTGAAAGTGGAACTCGTGTCTCTGACCTGGCAACTCAATATGGCATGGCGAAATCAACCATATCGCCTATACTAAAAAAGAAAGAAATAATAATAGAGGCCTATATATTTATTGTTTTCTTAGTTTTTATGTATTTTAGGCTATTATTACAAAGGTTTATATAAGCAATCATCTGTGGGTCTGGAACGGATTAATCCAATTTACATTATATCTGGTGAAAAAAAGGATTCGCCATTCGTACAAATCGCCATTCGAACTGCCTCCTGGAACGGATTGTGTACGAATAGCGAGGTTCCACTGTATACTTTTATCTTATTTAAATGTCTGATTATATATACTCTGCCATTTCTATTTTATTTTCACTTAATGGCAATTGGACTTGAAATTGTCGAAATTTTGTGTAATTGCTATCATGTTTTGTAACTAAATTTAATTTTTTATCAAAATTGTATATGTAATTTTATTCTTGAACAGTTGCCGTTCATACATTAAGTAATTGAAGATTAATAAATAAAGACATCATCAACTTTTCAAAATATATTTAAAATATATTTAATGAAAAAACGAATTTTCGGAAAAACATTTCTTTTTTCATTTTTCAAGTTTGTTATCATTAACAATAAATATCGAGGTGTTACATTTCATATACACTTCCTAGACATAGTTGGAAGCAATGTCATTTAACCATTATTATACTACAATCCATGATCATTATGGATATTAGAATAAAGTAAAATAGCAATAAATATTTATCCAAATATATTAGAAAGATTCATTTACAATCACAATACAATGCAAAATCGCTATATACTTATATGCATATACATTTATTCATGTATTTTTATATGAATACATAGATGACTACACTAGCAGGCGGGTATGAACAGTATATGTACAGGCCTGCAAGTGTAGTTATATGTAGACTGAACAATATAAATCCAGGAAAATATATGAAATCCATACACCGTTAAATTTCTTCTGTAGCTAATTCCAGCAAATCAAATTCTGCCAGGGAATTAGATGGAAAATGTTAAGAAATCAGATGGGATGTAAACTTTACATCGTTTCATCCTTTAACTCAAACATGTAAGAATGAGAAACTTGAACAACCATCCAAAATACAAGTTAAATATAAATGAGTGCAAGCAAGTTAATATACAACATTACATTATACTGTCTTATCATTTTCATTGCAATTGCCTTTAAAAAATAAGATATTTAGATCTATGTTTCAAAAATAAAAACTATTTCAACCTACTAAAATTTATCTTTATTTTTATAAGTCGCTCAATGATTCTCATGTTTGCATTATTACTTGATCTTTGTACAATTCATTTTATTTTTGGTTGTCAGGTGATTGAGAATGCCTACATAGACTTAATATAATATAATATTTGTTTTATAAATAAAAAAATAAAATTTTTGGCAATATTGTAATTTCTTTTTTTTTTTGGAATTCTGAAATTGTATTCAAAGTAAATTTAAGTTACTAATATTGTAAATGAAGTTGCTAATCAGTTAAATTATTCCCCAAAACAAAGTAAATCAATTTCAGACATTTAACTCGGTTTACCGAAATTAGTCTGTAATGTACTTGTAGTAATTGATTCCTTATTTATCAAAAGAACTAAATGATACACTGTCTTAAACATAAATAGCATAAAGTATATTAGGATAGTTTCAACTTCAATATTAAACTTCAAAATGTGGTGTTGCTTTCCATTGATCTAGTAAGGCAAAAAGCAATATTATGTTGCAAAGACAAAAACAGAAGTAGCCAATAATTCCCGCTGAGAAATGAAAGCAATTCTATTCCCTTGGTTCAAACCCACCGTTTGCTCCATTCCTCGTTTTGATAAAAACTTGCTGTTAAACGTTTCATGTCACCAAAGAATTCCATTCTGACGATAAAGCAAAAGGCGGTCTCCAGTTTTGTGTTTTTATTATTATTACTCAAATGCAGAAGGAAAAGACACTTATATTTATTCTATTTCGCAAGAAAAATTTATAGAAAATTTAACACGGGATATGTAAAATTAAAAATTTCAAATAATCCATTTGTTTGAAAATAATTTTAAAAATTCAATAAATAACTTTATTTTAATTATTTTAACTTAAAATTAAATAAATAAAAATAAAAACTATAAATATAACAAAATATATAAATACAACAATATTTTATAAATATAAAAAGTATTTATCAAATAATTCTGCTATATTTAATTTTAACAAGAATTACAAACACGAACAAACATCTTCTTACAGAGAGCTTTTTCTCTTTTTTTCCTTCCTTTATTTGTGAGTCTTCTCTTTTATCTTCTTTTTCCTGTTCAACGCCCACTCCATTCTGACAATTCTGAAGGTGAGTCTTATCAGAAGGTCCTTCTTAGTCATCGGGGAGAAGTGGAAGGCACTGCCATTAAATCTTTTAGAAAATCTCTAGTTTTCTGGCAAAAGGTTTATAAAAAAAATTAACAATTCAATTCAACCTTTTTTATTCGATTGCGATACTACGGTCATTCTTAAAACTATTTAAAGTATTAAAATAAATCCCTAACAACACTTTATCTTTGAAGAGCAATTAATTCTTATTAGCTAATTGCAAATTTTTATGCAATTTTTTTTGCATAAAAACAAAAAAAATCCTGAAACAGCAGTGCACTTAATACTTTACAAATTTTTGGTTTTTCCTTTATATTCCAAACCAATAAAAAAGTTTCGTTAGACTACACTTTAATAAAATAATAAGCTTGAATTTATTTTTATACATTAAATAAATATACTATAGGTAGCCTAACAGAAAGTTATAAATATATTTAGTAACCAAATATCTTTGAATTATATACTTTTGAAAACTTAACCAATAACCACTATATAGCAACATTACTATTGAAAATATATATACACTTCATTATTCCCCTTGCTACCTTGCTGTTATTAAAGCCATAGGATATATATTTTGTACGATGGCATTTAAATAATAAAAATCTTTACAAATGAAAATTAAAATTGATTATAGTAATTATCATTATTAAAATGAAAAGACACTAAAAAGCAAAAATTCATAGATGAATGGACGGTATATAACAATTGCTTAATTTAGGAATAAATAAATTTACAAAAACGCAATATCTCTTCGTCTACTTAATTCGAGAAAGAAAAAAAAATCAACAAAAACACACATCTTTGAGAATGCTAACAAGCAAAACATTACTACAATAACTTACACACAATTCATTTTAAACAAATCCATCTATTTATTAAAGTCATAACATATAGATTTTATAAGAAAATAGTAAGTTATAAAAATCATTACAAATGAACAGTAATTGGTTACAACAAATAATATAGTTATTATAATGAAAAGCCACTAAGAAGCAGACTCTCCCACATCAAATTCAGGGCCCAGGTACCAAATGCAGTAAAGGGCCCCCTCTCACGTTATGGTCAAATCATAGATTATTAACCAAAAAATCGCGAAACATGGCATTTGAACATGGCATACCATTATTTTTAGAGAAAATTAATTTAACACTGTCACGCAAGTCCTTTGTTTTTCCGATTAGCACTTTGCTTCGCCTCACGATAAATAAAACGTAAGAAAGGGTACTTACAGAAATTTTGATGCACCGAGATGGCTGTTTGGAGTCCCATCTTGCTTTGCCAAACTTCTTACTTCGTAAACACAACATTAGTTTTTTTCTTAAGAATCATTAAGTAATGAAAACTCTATTATTATATCTCGTCACCTTGACGTCAAACAAGTTAACAGAAAATAGTCAATCATAAAATTAGTGATGATTCTAATTAGTGACAAAGGGCAATGATTGACATGTTGTCAGCCGTAGAAAACAGCTAAACTATTTTATGAGAATAAGAATAAAAAAAATTCTCATGGGAACATAACAGATGAAAACTATTAAAAGAAGAACTGTAACAGAAGAAAATGAGGTGATAACATGAAAATTACAATATAAAATAATCGGATTTATGAATACAAATAATGATTCTTTTACAATAAACAAGTATTTACAGACAAAACAAGAGACGAGGGGACAACACGAAACATAAAAACAAATAAGCTAAAATGTGGATTGAGAACGGCAAACGGGGTCACGAAAGAAAAAAAGAAAGACAAATTAAAATAAAACCGTGACAACATCATCATTTACTTTTCCAGCTTTAGAAATGAAGAAAAAAGTTAAGGAAAACAATTCGCCCTAAGCAAACATTCTATTGCAGAATAGCTCTATTTAAACGATTAAAGCAGAAGAGTAGTTGAAATGAATTGTAGACTTTTATTTAAAAAAGTCATTGGCTAGTTCCTATATTTTTTTTTTCTGTTACGGCCCATTTAAAGGCCGGGACCCGGTGCTGAGGGACCAATTGACCCTCCATCCCATGCTGGGGCCCTGCTAAGAAACAAAACGAAGACAAATGAACTTTATTCATTATACTTCCATTTTTATTATTACAATGAAACCTCCACAGATTTAGAGATGAGTTGTCTGAGAATTCGAAGGAATTAAGACATACGATTCTGTTTTTCAGAAATACGAAAATTCTTCAGTCGAATTATCTGCTCCTTCGCTGCTATATATGTACCTTAAAAGCTGACATCCAACTGAACTTGTAATCAGATCCAGCAACAATCATCCTTGAATTCGACCCAAATGTTGGCTTCTCTTCTTTGCAATCGTATTCGTCAGAGAAGCAAGCCACAAAAATAAAAAAGCTGTTTTTTTCAGGAAATGTATTTCTTAAAGCTCTTGCATGAGGATCTACTTGTAAGTGATACTGTCTCAATTATGTAGCGAATTGATCGTGAAGACAAACTAAAAATAAGAATCTCCAACGAAAATTCGATTGAATTCATTACTAGTAGCACTTTCATTTTTTTTCTTAGTGCAGTTTCTTTGTAGCATCCAACGATTGAATGACAAATTTTACATTTTCTAGGCGAACGTTGTACATGTTTATATTAGAGAATCTTTTGTTTTGTTTTGTAAAGTTTTGTTTTGTTTTATCTACTTGAAATGAAGGACCTATTGAGAATTTTATCCTAAGATGATCAGATTACAACTTTGAATTAACAAATAAAAACAAAATATACTTTTATATTTCTGTAAATATGAATAATCTACTGTATCGTGCCGGCTAGGCCGAGCAGTCTAGACGGCGGTCGGCCGTGTGTGGCCAGTGTGCCGGCACCTGGGTTCGAATCCCGGTCGTGGCAAGGCTGTTTCTTTCTTCTTCTGTGTTTCGTCCGTTCCCCTGGGACTTAGGTGTATCCTCGACGGGAAGTGAATTCTCGTCTCTGATTTCCTAGCCTTCGTGACGTTGTCGGGTGGGCGTGGTCCGTTGGGGCCCATTCGCGAGTAATAGTAGTAGATTACTACTACTGTATTATTCAAAATATAAATCCATTTAAAATAAAATGTTAGTACTTTTAAAAACAAATGTACAGCAAGAATGCTTTACCTTTTTACAGTTAGATTTCAATTTCTAATTAGGTTTTTCTTTATTATCTTATTGTTTCGCAATTTCGGCTGTTAGTAAGTTCAATTGAAAACACTTTCAGAATGAAAACAAAATAAAGAAACACCTATGTACGTATTAACCTTAATAGTTCTTAGTGCTAATAGCAATTAGGGGCTATCTACTTTTATCCTATGTTTCTTTTACCTTGGAAGCTAAGTGTTCACCTAGGCTTTCACTTAGCGATAAGGGAACAATACTAGGGTAATTGTGGCAATTTCGTAGTTTCTAGATCAATGAATTCCAAAAACTTATCAATGGATATTTCCAAAAGGTAAGTCAGTAATCTAGGAATGCGATTCTATATTTTATCTTAGAATTCATTAAGAGTATTGTCAATTAATTATTCAAAATGCTTTATTTTGATGAATCTGAATTTAACTACAAATAGAGCAAACAAAAATTACAAAACTAATTTATTAAATCAAATTCAATTAATTGTACTACTTACTCTAATGGACATTTCAATTTATTAATTTCCAGTTAAAAATTTCATTTTTTTATGTTTTAAAATAATTCATTTCTGGCAATTTGTTTCCCTTCTTTCAAACACTTTCAATTTGAAAATTTTATACTTTTGTTTCATTTTTTTCCTTCTTCTTTGAAATTGAAAAAAATCATCTTTTTTCCCTTCTCGGAATGCAACACTTACTCAATGAAACTGAAAGTAAAGGGGTAACGAATAATTAGGTATTTGGAGCGGAATAGTAGTCAGTCTGGTGTGTTTATGCCTGACCGATGTTTTATGAGATGGATCAGTGCTATCTAGAATGAACCTCCATCTTTACTTCTTCTTTGGCAGTGATTGATGCTTGGCGTTCTTATTGTAGAAATTCAATTTTCCAGAAGTACAGCTGTTGGGTTCCGGAAACATGATAAAAATCTATAAAGAAACGCCCGCTGAATCACAATCAGTAAATAGTCATCATTTCATTCACAAGGAAACAACTCATTACTTAGGAAGTAACTAATAAAAGTTCTATTACAATTAATTGAAAGTCATATTTTTTGTATGTATAAAACTAAATATATTAAAGCTTACTTAAAGGCTTAAAAAATTTCAATAATATTAGCATACTTAACAAAACTAAAGAAGTTTTGTTGAGAATTAATCCCTTAACAATATTAATTATTCAGTTTTCGTGTTAAAAAAGAAATTTTGTTAATAATAAATATGGTCAACGTAGCAATCCAATACTGCGAGACATTAATAAATGTTTCTCAGTATTGGATTGCTTCCTTGACCATATTTATTCGTAATAAATGTTCATTTTTAATAATAGAACTGATATTCTTCCTAGTACAGCGTTTAGGCAGTGCACTAATTACCTACATTTCCAGTTCCCATCACTTTAACAGTGTTTACGTGATTTTTGTAGGACTATTTATTCTAGCCAGAAGTCTGTAAAGTTTAAAGTTAAGAGATCAACAGCATTCATAGATGCAATGAATATTTTTTGCTGTTTACCTAAAATCAATAATTGCGAAGCTTAGCAAAATATACAATATACAATTCTAGCAGAAGTATGATATCAGTCACCTTGCAATTATCTCTTAAAGCCCCTGCCATTAACATTTCATGTTCAACGAATATTTAAGGTAAGAATGATTAAGATTGCTGTCAAACATGACCAATTTCAGTATTACCTGTCAATGATTAACCCTGTAAGCGCCGTATAAGATTTACAATCAAATCTAAAACTGCAAGATCGCTTGCGTAGTGGTCAGACCAAATGCCATCTTTTAATAAACTAGCACAGAAATAAAATGGAAAATGCTGCTTTAAATCCTATAGATAGATAGCTTTTACGCAATTTTGTAGACTAAAAGAAATTCTCACAAATAACTGATAGAAAATATTTCATAACGGTTAGAGAGAGAAAAAGATTCTTTTCTTTCTCCTCTCTTAGTTATTTGTTTTAATATGTTTTAGTTTCATTATATCGAGACCTAGAAAAAGTCTTTCGATTGGAAAGACGAAATATTTGTCATTTCTGGTGTAAATATATTTGTTTTGGAGTGAAGTAAAGTATTTAAACAAAGAATTCAATTGTTTTATACTCGTATAACTGCAAATATATTGATTTTATTTTATATCAAAGGAAAATATATTGATTTTTTTTCTTCATCTTACCCAAAAAAATTACAACAACCAATTATCTATAAATTTTCCGTTATTTTTTTTTCCACAGTTCGATCTGATAGCTGCTTATTACTATAATAAGTTTTGGAAAGTTTTATTCTATTAATGAAAATTTCTGGATAATAGGTTTCAGGTTAAAACAATCATCTTAGACTTCAACGTCTCTATATATTATCCAGGTAAATCCGTGCTTCTCGTATAAACTGGTTCCATTATACAACACTACTCACATTCGTTCTCGATCTTGGCAAAGGAAGTCGTCACTAAGGGATTCTAAATTTCATACATTTTTTAATATCTTAAAATGTGTTTGATTTAAATTATTTTTGAAATGTAACGTATTAACAGAAGTTGTTAGCTAAAAAAAACAGCCATTAACATTACTGTAGGTCTCGATAAAATACTTATTATTCTATTGTTACTGCGAAATTTTTAATGTTGTATTCTTACCAAGTGATGCGTTTCAGTATAGTTCTATAACATTAGAACAACATAACTTAATTTGGAAAACCTCTACAACTTTGTATGTCATTGTTTTTTGCTATTTATTAATTCGATAAAAATGGAAAAAAAGAAATTCACAGCAAAGTTTAACACAAAGTTTTTAGTGTTAAATTCAGAGAACGCTGTCGTTTATATCTTTTTACACTTTTTTGATCATGGATTGCTTGAAAAGCAAAATCTTTAAAAGAATGAAAACTCAGCAGTGAATTCAGTCCAGAATAATGGTGCGGTTCATTTGAATTTCCTAATTTATTTTATTTTAATACTTAAATAAAGCTATTTTGTTTTATTTTACTATTTAAATAAAGCAGTTCGACCTACATGGAGTAGTGCTTGTCTTCATATATTCTTGCAAATTTTCAAAAAAGAAAGACTCTGCAAAGTGACAGCAGCTATACTTAAAAGCAAATAACATCTTTTCTTAGAGATAATGTAAGTCTCTAGAATTGGCAGCTGATGTATTTACATGTTTTATTTAGGTAATTAATGTAAAAATAATAAAAAAGCTACAGTAAAATAAAACAAAGAACGCACATAACTAAACAAAACACACATTCACTTAGCTATTTTTTGATATTTGTGCTGGAAATTGGAGACAGTAATGCTTCGAGGCTTATTGGCCTCTCATCAGTCCAAATCCATCCAGCATACC
>JAFIDM010000001.1:44271011-44296133 GCA_023159025.1 Thereuonema tuberculata
GCGAAGGCATATTTATTTGTCCGGTTGGCGTTTTTTCCCTCCATTTAGAAAGCTTCTTTAATTTAAAAGTTTTTCATTTGTGCCAAGATAAGCAGTGCTTGACTTAATGTTCTTGTCATGTTATTCAAGTAAGCTGCACTAAGTATCTTTCGCAGTTCTTTATTAATGTCTACTTGAACGCAAGTCAAGAAGCAATAAGATTAAAGGTGGAAAAAAAGAGTAGTAAGAGCTTACATTCAATAACAAAGAAATTTTTCTTTGTCTGTTTTCTATCGTTAGAAGCACTTCCCTTTTCTTCTAGAACTCAAGAGGAAAAAACGAACCCTTTAAAGCACAAAGAAGTTTTTAATTAAAAGCGGTTCACAATCCCTTCCACAGGCAGACGTCGTGTTCCTCAGGACCTTAATCCCTTGTCTTCGATGCAGGAAAACTCTTTTTAGAACTGGTTTCATTCTTAAAGATGGTGGAATCTTCTTCTTGACAAAAATAGCATTAAATTTCTGAACAAGGAAAATAATGAAAACATAAGATTTTCTGCTTCTAAGAAAGAAAAGAATTGTTGAGCTTTTGAAATTCGGAAAATAAGTTTGGAACTCCACCAAAGAACTTCTGCCCCTTTGTACTGCTTAGCACTGAATACCGGTGTTATTTAAAGTGATTTACAAGAAATTAAAAGTGAACGTTGCCTAAAGAAATTGGAATAAAAGTGAATCGAACCGACATTTAACAATAAACTACACCATCATTTCATTATGTATTGAAAAGAAAATCTGACAGTTACGTGAAATTTGGAAAATGCCAATGCAAAATTCAAATCACTGTTTCTATGGAGATACGGCCAAATTTATCTCCATGTCATCAGCGGCATAAGCGGCGAAAGCAATAATTAAAATTTAGAAAAACAAAAACGCAGTAGTTAAAGACTTTACTGTTTTTATCTTATATATACTTTTTTATTTCTTTTGTTTTTTATGTTATATATCTATTTAAATAATAAAAAAAAAGATGACAGTCATCAAATCAAACCCCTCAACTTCCTAAATTAAGGATTTAATCTTGAGTTGTAACGAAGCACCAGATTTGAGTTTTGCCAGTTCGATTATATATATACTTAGGTTCTTACTTTTATTATATTGTAATGGATTTTATCTGCTACGAATGTAACATTTAAAGCGCAAGATTTCCTTTGGTATTAAAACCATTAAAAGGATTAACAAAGGAGCCTTTTGTTAATGATTCTATTTTGAAGTAAAATCCTAATGTCACGTGGAAGTTAGAAATGTTTATTCTGACTCCTCTGGGCCCCTCAAAAAAATCAGAAAAAAGTTGCTAAGAAAATAATGAAACAAAGTAAAACATATTCCAATAGATGAATAAAAAACAAAACATGCAAACCTCGATTCAATGTACAATAAACAAGTTTAATGAAAAGGATTAACTTACAAGGATAATAAAGAGTAAGTTAAACAAGGAATAAAAATAGGAATTAATGTGGAAATCGCACACAATAAGATAAATAAAAAGAAAAATATATCACAAGAGAAATGCATGGCAAGAGATGATCGGCTGAGTTCTTAAATAAAGATAAAACACGATTAAATACAAAAATTGCAGTCCTGAAGAAATGCAGTTGACGGAATGTGATCGAGAATCTAGACAAAGCTGTTATCCACTAGTACAGACTCGCCGATCTGATCAGCAGGAAAATGAAGAGAAACTTCTTACAGTATTGCCTTAGTCTTTAAGTCACTGGGCACTTGCAGTTTGGATCGTAGTTTTGCTCATCTGGCTAGATCAGATGCTTTCCTGAAGCACAAACAAGGAACAAAGAAGTTTTACAAATTCTTGAGCTCGCTGAACACATTAGTTGGAATTACTGGGAACACATTGCCTGTCCGCTCATTGACCGTCAAACTGTCTATTAATTATTGCATTAAGATCATGAGTCTCCTACTTAGACGATAGTCGTATCGTCCTATTAGGTAGGAGGCTACATTTTTCGTGTTAACAAGTGTAAAGGCGAGACGATCTCAAATAATCCAAAGACGAAAGGGGAGGAGGGGTTTCCACAAAAAAATAAAAGTCTAAAATAATTGTTTAAAGGATGATGAAGGCAGTAAGAATTAACCAAACAGAAAAGAGATCAATTAGTAAGGAGTGCAAAAGAGAGAGGTCAATTTCCCACGGGAAAATAAGATTGCTTAATAAGACAAAGTAACGTTGCCATGGTAACTGGGCAAAAGCAAGTAGAAACCAAAGAAAAATAGACTGAAAATAATTAAACGAGGAAAAAAAACCTTTTCCAAGTTAAAATAATTACTAAGAAAGAGAATAGAATAAATGAGTTAAAAATAGAGGTAAATAAAAACAATAAAAAAAAAAACGGCAAGACAAAATGTTGGTGACACTAACTTACACTAAATTCTAACTTAAAGAATGTATTAAATGCAATACATCTAATGCTGTAGATGGTGTTTTTGCTGTACACTGAAACATACCATCAGTCGAACTTTTAAGTAATTTTGGCCTTTTTTTATAAAACTGAACGACTCTTCAGTACATTCCTCAAAAGGTTGAGTTTCATTAAGTACTCAGATACAGATGGAAGAATCTTCATTAAACTATATCTTTATCCAATGTCTGTAGATTAGAAGCTAACGTCTGACCGGAATTCTTCATAAAGTTAAAATCCTTTTTAGTAACAACGTACTAAAAGAAAAAATAATAACGTACAGATATTTGAAAAAAAAAATAATTTCGACAACTATTAAGGCTTATAACTATCTTCAGAAATATCTTTCAAGATTGATTTTTTTCATAAATCAGCTCATCACTCTTATCCACGTCAAGGTTGGTAAAAAAAAATACGAAAAGTAAAAATTCCAGCAAAATCGTGCAATTATAAAACAATAAAATGTAGAAATTAAAGTAAAAAAATTTATGTTCTATCTTGTGGTTATCGGATGTAAACTCTGATTCTCTCACCAAAATTCTAATCTAATTCTAATCTACCACACACAACCTACCAGAACTAGCAAAACTTTTATTTTAACAACATTTTGTGACTTAACTTGGTAGATAGTTTTGAAAGCTTTTATGAGTGCGCAACTTAGCAAATTCCCATTTGTAATCAGAAAGATTCATCTATTTTCATTTAGCCAACTCTTTCTAGTCTCTGTTGGCTTTTAACTCAGACATGCAAACAAATGCTGTTGCTGATGCAGAAGTCTTTTAAATGACTTACGTAAGATTGTTAGCTCCTTTAAACCTTCTTTCAGAAGTTATTGGTCGGCGTATTTGTTGCAAGATTTTGTTTAGAGTTAAGCAAGCGGGTAAGGAAGAAGTGAAGGTAAGGATATATTACTTTTCTTTATTTATTTAGGAGTTTCTTACGACAATCACAAGAATTAAAATTACTATCCATTAACGTTGACTTCAGCTTTTTAATATATTTTTGATTTATGCTTTGTGGAACAAATTCCAAAAAAAATGATTGAAGTGAAAACGGGATTTCATTTTAGTTCTTTGTTCTTTCATTTAAGATGCACTAACGAATCTAACAGAGGTGGATTAGATTTTGGAACGGGGGGGGGGGGCACTTGAGAAAGAGTCCCAATAAGAAGGGGACTCGAAACGTACATAGTGACTTATTAAGTGCTTTATTTTAATTGTACATAGTGTTTTAATAGTTGGCGATTTTATTATATTTTTAACTGCAAGTTAAATATTTTTTAAAATGAAAACGGGATATTGAAATAGTAGGATATTCCTTTTCTTCTTAAAATTGCAAACTAAACAATATAAACCCTAAAAATCTACGTCCAACATTTCCATGTTAAGCTTCAAAGTATGAATAACTTTGTATTGAATTGTAAATTTTGACAGCCTCCTTGGTCGCCACCTTTTCATGTAGTGAAATATAACGTCTAATCTCAATTATAAACACCTCATTCATTGTAAATAACAAAAGTTTAACGTGTTAAATTATAACGTAAGCAGGAAAAAAAATATACAGATAACTATAAAACTATATTAAGAAAACAAAATTATAACATCAAAATTTCAGAACCCAACATACTGGTTCCTTTGTCAAAGTAAAGCAAGAATATAAATACATTTAAATTATGAATTTAAACTATAACAACACATGAGACAATGTCAGAAACAAATTCCAGTGAAGTCAAAATTGCAGTTTTTATTCTTAAATTTACCAACATGTCTTTTTTTTAAGATATTTCATATATTTCCAAGGCTTAACAGTCAAAATAAGAAGAATTACATTAGAAAAAATAATTTCTAGTTAATAAAGAATATTTTAACATCATAAACTTTTATAATGTAATACACAGTATTATTCAGCATTACAAGCATCTTGAACAAGAATATCCTTTCTAAAAACCGTAAACTGTCACTATAATCTTACGTTATTAAAAAAATTTCATAATTTCAGGAATTTCTTCTTTTCTATTTAGTAACAACTTAAGAAGTTTTATAAAAAATAACGCCTCCTTATATATCAAATTCTCTCTAGAATTAGAATTACATAATATTTTAAAGTTGTTCCTGTCAGTAACATGATCGGGGGTTTTGGTAATATGTGCTTCTTATGTTAAAATATTCTTTATTAATCAGAAATTGTTTTTTTTCCAATGTAATTCTTCTTATTTTGAATGTTAAGCCTTGAAAATGTATCTAATATCATAAGAAACATGTTCGCGAATTTAAAAATAAATACAGTAGAGCCCCGATTATCCGCGGAATTGGGTGGCAAGGGCTTCGCGGATAACGAAAATCGCGGATAACTCGAAAGAAGACTAAAAATGAGGTGTAAACATGAAAAAAAATATTTCACCATTAAAAACTACGTTTTATTGTATAAAAAAATATAATATGTAAAACTTTTAAAATATATGCAGTAAAGCAGAAACCTTTGCTCTACGTTTGCATCCACAAATTCCGAGAAGGCCTATTGGATCACGATGCACAATAAACCTGTCAGTAATTTTCGACATTCGCAATGTAGGGTCTATTGTATTTTCCCTGTTGTTGGCTTGGATTAAAATTGGTTTTTTTTTGAGGTTCGTAATTAACAAATTTTCTATTGTATTGATATATTTGAACGGTCATTGTTCTGATAAATACGTGAGACATTTGATATGCAAGAAAAACATGCAACCAGCAATGCTATGCAGAGAAACGTTAAGTAAATAAATTAATGAATTAATACGGCAAAGAAAAGAGTAGACCAAATATAAGAACCGTATTTATAAACAAAGGCTTAAATAAATAAATTAATCAAAACACTAAAAAATAACAAAAAAATAAAATGTGTTGTTTAAAGATAAGAGGAAAACAATATTATGTGATCATGATCATATTTTATATAAGAAATAATATGCAACCTCATCATCTAAAGAAGTATTGTAGCAACTAATCCCGGAGATCGCGACGCTTTCAATGCAATAACAGTCATTATCAACCTTGGTCAAAATGACTGGGTTGCTGTAATCCAACTGATCGCTACACTTACATCAATGTACCACTGTAAGATAACATTCAGTGCCTGCTGATTTAAGCGCCTTCCGGTGTTCTCGATACGCTTCAGGGCTATACGCAATACTCCGTCTTCCGTTATGGTTCCGTAACGTAATTGCTTAAGTGATGTAGTTATATCTTCAGGATCATAAGAATGGGGAACAATTACCTGAAATTTTTAGGATGGTAAATTTTTGAATATAGATTAATAGAAATATATATGGTCAAATAGGATTTTTATTTCACGTAACTGTTCTTCATTCTTGTGACCCTGAACACATAACTATGTCACTTAAGCAATTACGTTACCGGAAACATAAGACGGAGAAGTGCGTATAGCCTGCGGCATTCGATAAGACTGACCGACAAAAGTGCATGAATCATTAATTCATTGTAAATCCATATACACCTTTAGGCATCAAAGGATGCGAAATGGGCCTAAAATTGCAGGAAAGCCAAAACTCATTTTGGATGTTAATAAAGTTGCGTTGTCCACATTCGTTTGTGAACTGTCATGATGTAATTCCTTATTGATATGCTTGTATGTTTTTTATTCTTAATTTATATATTATTGTTTTTTAATATGAAGGGCCGCTATCTTGTTAACTTTTGTTTACTTTACATGTTTCTTGGGATCACTGAGCTGTAAGATGCTGAGCGAATCCAGCTGATGATGGTTTAAAACGTGAAACAGCTGTTCTCCGGTATCGAAAACAGATCAGTGATTCCGTATTTATATGCTTGTATATTTTTTATTGTGATGTTAAGTAAACATAGTTCAGTGCTATGTCCTCGATGAAGGTCATAACTAATTCGCGACCAACGCTGATGTTGAAAGTTCCATAAGCAGACCATGTTATTGCTGGTATACATGGCCACCCGAAGAACTGAGCATTGAATACTGTCTCAATCCAAAGTAAATATCCTTTCATGCCAACGAACTCAGAAGCTAAATGATATTGCAAAGTTTTAAAATGAAGTTTCAAGTCGAAATGCGCATGCTCGTCCGTCTGTGATCACCATAACTCAAAAACCATAAATCATAGAAAGCTGAAATTTAGTGATAGGTAAGTTTCAAAAAGGTATCTATTTGTAGACATCTAAGCAATAGTTATGGAGCTAGAGGCAAATGAATAATTAGTTTGATGTAGGATTTCTCAGTTACTTAAGTTGAAATTTTAGAGCTAGATGGATGATTTTACAAGAAACATTAACAATTAGAAAAAGTCGAACAAGTCGGTATTCCTTTGACTGACACTATTAACAAGAGTGGATGAAAAAAACATTAATAGGCAAAAAACTGGTTTTTGTTTTAGCAGCTTTTTAATTGTTCTTATCACGATGACATTCAAAAGCTGCCTATAATTTAAAAAACAAACTTTAAAAATACCACAACTTTCTAATGTAGGCTACGAATTAAATATTTATTCAACAATTTACCTAGAGCCGGCTGGAACTATCTAAGTTTGAGATCATACTTTTTTTATTTTCATTCCCTTGTTTCAATAAGTTTTTTTAAATACTTTGTTAATTGAAGAAAAAAGATTAGCCTTTTGTTTTCTGTTTACTCATTCCACACATTTACTACTTAATTCCATTTTTTTTTCTCTTCCAAACCTTCTCATTTTAACTCGGAATGACTCTTTTTCCTTCTATTAGTGTATTTTCCAAAGGAAAAATACACTATTGCGTTCTCCCCTACTTGAACAGATGAGCCCGGAACCTTGTGATAAGCTCCGATCAGGGTTCGTAGATCACGGATATACAGTATATACGACATTCAAATTCTTCTTCCCACGATAAATATATATCCACTTTTTTGGCGATTTTTCTTATCTTCAAATCCTATACTCACCGTGCTTTTAGAGCTTTTGCCAAAAACATTTTAGATCTTTTTTAGGGCATTGGTTTAACCACAAATAAGTAACAAAACAGTCGAAATGCGTAGAACTGCAGTTTCATTTTTTATTTGACTCCCGAGCACCATTTTCAGTCTTCTTTCCATTTTGCCGAAAGCAATAAATGTATGAAAAAGCTCGGGACAGACGAAAAAAAAAGGACGAATAAAAAAAAGGGAGCAGCGCCGTTACGTTAAGCCATCAGTGCTGTCGTGAATTGAGATCTCGTCAGGTGATTAATATCGACCAATCAGAACGAGAGCATTCTATTCACCAGCCTTATTAGCATCATTAATCATTTGTGACGTCTCCATTGTGATATTAAATTTATCAGCTTCGTATTCATGAGCAGCCAAATCAAACAATTGATTTTCACCTGTTGAAGGAAACTCAATATTGAATGTTGTTCGTGCTTTGTCAGTGGAAACTGAAAGAGAGAAAAAGGAAATTATTAAAATTGAAAAAAATAAACATAATTAAGATGGAGTTTGAGTGCTAAATTTCTAATGATCATATGTTAAGGGGACTTACAAGTTGTTAAAAAAAGGTATTTAATCGTTTACTGAACTTATTTTGTTTTTGCACCAAAGTTCCTTACTTGGTTTACTTTTTATCAAAATTAATCAGGATTTTTCTTATAAACATTAGCAGTTTGAATGGTTCAGTTTGTAAGTCAAATAGTTTTGAGGTATCTTGTTTCCTGATGGACGGCAAAGAGTGGATGATTTGTGGGCGCTGCCTCATTAGCTATTAGCCAGTTATGGGCCAAAATCTTCCTTGTCAAAATTTAAAAACTTATCTCTAAAATTTCACTAGTATCGAATGTACAGTTTGAGTTTCCACAATTATTGCATTTTATTGACAAAGTTATTTTATTGACAGAGTTTGGTCCTTAGCTCTTTATCTATTGGGTAATATCAAACTCAGTATGAAAGTTGGTTGTAGTAATGTATAGTTATCTTAAAAATTTCAGGCATCTAGGATGTATTGTTTTTAGTTATTTGTCGGTTTGTCTCAATACAGACTGACAAACAAGTTTAGACTTGAATTTTGCATTTTATGTGTTTCGATTGGATCGTATTGTTTGCTGTAGATGTAAACTAAATCTTCAGTATCGTACTGTAGTTACCATATGAGTAAAAAAGTATTACTAAGACTGGCACAGATTGATTAATCAGTTCATTCTTGACAAAACTTACCTCGCCTTTTTGATGGTTGAAAAAGTCAGCTTTTATAATAATTCTATTGAAGAACTATTAAGGTAAGATGTAATTATCTTTTCTAACTCCTTATTCTAACATATTATTTATTATTATAAATAGGTTACAATAAATAAACCATCTTTAATATAATTTTTAGTTATTAGTTAATTCAATTATTATTAAAATTTGTTGTGGTAGCTGAAAAGTTCGCCAAAGACTTTAACTTGAATTTATAAATTTAAATGAATTTCAATTGTGTGAATAGCTAATATCTTCATCTGTGTGGAAGTCAACAGCTGCCTTCTGCCCTTATTTGTCTGATTTCGCAAGTTTCCTCTGGGTGTTTACTAATTAGTTTCGAAACGCTTCAACTTAATGTTATTATTTCCTTAGGGTTTTATTTTAATTAGTTGGATTTTGCAACAATTACATAGAATTTAATTAATTTCTCTTTTGCTGAAAAGTTTTCATCTTATTTTTAAATTAGTAAACAGATACTAATTAAAAATATAAATATTTCCTCAAAATTTTAAAAACCATATTTCAATGCAGAATTTCAAGTTTCTGAAAATCCATTAAATGTGTAAAAAACTCAATATTTTTCAAGAAGTTAAATAATATTGATAATTTCTATTATGATAGAAATTAGTGGCAACAATTTTATTTTTTAATTGAATTGAATTAAAAATGATAATGACATATTTCATGAACCATTGAAGTACAATAATCTCCAAAATGGTTTTGTTGCTAACTATAGGAAGAGACAAAATAATGTACTGATTGTTATATCAGACGAATGATAGTGATAAAAACTGTTTTGTTTTCTGTGCAACACTGGAGATGAATAGATTTTATTGTTAATCATTGGAAGTAAAAAAAAAGTTTTCCGTAATGGATGGACAACTGACATGATAACAGAGAAGATATTCTTCGAAATGATATACTTCGATGACTGGCAGTATAAATTTAGTTGTCTACAAATAGCAAATTATTAGTGCAATAATATGAAACTGATCAAAGCATTAATACTGTGTTTTGAATTTTATTTGTAGGAGGATATCGAGCCATGTTGCCAAGGATCTATATGCGAACGAACGCTGCCATGTCTACTTTTAGGATCTCAATCGTGTATAGGACAAATGGTGAGGCATCGATGTTCTAGAGATACAATACTGACTGGCTGAGATTTAGTTACAAATTGTGATGAAGATAAAGTAAGTGTTTTTATCTGTGCTATTTATATACATAGGATGACTTCATCAATGAGCAATCAAGTGCAGAAATAGATAGATACACAATGTTCATGAAAGTGATTAATTTCGACAGTTCTATGTGCTTCGTTTACAGTGATTAAAGACTTTTAGCATCATGCTATATATTTGTGAAATAATTCAAAATAATATCACAAAACTTTATTAAAACTCCAAAATATTGCACCACAGACCAATATTTCGTCTTATTTTTCAAAGACTTCCTCAAGGTTTTTGGTAACCATAATAAACAAATAAATAAAATAAAAAATAAAGATCAAAATGGAAAGAGAAATAACCTTCTCAAACCTTTACAAATCAATAAATAAATTCTATGGCAATAAGTACCATTTTAAAATTTAATTAGTATTGTTTTAAATAACATTTAATGTAATAATAAGTTTCAAATCTTTTGATTGTTTTCAATATATTTTGAATGTTTTATTGTTATATGACAATCGTATTATTTGATGTACTTATTGCCATAGAATTTATTTATTGATTTATAAAGGTTTGAGAAGGTTATTTCTCTTTCCATTTTGATCTTTATTTTTTATTTTATTTATTTGTTTATTATGTTTACCAAAAACCTTGAGGAAGTCTTTGAAAAATAAGACGAAATATTGGTCTGTGGTGCAGTATTTTGAAGTTTTAATAAAGTTTTGTGATATCTTATAGAAGATCTACGATTTGGTTAATTCAAAAGAACTTTAATCAAGAGAAACTTTTGAACTTTTTTAGTATCTACGAAACTTAAGTGCTAACATATAGTAGTAATAGTATGTTAATGAAGAAATATCCAATAGAAGATAGATTTTGTAAACACTAAGTAATTGGATCAATGGGAAGAGAGCATGTTATTAATATAAGAACAGGAGTAAAATAGTTTCCTATATTTTACATTTGACAAATCGTTAGTTTTGTTATTATAAAACGCCAATTAGACTTTTGATTTCATCAACATAATATATTCACACATCTTCTACTAGCATAGATATCTCACATACAATCAAATAGCTATTCAAATAATTACTTTTAAATTTATTCAATTTATTTCTATTATCTATTACTCTTAAGTCAGTGAATGAATGCTATCATTGTAAATTTGGCTATTTTTTAACCTTGCTCCATTCATGATAAAAACTTCGCATATATAGAAACTACACCAGTCAGCCATAAGATTACTGAATATAATGGACCAGTGATAGAGAACTTGATTTGTACAGTACAGCTTAAGTAGCTTGGGTGTAAGTAACTTCAACCTATTGATAACTGAAACCATGCAAATGAAACCCACTAGCAATGTTGGAGGGGAAATGCATAATTTTTTTTTTTTTATTTATTTATTTATTTATTTATTTATTTCTAAATTTAAAATTACAGTCCTGCTAGGTTTTCAAAATGAAATCCTGTGATGCAGGTGCTGAAAGTATAAATAATTTATATTTGTAATTTAAAAAGTATTAATCATATAAAATCATATAAAAATTATATAATTACGCAATTATACGAATTATACTTAAATTAGATTCAATTATATAATTATATAAAAATCAATATATCACAGAAATATAAAAAGAAAATCAAATACAAAAAGAAAATTATTATAAATATCATTCATTACAATCAAATTTAAGGTTCCCAAATTATTTTTTACTTATTATTCTAATTACAATTTCTTTCTTTCAATGTTTATACTGTATAACATTACTGTATAACATAATGTTTATACTGTATAACATTAAAAATTTCTAAATCTAATTGTGAAAATAATAACAGCATAATAACAGCATAATAATAACAGCATAATAACAGCATAATAACAGCCTAAACTCCACATCCATTAATTAGAGAAACCATAGAAATACTGCATATAGTTAAACCATGTTCTAGAATTTTATCAATGTTTTAATTGAAATTTCATTAAGGCTACAAATTGGTAGAAGAGCTCTAATAGGATTTCGTGAAAAGGACCTGTAAGAGGATTTGTGAGAAGACCTTTAATAGGATTTTGAGAAAGCCAGAAAATCGTTGCTGATGGTTTATTTCATGAGGAGAACTGTTTGATCGTAATCATTTCTAAACAACACACGAGTATTTTAAGAATAACAGTTCAAAATCAGTATCTTTGAGAAACTAATAATTCTGTTATTCAGAGTCCGATATACTTTTTTATCTGACAGTCATCAAAAACTAAATATTTAATTTCGCAAATTTAAACTGAATTTTTTTTTGTAAACACATGATAAGTTTTTCTTACTTATTTGTAAATGCTATCAATAATGTCTAGCAAATACAGTTTCATTCTATTACCAATTCATGCAGTTACTATTTCATAATGTTTGTCGTTTACTGTTACGTTTTTGGATTAACTTGTACTCCACTACCATATTCTTGATCGCAAATAATTTTTAAATTTGTAAATAGATAGTTTTTTTTTAATTCCTTTATCAAAATGTGAAGGAAATTTTCTGCTTTTTAATTGCCAAGTGCAATTTGAAATAAATATAACAGGGACTGTCAGTGTTATTGTACGAACTGAATCACTCTAATAACTTTTGAGTCTTCTTGAAAATTGACATGCACATATAAGGATGAAAGATCTAACTTTCATATTTTAATTTTTCCCGTGTAGATCCATATAGAGAAATTAGCACAAAGAAAGTAATTAAAATTCCTATAAAAAAACATTTGAAACGCAAAAACTGGATTACTATCATGTCTTAAACAAAACATATATATTCCGCTTAGTGATCTCTCGAACTGTAATAGTTTTACAAGATTATTTAACTTGCCATTTTATTAAATATTATATATGCCTACTACATTGGCACTTGAAAGGTATGTAAAATTAGTTACCTAAATAATATATCCAACCATGACTATTTCCAACCGTGACCATTCACAATCAAGATTTGCCAACAAACACATCTCAGCAAACACATCACAACAAAGACTATTTCCAACCGTTATGTTGGGCGAACACGTACCAATATGCGACAGTATTGGTGGACAATATTGGTCATTTTTATTGGTACCAACCGTTTCCAGCAATAAAAATGAACAATATTGCACAATATTGCCCATTGGCGATTGTCGGAAAAAAAGCAACAATTTTAGTTGGCGAGAAATATTGCTGGTGAGCGAGCGAATCACATGAACGGATGAAATCACGTGACAATGGTGACGTAGAAGGAAGGCGGGACTTTGAAAATCGGAAAATCACTCACTCACGCTGGCCATTTTGTTTGAGAAACAAGGCTTAAAATCAGCAAAATGGGTCGGCCCAAAACAGATCATTCAAACAACAATATTTTGTCAATTGATAATGAAAGAATCTTAATTGATTTCTACAGAGGGACGGCGTTTACTACTATAGCAATTCTGTACGGAAACACGCTCTCTCTAGCTCTCCCTAGTGAGCAACGCTGTAACCAGGCCAATACTCGTAAAGGAAAACCTGTGTGTTCGCGCACAATACCAACTGCCAATATCAATAATGACCAATATTATCTACCAATATTGCCGCATATTGGTACGTGTTCGCCCAGCATTACGGGAAATTACACACAGCCGACATGTTCCATCAAAAAGACAAACTTCAAAGATAAGGGGGACCCAGACTAGAAGAAGGAACCTGAAATGAAGTTCCGAAACGTCTGTGTATTATTTAGGTAACTAATTTTACATACCTTTCAAGTGCCAATGTAGTAGGCATATATAGTTTTAGTTAGATTTACTAAAAAAAAAAATTTTTTTTTTTCTTTTCATTGTCAAAAATAGGATTCAGTTTATTTAAGTAAGTATCGAATGGCCGTAATTAAATAGGAGGTGTTTAGAGCCAATACTTAAAACCTATTGGTCCAAACTTCATCAAATTTGGTGCGAACACTATTTAGATCATGGGTTTTCATTTCTAAAGAAAAAAAAAAGTTAATTCAAATTTTCCCTGAAAATAAAAAAAAAATGGCGCTAAAAGCACGAGATATGCAGATTGCAGTAAACTGACATCATAGATTGAAGGATATAAGAAGATGAAAACGAATAGCGTGTATTAGGTCCAACTAATGTTCTGTGGTTGCGCGGTGGTGCTTTGATGTTCAACCTTCACTGTGTTACGTGATCGCGCTTTCCTGATGAAACTTTACTACAAAAACACAACAATGCTTCTGTCACACTTCGGGAATACCGTAGGTTTAAGAATTTAAGAAAGGCCCAATAATAATCACAAATTTGCGAAAAATGATTTTGCTATTTGAAAATATGGGATCGTTATAAGTGCTGCCAAGTACGAGGATACAAACCGACATCAAACCAACAACTTGAAACAGTTGCAACTGCTGCATTGGAACCAAACGATGCACAAGCGTCCAGCAGTGCACGGACAATATCCAGGCAATCTATATCAGTGCTAGTTGTAGCTTTATAAATGAGAATTGTGGTAATTTTACTTCTAGATTCACTGGTGAAGGCACAGAAGGAAATTCACTGGAAATATTAACAATATGCATTTCTTCAATTTCCTTCTGAAAATATTAAGTCTTGACAAGGATAGGATTTGCGTGTTTGGAACTACACACAAGTTTTTTTTGTGTGTGTGTGTTTATATGTGTAATTCCAAATTAAAGAGACTTGCATTCATTGTATGATTTTTTTATTAAAACGACAAACCTGCGTTTATTTTCAAACACAGAAGGTAGTACATAATAACACCCGCAGAAACACATGAAACACAGAAGAAGAAAGTCACATCCATTCCTGCGTCGGGATTCGAACCGATGCAGATGTATCAGTATCATGGCAGGCCATCACAATGGCAGAAGACCGACGTCCTCTCCCCGAACGATATATGATGGAAATATGGAGTAAGTTAATTTATGAATTTAAAAAACTAAATTAACAATCTTACATGAATCAGACTTAGTAGTTTTTGTTTTTTTTACTGTGACTTGTGGGTAAATTACTTTTAGTTGAAACTTGATATAAATAATACAACGATATTACAAATTCCGAAACTTTCATTAAGAACCTTTAATTAGAGTTGGGCTTTCTTTGACAGCCTAACTTTATTTTACGAAGTTTGGCTACTTCTAAAACAGTAAAATGAACAAATTTTAAGAATTTTTTTTCGAGATTATGTTTTTCATTTGTAAGGAAAGGCAGTAATTTTTATTGAATATTTCGTATGTAAGCCAGATTCTTAGATTAGGTAAACAAAGTCCAAGATAAATTAAGTCATCTTTTAATAATAAATGCTTATTATAAGGTAGGTTGCTCAAATAAGGCCCACCTAACATTTAAAGATTTTTTTACAATTTCTTTTGCAAGAGTGAAAATTCTGAAAACTGTCTTGAAAGGTAGTTTAAGGTGTGCTGTTATGAAAAAGTGAATTTAGAATTAGTGGCATTTGAAATTCTTTCTGTAATAACACAGTTTTGAAAAGATAACTGAAGGGCCTTATTAGGAGCCCCTGTTCCAAATAAAGCCCACTACTAGTCACAGGCAAACTCGCCCACGGGACAAGAGCTTGGCAGTGAAAACAGCCAATTTCCAACATTTAGTTCTGACTAAATACTAATCTACAAATTAATATTTAATTAGTAATTAATTTATAAAATTGGGAATTTAAAACTAGCTTTGATGATTTTTGTTATATTTTTTCTCATTATATATAATTATTTTATGTTATAGAATGGAGGGCCTTATTTAGAGCCCCCTGTTAACCCACGCTTTCATGCATTGTTTTACTAAAAAGTATTTAAGTGCACGTCAATGGGAAAATATCAAATACAGTATCTTATTCTACTCATTACACACTTTAAAATGACATAAAACATGTTTATATATATTAAGTTACCAAAAAATGCAGACCAATTATTAAATTAAGCTGAAATAGTAACCTCAAAAGCTTCGGGCGACTTTTACTGTTCAATTGAAACAAACACAGCGAAATAGTCCACTTCAACGGACCTATTTTTTGTGAAGCCGCTAGAAGCCAGGACCAATCTTGGTAAATTGTCAACGGTCTATCAACAAATCGAAGGATGGGCCTTATTTGAAACCGGGCCTTATTTGGGCAACCTACCTTACAACATCAATAGCAAAGTCGCAATAGAATCCAATGCAGAATTAACAGATGATTTCTTTTGGCATTGGATTGCGTATTTGCATTTGAACAGAGGAAAAACACCTATAAAAACTCGTTAAACATTAATAACTGCTAACTAACGAAGGTAACACAACACTAAAAGAAGGAATTCGCACCCTGATCTGTCATCGGGAAGAGACTGGGACGGACCGTTTCGTCCTTTTTAGGACTCGTCAGCTAGCCGAACTCCACCAATGACTGACTCAAAAGGTGCGAGAGGTTAAGAATTACGGGTCTTGCTCCCGAGAGCGGGACCTCCCCCGAAGAAATCCTAACAAAAATTAAATAAAGTACAAAATACAAAAAGTTCCTTGCCCTGCAATCTGTTAGGCACAAAAGGAATTTAATGAAGGCATTGAATAAAGCAAAAATTTTTTTAATTATTCAAATTTTTTTTGAATTATTCAGGTACGTTAAATTTCTTTTCGTTAATAACTGCTACATTTTCAAATATAATAAATAATAATTTTCTTAATAAAGTTATAGAAAGTTCTTTAAAACAGTTTTCTTATTTTGTTTCTAAGAGTAACTTTTTAATTTTTCGAAAATCTATTCATACTTTCTTGTGTGAATTGAATAATCAGCTTAAGATCAATATTTACTTACGGTGAAGGAAAACATTTCTCCAATTCAATTATGAGTCGAAGAAAGATTCACGACATGGTTTTAGTTTTGATTAAATCAATATTAGCTTTAGTTTGAAAGAGTGTTTTGGCTTAATAGTAAATGAAGATAAAATGCTTTTATGGAAGACAAAATGTCATGAGGTCAACATGGCTTCAGTCTCCTAAACATCTAATTGCAAATTAATAATTTATTAATCAGTAGAGAATATTTCATTAATCAGTTTATTCATGTTATTAGATTATTAATGATTAATTAAATTAATAGAAGTATTTTAAACGTTCTTAATTAATTTGATAAAATTCCGGCTACCTAATTTAAATAATTCCTGTGGCCCATTTTGGTTTATTTGCAATTGGAGTAAACATTAAACTATCTGTTAATCATCATTTTAAAGTTCAGTCTTTTAATTAATTTCCTTTGTGAAATGATCTTTTGCAGTAAATTAGAGTAAATAAAGACGAAACAAAAATGACAAAATTCAAATTTAATGGCCACAATTGAAAAGAAGAGAGAAATACACAGAATAATTAATTTTGTGTATTTTTCTAATTTTTAAGGAAAGTTTCAATATCCAGCTGTAGTAACAAGTCTCCTTTTTTGTATTCAGTTTTAGTCTTAGTATCAGAAGACTTCCCGTTTTGTCGGGGACAAGTATCATTAAAATCTCATTAGCAACAATGACAACAATCGCAACAATTGTTATTAGCAACAATGACAACAATCGGAACAACAATCGCAACAATTGTTATTAGCAACAATAACAACAATCGCAACAATTGCGTCTTTTGCAACAATCACATTTATAACAATAAGGAAATTAAGGCAGTATCAATTATACTTTCATAGACGCATCAGAAGATGTTACGAAGCATTGTGATTGGTTTTCTAATCTCTATCCCTACCTTGTTTAGCGCTTAATTTTCGGGGCTAACATTATTTATCTAAATTGTGAACATATTGTTTCATTAATCTACAATTACCATGCTTTAAAAAAAATGCCACAAGGATTGTTGTCAAGAATTTACCAGAATATTCTAACTTTCTAATTAATTACGAGAGTTCTATTGAAATCCTTTAACAACTTTGCAAAATTGTTTTTCTTAGTTTTTCAAACTTTCTTGGTTTTTGGAATTTGACAACTTTTCACAGAACGGAGTTAACATTAATTATGAATATTGGAAAGCTGTTGCTTGGAAGAATGAATCATATCAGAAAACAGCTATCAGTTATAATCTTTGTTGTTCAACAAATGATCATAAATATTGAACAAACGGGTCGTAGATTATATGGAAACATGGCTTTCGGCAACGCAACAAATCATAAAGAGAATATTCTGAAATTCAAAAATGCTCTTTAATATTGCAACAAGGCATAAAGAATGTTTTATTCTTTGGGATGCTGCCTCTTAGAAAATCAGTTTCTTTTATAACTTTCAGAATATGATTTAAATGAGAACTGTTTCAACAAAGAATAAAAACGTTGAAGAACCTTAGAAAATTAAAAAGAAGAAAATGATTTTTCACAAAGAAAAGAATAAATATGTTTAGAAAGGAATTAAAAACAAAACTAAAAGCTTCTGAAAGAATTTAAAACCTACTTTTCTTATTTTGAGTTTTTTTTTGCTTTGTGAAACAATAGAAAGGAAAACAACTGTAAAAAAAAAGTCTCCATGTATTTGTAAATTATAATAACCAAACACAAACAGTATCGGAGAAAATAAATTAAATCCAGTAAAAACTATTATGACAATAAAATAAATTACAAAATGTATTTTTATGTATTGCAAACATCGACATAATTAAGAAAAAAAGGACCAAACACACATCAATCCATAAATAAAATAATGCTCTATTATATGTACTTGGCCTCATCCTCAGATATAAATAGACAAAATAGATAAAAACATAATAAAACTTCCATAAATCAAAGACGATATAAGACTAAAAAAGGAATATCAGATAACAAATCAACAGTATCATAATATCTACTATTACAACAATAATAAGTTCCTTTTTTAGTCTTATATCGTAGGTTTATGGAAGTTTTATTATGTTTTTATCTATTTTGTTTATTTATATCTGAGGATGAGGCCAAGCAGCCTTGAAACATGTAACAGAGCATTATTTTAGTTATGGATTTCTGTGCGTATGGACCTTTTTTCTTATTTAATCTCGCACAAAATGAATGATAATCGACATAATTGTTTCGCTTTCGGAATTTTGTCATCTTCCCTAGTAAATTTATCCTACTTTGTCCAACACCAAGAAAGCTTCAAAACAAAATCTTGGAACCGTTACTCCCTCCGTCTGAAAATATGATATACATTTTAAAATTATTTTCGGACGGAGAGAGTAATATTTATTCCAGTTTTCAAGAAGAGTTATTCACAAAAAACATAAAAAAATGACATAGAAATAAAAAATATCTGAGCTTTTATCGGTGAGAGTCTGGGACGGCCGTTTCGTCCCTTTTTGTGGACTCGTCAGCTAAACTCCCTCACCAGATGAAATGCTCAGATAGCGCAAAACTGACAAGCGAAACCACTCCACGCTGTGGCCCTCCTGAAAAAGAAACCAAAATTTCAATCCTGGTCTGCGGAACCAGAATTTGAAATTATGCCTATTTTGGTTTCTTTTTTTAAATACAGTGATACCTCGGTTCACGAACATAATCCGTTCCTTGACCCTGTTCGTTAACCAAAAAACTTCGTGATCCGAATCAGTTTTTCCCATTGCAATTAATGTAAATTCAAATAATACGCATTTTGTTCTAGAATTTTTTTTAACATGTTATGGCTTTATTTGTGAAAATATTACCGAAAGAAAATAAAAATAACAGTAATATTAGAAGAAAGCAGTTTAATTACCAAAATAAAACTAATTTTACCGTACATATACAATTTATCTTTGTGGTTGATAATTGCTGGCACACAGGAATGGAGGAAGTGGAGAGGGGGAGGAGGAAGATTACTTCTTCGAAGGAGAGGCAGTTGGTAATTGCTCAAGATAACGATTCAGAGAAATTTGCCTTTTTTTTGCTTGATAATTTTGCGAAAAAAGACCATTACATTATCATTTAAAATTTCCACTGCTTTTTTGGGAGCCATAATAATAATAATTTAATTAAATAAAGAAAAAATATCAACAGTTGTTGTTGCGATCTACTGCAACCACGCTTGCTAGGCGAACTGAGTTGCTGCTGGTGGGGATGGCTGTGCGCAGGATTTTGTGCGCTGCAAATCACGTGCGCTCCATGAGCTCCGTGCGTGCATGTTCGTGAACCGAAGCATCGTTCATGAAGCGAAGCAAAATTTGTTCGCAAATGGTATTCGTAAACCGATTTGTTCGTAGACCGAGACGTTCGTGATCCGTGGCATCACTGTATCTTTTCTTTTGTAGAGAGGCCACAGAGGGGAGCGGAAATGGTTTCCCTTATCACTTTTGCACTATAGCGTGTGCTATGGTTGAGCAGTGATGCTTTGATGTTAAGCCTTCGCTAAACTAAATTTACGTGATCGTGCTTTGCTGGTGAAACATTACTACCCAAAAAACATTGCTTCTGCCGCACTTCGGGAAAACCAGAGGTTGAAGAATTTAAGGAAAGGTCCGATGAGAATCACAAATTTGCGAAAAATGATTTTGCGATTTGAAAATACTGGATCGTTACAAGTGCTGCCAGGACGAGGACGCTAATCGACATCAAACCTATAATAACTTGAAACAGTTGTAACTGCGACACTGGAACCAAACGATGCATATGCGTCCAGCAGTGCAAGGGCAATATCCAGGCAATTTGATTTGCCATTTGCAACGGTGTGGAAAATTATGCGTAAACTGCTGAGGTGTTTCCTGTACAAGATCAACCACACCAACTATTGCTTCGAGGAGATGCGGACGTTCGTTTTCTGTGATGTTCCTAGCTGGAATGGTTGAGGATGCATGGCCTGGTATGAGATACATTTTCACCTTAATGGAATTGTAAACACACAGAATTGCCGCATTTCGGCATTGGAGAATCCTCATGTGTCTCAGCAGATTCCTTTGCGCTCATCGAAAGACACAGTTTGGCTTTACTATTTCGTTCAGCATCGGTACATACTTGTTTGAAGAAATAACACCAAACGGTCCCTTGACTTGCTCCGTTAATGCTGTGAGGTATCAACTAATGCTGCTTGATTTTGTTATTCCACAACTTCAACAGCATGGATGCCTCGGATCCACTATATTTACCCAGGATGAAGCATCCCCCCCATTGGATTGGGTGTACAACAAGTCTTACGGCAGCATTTCACAGAAGCTAGAATAATTAGTCGAGCGTTTCCTACGAGTTGGCCAGCTCGGTCGCCTAATCTCACTCCATGTGACTTGGTTATGGGAATATTTGAAAAGCTTGATGTACCAGGGAGGCGTGGATAACTTAGTAATGTTAAAGAACCGAATAACGCTGTACATGAGGCAAATCACTGGGAATCTGTTGCATTCTGGTGTATGAAATGATGTTCGTAGAATGCAGCTATTGGAACAGTTGCAAGGAAAACACGTTAAATCACATCAGGAAATGATTCCAAATAAAAATTACTATTGATTGTAAACTTTATTTATTTATTTAGCTCAATTTTCTCTATAGAAGATGCTTCCAGCACCATTTTTCCACTGTTGGGGTAATTTTGAACTAATTTATTTTCTCATTAAAAAGCCAACCCCATAGTCTAAATAGTGTTCACACCAAATTTTGTTGAATTTAGCCCAATAGGGTTGGTAATTGGGCTCTAAATACATCCTCTTTAATTATGGCCACTCGGTATTAAGAAATGATAAATATTTTTTACATTGTAACTTCCTTAAGGTTTTCCAGTTAAGCATTTGTGCTATTATTATTTATCTATTCGGATAAGTTTTTGTTATGTTTTCTGATTCAACAACAAAATATTTATGTAAGCATTTGATAAATTCACAGAGACCCAGAATTGAAAGCTTGTTAATTTCAGTTAACATGCTAACTTTCATGTTAACGTAAGATTTGATGAAAACTTTAAATACTTAAAAGAAATCAATTTAGATACCATTAGGGTGCAAAATTACCTTTTTCATTTGAATTAATGGTTGTCATATGAAGTGAAGTCTTTCTGGGAAAACTTATCTTGAAAATATTTCTTGGCTGCTGTAAGTCACTTGGAAGAGGCTCCTTCATTGATTAGATGACCCTTGGGTTCGATTATCGATAAAAATCCAAGACTGTCCTTAATAAACTGTAGTTTTGGTTCCAATCTAGCCTTGAGTTCAGCTTGCTTTATATATAATGGGTATAAATAAAGTTTATTTCAGGGGTTATATTTGTACTTTTTATAAATGCCTTGACTTTACTTTCTGAAACTTGGTCAAAAAAATTGATGAGCAACATGGAAAATATATATATATGTAGTAATATAAATAAACTTGGAAATAAATATATTTATTTATGTATTCATTAAAGAAGAAAGTACTTTCAGAATAAAAGTATTAACAGATGCAAAAAAAAAAAAAAATTGCAAGAGTGTAAATCATTTATATGCAGTTACTACTTTTTGTTATGTACGATCATAAGAATTGGTATCCATTTGTAAATACTGAAGTTCTTTTCTTGTGAAAATTCGACTGATGTAAAAGTTTCCAATCTAATTTTAGCAATGAAGTTTTGTCCTATTTTTTAAGGTAAATATGTTCTTTTTCGATATTTGAAATGCTACTCTATTATTTCCGTTTAAGAAAAATCTATTAAATAAGGATTTTTCTTAAAATTAAAAAATAACACTTATTTTCATTTTGAACATCAGTCTTTTCAGATTTTAGCCATTATCAAAAAACAAACAAAAAACCAAATGACTTACAAATATGAAGAGAAGAGGAACCAAAGAACCTATATAAAATATTCTGAAAACAGCCCAGATAAAATCCTAAGAGAAAACAATCTTATTTAAATGTTGCTTATGGAAATAAATTTGAATGTGGTAATTCAAATAATTAGTACAGCAGTACTAATAAACCGATGTTAAAGAGAAATTCTAAATGATTAATATGAAAAGAATTGCCGTATACATATAAAACTAAGTTTTATCAATGATTGGTTATAACTTTATGTGATTGATAGCTGAAACCACACAAATGAACCCGTTACAACTTTTGAGCGAATGACAATCAGCCTAAATTCCAAACTGCGTTAATTAGAGAAATCATATAAATACAGTATATAGTCAAACCATTTTCAGAATTTTATCAATGTTTTAATTGAAATTAAGTCATGTGGTGAGTATGGGGGCAGGAAAGCCGAGCACCGCGACCTTTGGTCTATTTTAATTGGAATTAACTAAAGCTGCAAATTGATAAAGACCTTTAATAGCATTTCATAAAAAGGATCTATAAAAATAATAGATGATAATAGTAGTATGCTCTCTATGAAATTAAGGTAAATATACAATGAAATATTATCAAAAAAAATCTTTAAAAAGTAACCTAATATAGATTATGTAATACTTATCACTATTTTTTGTTAGTTAAAGCCATTGTTTTTCTTCTTTATTTTGTTTTCTCGATTAATAGCATTTTCTGCAGTTTTCTTTTTCAATTCAGATTTGCATAATAATATGATATTCGTGAATTATTCTTCTGAACAGCTGATATTGTTCTTTTATTTTTAATTGCTCTTAATTTTATTTTTAATACAATGCTTTTTTTTCTCTTTTAAATGGGTTTTACTGAATATTTCTCTAATTTGACCATTTATTGAAATAACGTTTAAGTCAGCCAAATCATTAATTCCTATAAATTATCGACTCGAATTGAGTTAATTTACTGAATTTTTTTCAAACGGAAAATACCGTCTGTCATTATAAAATACTGTACGTTTTATTGATCTATGTCAGACATGATCTTTGCGCCATCTTGCCTATGTAAAGTAATCTAAAACAAGGCAGGGAAAGCAATTAGTAAACCAATCACAATGCTTCGCAACTTCTTCTGATAAGAAAATATCATTGATATTGCTTTAATTTCCTTATTATTATAAATGTGATTGTTGCGAATGCAAAAGGCGCAATTGTTGCGTTTATTGTGATTGTTGTGATTGTAGTAGCGCTGCATAATAAATGTAATTGTTGCGCATGCAAAAGACGCAATTGTTGCGATTGTTGTGATTCTTGTGCTTAATGATAATTTAATGAGGTTTTGATGATAATTTAATGAGATTTTAATGATACTTGTCCACAGGACAGATAAAACGGGAATATTAGTCTGCTGATCTTATCAAAAGACTTAAACTCTTAACTCAAAATTGGTTAATATATATTATTTTAATAATAAGCAGCCTTTTTTTAAGCATCTTTGTTAACAATATTTGACTTAGTACTTAAGTTTGTTTTAAACTACCGTAAGTAAATGACATACATACATTTACCTGAATTGTTAATGTTTATAGCTAGAAACATTAGAAGTAGCTCCTCCTACTTGACTTATTCCAAATGCCATAGTATATGATGCAGTGTAGCAACAACTAACAGAGAAATAGAAAGGTTTTCAATAAACGACATTGTAAATATAGATATATTTTCTATGTAAGTTTTCCAAGTTTATAAATTTTGAATATTGTTACTTAATGAACAAGGCCTATCTTGTGTTCCAAGCTTTATATTCTCCCTCTAATGAGGAACGGTAAGTGTTTAAGCTCAAGAATTCTTGCATTCCTCGAAGCTGGGAAATTTTAAAACACTTCAGTGTAAATAATTTAAAATCTTTAGTTTAATAAAAGATCGAGGACGAGTTTTTGGAATTACGAGGAGTTAGGACACATCTGAACGAACACCAAACTTCGATTAACTTAATATTCGATACATTAACAAAATACGCTAAGTATTCACATGAAATTTAGTCAAATTAGGTAAAAAAAATACTTTTATACTTTATTCATATAAAATTGATTTTTACAAAAGGTGTTTTGCAACCTGGTAGAAATTTGCCTTTGATATCTCAAAATACAAATATTTTACTACGCTGTTTGTGGGCTCTTAATACGAATGAACCGCAGCTTAGAGATTCCAAGCCATGTAATTCCAAGCCATGTAAATAACTTATCGCTTTTACAGAGCATCCACAAATTCCTTTCATTGCTTTTCAGATAGTAAATCATCATGAGTTCATTTTGCACTCTTATTATAAAATCTCTTTTAGCATGATGATATTTACAAATTAATGAAAGTGTTATATCAGTGCTTGTCATTACTAACAATACAAACACATAATTTTTGTCTGATCAGAAAAGTTTATCAATCACAAAGTAAAATGACACTCTTTGAAAATGTATTTTAATTAGTAAAAATAACATCATATAAAGATATACGTTATAGCTAAGCGATAAAGATCCCAAATGGAAAGTTTGCTTTTATGTTTGGTCCTTTTAAAAATAAGCTTAATTATATTTGTCTTTGCCAAAGC
>JAFIDM010000001.1:44349888-44389798 GCA_023159025.1 Thereuonema tuberculata
AAAAATGATCTGAGTTTTTGCGAAATATTGCCAATAAAAAGATGAAGAAGTATTATATGGAGTCTGATGTAATTTATATTTAATATTAAGAAGAATGAAGAAGAATATTGAAATATGAAAATTATTAATAACTTGATTTTGTAAAAAATTTTCATAAGCTTGCATAAATTGTTTAATTCATTAAATTTATTTAATAAGTATATATTAAAGATAATTTATGAGGATATTTATAAATAACTTCTCTTGTATAAATAAATTTTACAAATTGTGGAGTAGGCCTATTTAATAAATTTATAAATTGTTTTGTAATTGTTTCTTAATTGAATTATACAAAATTGTATAATTAGACTTGAAAACTTCTTTTGTATTATCAATCTCATAAATTATAAAGAATTTCGATAAATAAATTTTGATAACTATAATTTGTTATAAATTTTCAAAATCTTGTATTAACTGTAAACTTTATTATATTCTTTATTATATTACTTAGTATTTATTATTATGATCATTATCCTAATTTATAAACAAATTCTTCATAAATAAAGTAATATTATTAAACTTCTTTAATTCCACAAAATCTTCGTTACTTACACAATATTTCGGAGGCCTAATCGGCCTTTCAAGATTTATATCGTAAATGAGAAAAGAAAACCTCATTCCTTCTTCTAAAATAACTACAAAACTAAAAATAAATAACAATCAAGAATTTGGAATTCTATATAATAAATAAAACGTGATGATCCGTAATGCGCGAAGCATTATTACAAATAATGTCCAAATTGCTGAATAAATATGATATGCTCCGTAATGTACATTTATTTGTAATAATGCTTCGTATATTTATTATGTAAAGCTTGAAAAAGAAGGGCCTAAATTTTATTTAACTCCCAAACCAGTTTGATAGGAATTCTTTTTCCCTATCGGGACTGTATTGTAATTTTTCTGTTTTTCAACAATTACAATTATAATATTATTAAGTAGTAACTGAATTCTTGTTTTCTAAGTCTTAGCACTGGTTTAATGTCGTCAGGACATTGCTATCTCCTAGATGTGATGTCGCAAACCGGGAATGTTGTTGTTGTCGCTTGGAAAAGACAGTGACAACTCAGCAGACGCTCTCGTGTCATTCTGTCTCGTTATCTGGACATGTTTTGACCATTAGGAAGGAACGATATCTTCATTAAGGCGATACAATAAATAGTCCACAAGGAGCGATGCCTTACACAATAACATATCGTTATGTGCAATGAGTAAGCATAGCTTCAGTCATCAACTAACACAACAAGACGACTCAACAAAAATTAGATTCACGAGAAACGTGTAGGATTAATCTTAAAAGCTAAATTTAATTATTATTGGGTTTAATCAAAATGTTTCTAGTCCTTAAGGGACAGATTTCTTTTGTGAAACGACCTAAAGTTTTATTTTCTCTAGCTTGCTTAATTAAAAACTTAAACGCGTCGACATCTAAAAAAAAAAATATCAAATTCCTTATTTTGATAATTTCCCTAGAAATTTAGTAACTCTTACTCAGTCTTTGTGAGTTGGTATCTATAAGTGAATTCCCTTCGTTGGAACTGCTGGATGATCTTCTTGAAATTTTACATTTAAGGACTACAGTTCAGTTCATGATGACGTCATGAACTTTTGATGACGTCATTTCCTTATAGATTGATGTTTCCAGGACGTAAAAGCGCCATCTATTGCTAAAATCCGTAACTGAATCTTTTAAACATTACGAAAAAATTCTGGTTTTTCTATTTTCTACAGTTACGAATACATAATAATAATTAAAATTGAAATAATTAAAAACGTTCCACACTATTTCCCCTTGCTTTGCTATGCACAGTTTGTCCTTTCTTGGTCACGCTTATGCGACCACAAAACGACGCCATCTTGGACTGACTGCTCGGAGTTCAAGTTGATGACGTCATGACTGGTGACGTTTGTTCAAGACGAAATCCATCGCTACGTAATGACCAAATGTGGCAAACCCTTTTTTTGCATAATACTATAGAGACATTGTAATTTTACATCTGAAATATTTTCCAAATTCGTTCTTTAATTTTCCCAGAAACGGAAAATGCTTACTATTTGTATACAGCACTTATATATTTTTTTTAATTTTCTATACTTTTAAAGTAAAAGAAATAACATTCTAATGAAAGTAGGCTTTTAAGTTATTTCTTGTATAGATATTTACGATTGCAGATCACCTTTGCTTTTCAAGAATGGAAACTGTCTTCTGTGCAGATATTACTGGTGGAGAATTTATGGTAGAACAATGTCCTCTTTGATTCCCTTCCACGAATCGAGTGAGATTCGGTCAACGACCAAACTGACAGTTCCTAAATAACTTATATTTTTTTCTCTGCTGTTCATCTCGTTCGATTCCATGAAGAACTGATGTGAATGGATTGGACAGGTCAAGAGGACAGGTATTTAAAATAAGATTTAAAGAAGAAACATTTCTACCACATGGTAAATTTCATGTAGATTCACATTAGAATGCTTTGACTACAAGTTAAAACAAGTAAACTGCAATTAAATAAAATGAACAAAGTACTTTAAAAATTGAATTTGCTTAAGTTTGTTTTCCTACTAAACTTCTTCTTTAGAAACACGAAGTCTCAATGGTGTAACTACGCAACTTTGGGCCTAGGTGCAAAATTGCTTTTTCAACGAAAAAAAAAGAAAAAAGAAAAACCGTAACTTTTTCTGATAAATGTTAATTATCGTTAAATAAGTATTTTGGAGTAACAGTAGAGATGTAGTCTTCCTACTCATATTTATGTTATGACGCCACTACGAAGATGCAGCATTATCAATGCATTGTAGCAAAATATGAAGTCACTAGCAGCAAAGCCTGTCGGACGACAGGCATAAAAAAATCTGAAAAATCATTTTATTATCAACTATCAAATATAAAGTAAATGTAATCTAAATACTGTGCTAACTTGTGAACGAAGCTTCTACGGCAAAAATGGTTTTGAGTTTCGAAATCAGCGTAAACAACTGAGTAAGTATGCCAAATTTCATTAAAATCGGTGCAGTGGTAACAAAATTATTTGGTTTTGAACGTATGGTTTGTTAGAATTTCATTTAAAATTTCATAAAAACAACATGGAATGACAAAATGAACTAATATTTCATCCAATTTGAGTACCCTTGATTCAATGGTACCATTGAGAACCTTGGATCTATCTTAATAGCTTAATTATATCGAGTTACGGACAGACAGACAGATAGAAATTAGCAATTTATATAAGTTGATATGGGATAAACTAGATAAATGGGACGTTCCAGAATTAAAATGATTACTGAAGACAAAATGAAAGCTAGGAAACTGGAGACCAGATATAAAGCGCAAAAATTCCTATAATTCATTCCTCATATCAAAAGTTTTGTATTCATTTTATCTGTGAAGAATTTTTATTTTATTCTGTTTTGTTCTGCTTTCCCCACTAGAAATAGTTTCCATTCTTCAATAAATCAGGCTTACATTGACGATAGTTCTTTATTCTCAAACTACAACAATTATGAATGTCAACTGCAAATCAGAATATAATTGTTGCTAAAAGACTAAAAATTTATCGTATAATTGGGCCAGTCATCCCCTACTCCCATACACGCAAACAATCACAGACATGATGAATTTTCAGTTTATCGGCACAAAAATAGACTTTTTATGTTATTTCATGTAAGGCATAAATCAATGAAAGTTATACCCTATTTTCAGTTACACATCAAGACATTGATATTCGCAAAAATAGAAAAAATGCAGCAATTCTAGCTAAAAAAAATGAAATGAGGATGGAACTTTGAATCTAAGTGAGTTTTATTCGTCTTATCCTCAAACTAGTATTGGTTTAATTAAACTACAAATGCTTTATAACTAATTTGATATAAACCTACCAATAAACTCGTAAGGAGAGGCATCTTATTTGGCTATAATATTGAAAAATGATTCACAAGCAAGGAGAAGCTTTTTGAATTAGTAATAGGTTTAAAAAGCCGAAGAACCGTCAAAGGATCCTTGATGTTTTTGCCAACTTTTTATACGAATCTCATTACGTAGGCAAAGAAAGGCTGTGGTGACTTTATTACCCTATAAACTTTTATTAAATATTTTATGAAGTTAAAAGATTTGGTGAGTAATTTAAATGTATCGTAATAAAGTTGACTATAACAAGGTTTCTGCATTCAGGAAGCATTCCAAGAGCTACCACAGCTAGAATTACTGAATAATCAAATAAATGCAGTCATGAAAGAGTGACTGAAGTATTCAATTACACCTAATTCAATGATGACCTTTGATTTCTATCAACCGATATTGACACTATTTTTATTACAGTTTAAAATTTAGTGTTTCTGTGAATAATTAATTGTTTTACAAGTTATTGTTCAAGCCATTCACTAATGAAGTCATAAAACAGGAAATTTAATGGCTGCCATAATAATTGCTTCATATTTACGATTCCCCCGATTACTATTACTCTGACAAGTAATTGTCTAACTTACAACAACTTTTAATGCGGGCATATTCGAAATTCCGATAATGACTTGGGAAGTCATTACCCGCATGCTATCAAAACGGTATTTTTATAAATACTTTCATAAGGGTAAAAATCGTATTTTTTGTCGCTTTAATGACACGTTTCACAGAAAAGTGTAAGTCTGCTTGTGCGTATCTTCTTGCAAGAAGTATTTGATGAAGTTGCGTATTTAGATTTAGCAAAATGTAATTGAAATAGCAATAACACCATATCTTCCTTGAAACTTTTTGCATCAATGAACATTTTACTTAGAGGATTAGTTCGTCTTAATAAAATAAGAAAAGCATGAAATAAATTGTAAGTTCTTAATATTCCTCGATTAATATACTTAACATACAAGTCTCTATTACTGGGTCTTATTTCTCATTAGTTTATCATTTCTTATTGATAAATAAATACTGTTGGTTTTATATTGTCTCTAAATTTCTCTAATTTTATGTTCTTTAATCTTTTACTCAGAACTTGTAATATTAAGGAATAAATTTAACGTGCTGGAAATTTTTAAACAAAACAAAATAAGAAACAAGGCAGCACAAGAATAAATAAATTGTCTTTCTGATTCAATTATACTTGTAATATTCTTCCCGTAATAAATTTTGTAAATAGTAAATCATAATATCTTAACACCAATTTGAATGTATCTTGAATACTGTAATACAACAACATGGAGCTTCCAAAAAATAATGCTTGTGTTATGTCCTAACAATTCTGATTTTAACAACAAGTTTAACGCGGAAATAATATTAACATCACAATAAAAAACAAACATATACGCAGATAAATAAGAAATCACTGATCTGTTTTTTAGTGTTTTCGATACCCGGAATCCAGAACAGCTGTTTCAGGTTTCCTAACCTTCATCAGCTGGATCCGCCCTGTATCTTACATCTCAGTGATCAAACACACACACACACACACACACACACACACAACGCTGATATTTTGCGTTCATTAAAGACTGATCCAGAATTGGAAGAACTTGGATCATCCGTCACGAAAATACGGAAGAGTATTGCGGGCCATTTACTGATTCAACTTGACCCCAAGGCCAAACAAAAAGTAAGTCAGCTTCGTCAAACCATACAAGGAAAGCTTCAACAGAAAGCTGATGTAGATTGCAGAACACAAACTACTGTGCTTGAACTGAAAGATCTCGACGAACTAACAGTTGAGGCAGATATTGGCCTGGCTATCCGGACTCAGATCGATGGAGCACAAGATATTGATAACTCAGTGGTAATATCTGTACGCAAAGCTTACGGAGGTACGCAAACGGCTGTGGTAGTTTTACCTACAGTACTGGCGAATCGAGCTCTGGAAAAGGGTAGGTTGAAGATTGGATGGGTGATTAGCCGCGTGAGGGAGAAGACCACGGTCCAACGCTGTTTTAAATGTTTTGGCTTCGGTCATCTTGCTCGAGTTTGTAATGCTCCAGATAGGTCCAAATTGTGCCTGAAATGTAGAGGAGATGGGCATAATGCCAAGGAATGCTCTTCTGAGAAATTATGCTGTCTTTTGTGTGAGGGTAAACATCGTACTGGCAGCTATGTTTGTCCGGCTTACAAACAGGCCATACAAGCTGTAGAAAAATCGAGATGAAGTTTATTCAGCTTAATCTCAATCATTGTACGGTTGCCCAAGATATGCTGCAACAGACTGTACGTGAGGAGAGGGTTGATGTCGCGATTCTCTGTGAGCAATACAGAAACATTGAGGGATCACGCGCATGGCTCTCTGATACTAGTGGACGGGCAGCAATTTGGATCTGCGGGAATCATTTCATCCAAGAAATTCCACAGACACAACAGCATGGATTTACTTGGGCAAAGGTGAGAGATATGTACATCTATTCTACGCTCCACCAAGTGCACCATTAGAAGAATTTGAGTTGTTGCTTGATCGCCTTATATTAGAGCTCCAAGATCGGTGGCCTGTGGTCATCGCAGGTGATTTTAATGCGTGGGCTATTGAATGGGGAAGTCGAGTAAGCAACAGAAGAGGTGAGATACTTTTGGATGTCTTCGCATCACTGAATGTTGTTCTCCTCAATACCGGCTCAATACCAACGTTCATTAGAAATGGTAATAGTTCCATTATCGACGTGACATTTACAAGTGATTGTTTGGCCTTTCGTGTTACGTCGTGGGAAGTGTGTAGTCACTATACTCACAGCGACCATCAAGCCATAATTTTCGAGATCTCCACTTCTGGTGTGTCAAGGTTGGGATCCACACTTCCAAGAGGATGGAACGTTAGGTCCTTTGATCGTGAATCCTTCATTGCAATGATGGAGGAGGACTTGGTGCTTTCGGGATCTGCTGATAGCAAGGCGTCACGGCTTATGCGACTTGTCGCTGATGCTTGTGAGGCATCGATGACAAGACGTGGCAGAGGAAATCGTCACCATCCAGTGTATTGGTGGAATGCTGAAATAGCGGAGCTTCGGAAGAAATGTCACCGCACAAGAAGACTAGCACAACGAGCCCATGGACGAGAAAACTATGACGAGTTGAAACAACAGCACATAGAAACCGGCCGTGCTCTCAAGAAGGCCATTAAAGTCAGTAAACAGAGTGCTTGGAAGGAACTTTGTAGTGAAGTTAATTGTGACCAATGGGGTAGACCATATAAGACGGTTATGGCTAAAATAAAAAGTAGCTCCTTATCACCTCCGACCTGCCCTGATTTGCTGCGCAGGATTGTTTCTACTCTTTTTCCACAACAACCGGGGATAGTTTTGGAAGTTCCACCTCAAGAATGTGAAGATGTGTCATCTATCTCAAAAGATGAGTTGATAAAGGCCTGCGGAAAGATTGGTGACTCAAAATCCCCTGGCCCAGACAGCGTTCCAAATATTGCTCTTAAAACCGCCATCCGGTACAGACCTGAGATCTTTCTAGACGTGTACAATGCTTGTTTACGAGAGGGTGTGTTTCCAAATCTGTGGAAGCAGCAGTTGCTCGTACTTTTGCCTAAAGGTAACAAGCCACCTAATGATCCATCGTCCTATCGGCCAATTTGCCTGTTGGATACGGCAGGTAAGGTATTGGAGAGAATCATTTACAATCGACTGGAGGCATTCAGTGAAGGAGCGCATGGTCTCTCTGAAAACTAGTACGGTTTCAGGAAATCAAGATCTACAATAGACGCTGTAAGTGTTGTTGTTGATTTGGCTCGAGAGGCCATTGAGGGCAAACGCTGGAAGGGAGGAGTAAAACAGTACTGTCCATAATAACGTTGGATGTGAAGAATGCGTTCAATTCGGCAAACTGGAACTGCATCTTGAACACTTTGAGTTCAATGAAGGCTCCAGCGTACATCAGGAAAATAATTGCGAGTTACTTCACTGATCGTATCCTAATGTATAATACCGAAGTCGGACTGAAGACCTACAACATCACTGGCGGTGTTCCACAGGGATCAGTACTTGGTCCTTTGCTTTGGAATATCATGTATGATGCAGTACTCAAGCTACCAATGCCCGAGGGAGTGACTGTAGTGGGGTTCGCTGACGATGTTGCATTGGTTGTAATCGAGAAACACTTGGAAGTTGTCACCCTAACATCGAATGTGGCTGTTGCCAGGATCCGTCAGTGGCTCTCAACGGTTGGATTACAACTAGCAGATCACAAGACAGAGGCGGTTCTTGTGACCAGCAGGAAAGCGAGGGAGATCGTTACCCTCACTGTGGGTGATCATGACATTCTGTCGCAGCCTTCTCTCAGGTATCTGGGTGTTCAGATTGATGCAAGGCTTCGGTTCGATGAACATCTTCGAATCGTGAGTGAAAAGTCTGCACGAGTGGTCAACGCCTTGGCTAGGATCATGCCGAACATCGGGGGACCTCGGCAGAGCCGACGAACTCTCCTGTCCAGTGTGGCTATCTCTACCATGCTCTACGCGGCTCCGATCTGGTTACATGCCACGAAGACTAAATCATATGTATGTCAAATGACTTCGGTTCACCGGAAATGCGCTCTACGGGTCGCTTGTGCATTTCGAACAGTTTCATATGATGCAGTGTGCGTCATAGCAGGGATGCCGCCTATCGATCTCTTAGCAAGTGAGAGAAGCGCGATATGCAGTGATATTCGGGAACGTCGTGACGCTCACCGACCCAAGATCAGGAAGGCCGTGAAAAGCAAGACAACGGAAAGATGGCAGAGACGATGGGATTCATCGACCAGTGGAAGATGGACTCATAATCTTATACCTAATATTGCAACGTGGATGGAAAGAAAGCATGGTGAGGTGGATCACTACCTGACTCAGCTATTAAGTGGCCATGGTTGTTTTCTAGCGTACCAGAGGCGCTTCGGAATTGTCGACAGTGCGTCATGTCCGACTTGCCAGTTCTTGGACGAGGATGTGGAGCATGTCTTCTTTGTCTGCCCACGCTTCCATGAAGATAGAAATGAGCTGAAGAAATTCCTTCGACAGCGTGTGACTCCAGAGAACATCGTTGGCTTGATGACTATCTCCCAGGCTAATTGGACGGCAGTGGCTGACTATGCTGCCACTATTATACGGAAACTTCGTATGGCTGAGAAAATCAGACTTGATCAGTTGCGAAATGATATGTGAGTCGGACTTTTAGTCATTCTGCCCTACGCGATGTAGTACCTGACGGTGGTTCCGTGTAGGGTGTTTTGGAAGTCGGACGTAGGGTTTTAGTGAGTAGTAGTCTTTTATGACTGAGTCTCACATTACCAATTCCTTGGTATGCATAAATGCATTTCCCCCGTCCTTAAAAAAAAAACACACACACACACACACACATTCTATCTCGGGTCCAGCCTCCAGGCCGGGTCTGGTCGGAACAGAAGCTCTGTCCCGAGAATTTCAAGGGAGAAGATAATGAGGTGCGTTCAAAGCGCTATCCCTCATGACGCCATTACGGAATGACGTCAGACCGAAGAGAAAGTGAAGAGGCTGATAACACAGGAAAGGAAATTTGAAACATCCATGCTCTCGACCAGGATTTGAACCCAGGTACCGGCACCGGCCACACGGCAGACCGCCGCCTGAGACCGCACTACCACGCCGGCACGGCTCAATGATCACAAAAAACATATAAAGTATACAAAAGTGAACAAGATAATGGCCCTTCATATTAAAAGACAACAAAATATAAATTAAGAATAAAAAGGGCAGAAATTTTTTGTCAGTATCGAAAACACTAAAAACAGATCAGTAATTCCTTATATATGTGATTATATGTTTTGTATTGTGATGTTATTATTTCCCTATGTTAAACTAGTTGTTCAATATGTTCTTTTTTACAATTTAATCCTTCATAAGTTAAGCGGTTGCTAGCGGAGGTTAAATTTCTGTCATTTTTTATTCTTAATTTATATAGTATAGTTTTTTTAATACAGAAAGCCATTAACTTGTTAACTTTTGTTTACTTTATATGTTTCTTGGGATCACTGAGCTGTAAGATACTGGGTGAATCCAGCTGATGATGATTTAGAAACCTGATACATCTGTTCTGGATTCCCGGTATCGAAAACACTAAAAACAGATCAGTGATTCCGTATTTATGTTCTTGTATGTTTTTTATTGTAATGTTAATTCTGATTTATTGTGACAATATTCTATACATTAACTATATTGAATGTATTGTTAGCTTTGTGACATTGGAGAAGACGAAGTTCTTTCTACTTATGGCAATGTATGTGAACTTTAAGTTGAAAAATCATTATTCATTGCAAATCCAATATTCAGTTTGCAAATAATCTCCTCATACATTACAATGTTAATTAAAATATTAAGTATTATAATTTTAATTAAAAATCAATTTTTCTAACATTATAGAATCGTTGATTTGAATGTATTATCATTTCTATACCTATTAATTAACTCATATCTATTATCTATTAATTACAAATTCTCTAGGAACAATTCATGAAAGGAAATATCTAGAAATAATTGGTCTCTAATGTCTAATAATGTAGAAGATGTCTAATTTTGTTGAAACAGCAGTAAATTCCTAACTAAAGCACATCTAAAGAAAGAAAGAATATATTTACGAAGTAAATTTAGTATCGCTGCGTATCGTTGATCGAAGGAATTCGTGGTATTTGTTGGGAGAGAGTGGGAGGCCGCGAGGTTTTCATGTTGATTTTCGGTGGGGTTATGGGGAAAATCTCACCTTAATCTAAAAACTTTGTCATTTCCAATACTTTTCGGAGAAAACAAATAAAAATTGTTTATTTGCTAATATTTATTAATATTAATTTTGGAACAACTTTACTATTTAGTTTCATACGGCGAACCGATAAAGAATATTAAATAAAGATTAATATTCTACGTATATCGGTTTTCTGTAAAACTATTATATTACTATTTAAAGTTATTCCAAAAATAACAGTAATTATCCATATTAATATTGATATTATGCCCAAATTTCACTCCAACTGTATCAACGATTAAAAAGTATGTGGATGATATTATTCAAAGCTATTTGATAATGAAGAATCTATATTACTAAAATCTTTTATTTCTCTGTCCGCTGAGAAAGTCAGATTATATTTTTTTTTTTTCGCCTTCATGGGATTCGAATCGAGGACCTTTGTCCTCGCAGTCAGGAACGCTAACCATCGGACTACTGCTGGTCCCCAATATCCAATCCTACTTTTATTCTATTTGTTCGCGCGCTATCAAATAATGAGTTCATTCAAAAAGGAATAAAATATCTCTTTTTGCCGTAACCGCTTGGAATCGATTCTTCTTGGATTATCTCATACTTACCAGGGGGAGACAGGAGGATGGCCTAGTTTTCTAACAAAAAGAAAAGAATACCAAATCCCCCTAATTGATTAATGAATAATAATGAAAAGGATATTTTTCCATATTTAATATTTACGCTAAATTATTAAAGAGAAAAAAACTGTAATTCTCTATATAAAAAGAAAAATAATGGGATATGAATGTAAAGGATTATTATAAAAGTTATGATTGGCTATCCGTAGTCACATGCTTTGTAATGATTGGACAATCGAATCAAATCAAAAGGGTACGGTTCAATTAACAGATAGAACACGAAATCCAACGGTTAAAATTTAATTTGAGAAGTTTTTAATAGTTTATCTATAGTAAATAAAAGGAATTTATAATAATAACTCGTCACAATACACAGATTTACTTAATATTTACTTCGTTGATGAAATTCGCAACAAAATCTGCAAATCTGGAAGTCATTGGAAAGCCTACATTGATTTTAAGCTGCAATATTTACTTAAATTGCAATTGTATCACTGTTCCATTGGTTTGTCTAATGTTATTTGTTTATGCACATTGTGAAACAGTAATCAAATTTAACGTGCGATGAGACATATAATAAAAAAAAGAAGCATAAAACCGCACACAATTAAAGGTTCACTGAGCTGTTTTTTGGATTTTTCGAAATGATTCCGTCTTGGGTTCCCGGTATGAAAAATCCAAAAATAGCTCAGTGAACCTTTAATTGTGTGCGGTTTTATGCTTCTTTTTCTTGTTATATGTCCTCATACACGTTAAATTTGACTATTTTGTATATGTTTTCTTTACAAGTTAATCATTTACTTGCTAAGGCTAGAGCTAGCGGGTATTACTTATTGCCCTTTTTATTTTTAATTTATATTTTGATGTTTTTTTAGCTTAAGGGTCATTATTTTGTCTACCTGTTCTTTGTTTATGGTTCTTTTGGTTCCACTGATCTATTGAGTAATGGGCGAACCCAACCGATGAGAGATAGGAATCTCGAAACGGTTCCGTCTTGGGTTCCCGGTACGAAAAATCCATAAATAGCTCAGTGAACCTTTAATTGTGTGCGGTTTTATGCTTCTTTTTCTTGTCATTGTAAAAAAAGTTATAAAAAAAATCATAATCTGCGTTATAATATCTTAAATTTTTCTGTTGAAGTTCTTCACTCAAAGGAAAATCAATCAAGATTATTGATAATAAGGCTATTGATGGAGATATGCTGCTTTATTGATGGAGATATGCTGCTTTATTGATGATGTAGCTTTCAGGTCCTACTGTATCGATCCGAGAGGAGAAATTCATAACAAAAACTCATTCTTTGAGATATGAAACAGTTATTACCTTTTCAGAATGGGATCATAAAAAAATAAGAACTAGGAAGAGAAAAGGATGATATGAAGATGTATTGTTAATGACCTTTATGAAAAGTAAATCAATCAGAGATATAAAAAAATCACAATGCCAAAGGCGAGGTCGACAATTTCATAAAATTACCCGAAAAATGGGAAATTATAATCCATTATTTACTGAATATTAGCTAAAAATGGGTCTAGCACAAAAAAGAGAAAGATTTATAGAAGATTAACGATGCTCTAAACTTATAAATAAATTTTCAAATATAACTGAATAAAAAAGAAAATAATTGTTTTCTGCACTTAGGAGAGGAATTTCCAGAAATAAAAATTGTTTATCTTCAAGTCCGAAAAAATTACGATTCTCTTAACCTATATAACCAAACATTTCCATATATAAAAATTAGTTAGGAATGAGAGGAATTAATGTAATAATAGAAATGGAAGAATTTTTCAGATAAAGACAATCACTCTGAATTGGTACAAGCTTTTTAGTAATAAGATGGAATGGTAGTAAGTGGTGGACGAATTTAACTGGACGGTGAAAACATTAATTAGCCATCGTCCCATTTTCATTCATGATTAATTAACTTCAAATAATTCGGAATTAAATGTGCAGCACTAAAACCAGTGTTAAAAATATTCATCGCCCTACAATCACTATACGAATAGTTTTCGAATGATTGTATTGTCTGTTTATCTACTGTAGCAATGTGTACGAAATATTTTATTGCCATTCTTACTTTTACATAGTGTAGTTATGAACCTTTTAATCATACATTATAGAAATTAATCATCAGTTCATGTTTTATTTGAAAACTGAAAATATGGATTTGTTATTGAAATTCTGTAATCATTTCGTCTCATTTTCATTCATGGTGTGCAACAAAAGCAGAAGTTTTGACTGTAAACCTTTATTCTGTAATTTTGTCTAGATTCCACAAATTTTCAAAATGAAATTTAATTTACTTTTCTTCCATTACAAGAATAGTAAACTTGCAAACTTATATTTTCGTGGATATTGTAAATAGCCATTAATGAATTCTTAATATGAAATATATCACATTTTGCATTTCGAAATTTTTTATGAAAATTGTTTCTTAATGAATAATTTTTGGAAACAATTGGGAATGATTGGACTCCATTAATCAACTGAAAATTTCATCGTATGTCTAATCCTAGTTCAGGACCGCTATCAAACGTGAAACGGTTTAGAATAGCATTTGTGAATCCAGAATATTGATCTTAATTTGTAAATTTCCATATTAGACCATTCTTACTTCTTTTGGGAGATTCATTTCAAAGTTCCAAACTGATGGTACATCACTAGCAGAAGAAGCCCTTTTTGTCCATTTTCAATTATTAGAGAAAGTTAAGTGGATAAAAATAGCAATTATCAAAGCTTTCCTTCTTTTAAATTACTGCATTAATAAATAATGATACAAAAATACATTATTTTAGGTAAGACAAAAGGAAAAAAGAAAACTTCGAATCTTCCACTGTATTTACCTTTAAATAAAATTAAACATAGTTTAGAAATATAATAGATTTTCTTGCTTTATATAATCAGGAAAAGAAAGAGATTACTAGATATCAGAAATAACAATCAGACAAGACATAGCACAAAAAGCTAACTATTTCCGATCTCGAAATGGCATCTCGCAATCAGCAATTACTAATGGCAAATACACTTTATAACATCCTGACATTTTTTAAAATTCGTTTCTATTAGTTCACAATAAGGAATTTCAATATTGTTTTGTTACTCTTTTTAAATATTATTGGACAGTAATTTAAAATTTTTAAATTTTAAATATTAGTGGTCAGTAATTGCTTATAAAGTTGATCCCCTACTTCTTTCGCCCACCATCTTTCCCTTTCCACAACAATAATTACTGTATTTAACGATTTAAATAAATACAGTGTTACCTCCGAATAACGGACAGTCACGGGACCGGAAGTTTTGTCCGTTATTGGGAGGTGTCCGCTATTGGGGAGGACTGTCTTTTTTTAATTTTTTAGCTTTTAGCATGTCATTTAATGAAAAATTACTTACAATCTCAATTAAATTTCTACAATTATCATTGCGGTATGAGAGAATATGAACAATTGCAAATTATTTACTATATTTCTTTTTAAACGAGTACTAATCCGTTTGTCTTACTTAAATAATGATAAAATTAATTACAGTATATAGAAAATTAATTGCTAGCCATCGATTTGATGCCTTAAACGTGTCCAATCCTAAAGTTTGACCGACTTCTCTGGCTTTTTCTTGAAGGAAAACACCGCTTACAGGAATGTTCTTTGCACGAGCAAAGCGGAACCATTTTATGACCACTTCGTCCATTTTGCTTGTTTCAGTTTTACGAAACTTCTTCGAATTTTCGTTTGAATTCACCATCCACATTTTTCTAATCTCATCTTTGTCCTTCAAAAGTTCACTTATCTGAGTTTTTCCAACTTTAAAACGTTCAGCAAGACAACGCACACTCAGCTTTTCTTTTGCAGCAACTTCAAGAACATCAATTTTTTCTTTCAGTGCCAATCTCTTCCTTTTTGACGCCATTTTAATTCGCACTAAATTTAATCGACACGTTTATAGGATAGCTTTACGAAGGATTGATATTTACAAAGCAACTGTAGCGAAAAAAAGGGCCTCAGATTCGTGCATTGAATCATAGGACACCGATACAATGTATCAATGTAGGGGACACCGATGTAAATACAACCATGATGCGTTTGTCGAAATGTTAATCGAAAAAAAAAAAATAATTTATTACAGTTAAAATAACTGTCCGCTATTAAGAGTGTCCGCTATTCGGAGTGGATAGCATGGAATGTCCTATTTTAAGGGACTGGGACCCGCAATAATGTCCGCTAATTAGAGGTGTCCGCTATTCGGAGTATGTTTTCATTTTGTAATTCATCACAGTTCAATTATAACGTAAAGTTCAGCCTTACTGATATTTAGGCTTCAACCTGAAACATAGGAAAAACAATATCTTTTTTACTTTATTATTAGAATATAAATATAACTTCTAGTACGAAAAACTATGTTATTCGTTGTTAAGGTGTATTTACATTTTTTAATTTTTTCTATTAATTCAAGTTTTTACTTGAATTAATAGAAAAAAATGAAATTCTATATTTGACTGATGTCGAAACAGTCTCTATAGAAACTTATTAAATGCTTCATGTATTGGATTAATTTGTAAAAAATAAATACCTGGTGCTACTTAATGGACGGTTTGCACTGCAAAAGAAATGCTGGTTTGACAAAGTGAAATTAAAAATATCACATAAATCAATGTTAAACCTCATTAATGAATCTATTTCTTTTATTTCCCTTAAAATATTAAATTACAGCGATGTTGATTTTTAAAAACGTCTCTCTAATAATTATACAAAAAGTTATACAGAATTCTAAGTAATGTTCTTCATCTTCTTTTACTCTTTAAACAACGATATTTCGAATAACCTTCACGGTTATTCTTCATCGGGTTGAAAAAATATAATATTTCTTTCTACAGGTTTACATTCTCTCACCTCTGAGCACCGAGATTCGGTTCTCATGTGGTTTTCGTTGATGGTGGTGATCCGCGCTGCAGGTTTTCCCTGGGTTCTCCCGTTTCCCCTGCATTTCTCACACCATTCTTTCTCAGTCTTTCTTTCCGTCTGTCCTTCTTTCCGTGGGATAGCATAACAGATCTTTCAGGTCACGGTGCTCGGCTGTCAAGCCACCCACGCTCACCACATTACATTACATTAATCACAGGTTTACATTAGAATAAAATAAACAATTATGAACAATTCAAATATTAAATACAATTAAGAAATGTTAAATATGAGATGGAATATATTTTACAAAATTATTATTAACTGACAATCATTCAAGCAATCAAGATATATGATTACAATACAAATATATTGTTATTATATATTGTTGTTACTATATATCAATGAATAATCACAATCAAAATACGAACTTAAATAATAGATTATGAGATGGCATATTTTGATGTTATAAATTAATTCATTCATTTTAGTTTTGAGATGAGATGTATAGAAACACATTACGTTGTGTTTCTGTATATTCTGTATATAATATACAGAAACACGGCTGTTGATTACATTTTGGCTTCGACATATTTTTTTCATTTCGTTGATTTGCCGTCAGTCTCTGGCAAGTTAAATTCAAGGTTTCAATACATAACAATAAGTTATACAATAGATTGCAACTTATCAAAGAAATTAAGGAATTTGTTACTGCATCTTCCTCAACATGGCAACATGTTAAGAGTGGGGTCACATTGCGGAAAACATTTGTTCGCATGTCGTGATTGTTTAAGGATATTCTAAATGTCAGAGATGTCTGGTCTAATTTAGCAAACTGTGGAACTTGCAATGGTTAAATTTTGTCGACAGGACACCACGGTGGTTGAACATTGAAGTGCTCAGGTGTGAAAACCGATTTGATTATGACAGATGACATCAGAGGAATGCCAAGAGATACTAACAGAGAAAGAGTAGGTGGGAAGAGACAGTGGGTATCTATCATTCTCCGCAAGAATTAAACGCACGTGAAACACAATCATTTAGTAACAGCAAGAAATGGGAAAAGGTTAATAACGCGTGAAACCTCCAATGGATATTGATTACACGAGCACTCATTGATCCATTGTCAGCAATTAAGGACTTAACACTATTCCCATAGAGATAAGAACTTATTTCATGGTCTTCTCTATCCGTCCGTCCATCCTGTAACAAATGATCACAAACTTTCAAGTTAATTCAAGATTAAAACATTAGAAAATTTTTTTACACAAATCTAATATATAATGTGATCGGTGAAAGATAAAAAAACAGAAAAAAAAAGTAATCCATGAATAATTTATTAAATAAATCAAGCTTTTTTTTTGTTATATCTTTTAATTTTAGAGAACGACTAAAACTTCAGCTTAAATAAAAAAAAAAAGAATTATCTTACAGTAAGCTAAACAATTTGCTTTGTACAGCCCTCTTAAACTCTTGAAAACAAGTGATTTCATCTTTTATTTTTATTTTAAACTATTCCGCTAAGCGATCCTATTATGAAGTGATTCTATATCTTTGCAGCAAATAGGATTTTAAATCCAAAGCTAAAAGCATTATAGAACTTTGTTGAAAGCTCGTAAATTTGCGAATATATAGTTGATTTTTTTGTTTTTGATGGAGTCTGAGTTTCACAAATATTTTCCGATTCTCAGTTCTGCTTTTAGCACTCAGTGTTACCACAGAAATACCAATATTACTGTTAAATTCAAGTCTCTTTTAATTTACAATAATAGTTAACAAACTGCTAAAAGAGGCTTCTTCATATATCTAAATGTAGAATATTTATGTAAAATTTTATTCTCCGTAAAACAGGTTGTTCTAGAAGAAACTTGACTCAAAAGTTAAAAAGGGGAGAGAAAGAAAGTTATGTTTCATAAATGTTTCAAGAAGGCCCGTCAAAGTTATTACAAAACAATAGATAGAAAAAGAAGAACCTTGCTGAAATTGTAAAAGTAATGAGTAGCTGCATTAGGATTCTTTATAGTCTTTTTTTTTCCTTCCTTAATTTCATTTTTGCTGTTCCGGCGTGGTCTCATGAGGGCTCTCGAGGCAGATGCGTTTCAACTTGGGTTCAAATCCCGGTCGCGGCTTGGTTGCTTCAATTTCCTTTCCTGTGTTTGTCAGCCTCTTCTTCACTTTCTCTTCAGGGCCGAAACCTGGCCATAATGGCTTCCTGAGGAAGGCAATGGGAAACCACCCCAGTATCTATTACCTGATAGGAGGCGGGTATCCGATTGGAGGCGCCTTTCGACTGAGACGCCTTTGGCCTTTAGTACAAAAAAAAATCAATTATGATGAAATTTTTTTTAAAGAAAAGCATGATCTTTTATTATTATTATTATTATTATTATTATTATTAAATAATGAAAAAAACAAAAGGAATATTAATTAAACCCAAAAAGAAAATAGTAGATAAAAAAATTAAATTCGTAATACATTCGCATGAGTGTTTACATGGAAATAGTACAAAATGTATTTCTTATACTGAAGTTGATATAATAAGTAATTTTAAATATTTAGGTATAATTATAAATGATTTTTTTACATGGGATAACTACATAAATATTTTATTATATAAAAAATATTCTTCCACTTACGATAAAAATTTTTAATTTATTTTGCAAGTTTTGATTCTTTACTAAAGTACGGAGTTAATATATGGGCAAATGTAGGAAATATACATTTGGAAAATTTAAAAAATTTACAAACCAACGTTTTAAAGTTGATATTTCCTAAAAACATATGGAATAATATTAATAAAAGGAAACAAATATTACTAAAATATAATATATTATATCCTAAACAAAAAATTATATATAATATAATAATAAATAATTTTTATAGTGTAATTAAATTAAAAGATGAAAGTATAAAAGAAAATTGTAATTTGAGAAATAAAAATAGAATAAAACTTGATTATCCTTATATCTATAATGAATATGGTATAAGAAATTTAAATTATATAATTGAGAAAACCTTTAATGATATAAATTGGAATATATTTAAAGATTATAAAAGAATTTCAATTGTAGAAGAATAAGGTAAAAAATTGGATATTGGATAATATTGATTAATAATTTGTTAATTTTATGTTTGTGCTAATATGTTTCTGCTAATATATTTGTTTCAATATGTTTAAGGATGATAAGTTGATTTTCTAAAATTTTTAAAATTTATTTAAATGTAATTTTCAATATACTTATTATGTATTAAAATAAAATAATAGCACCTGTTGACAGGAATTTGAATTCCTAACGGGACTGAATTGTATAAATTTAATGAATAAATAAATAAATAAATAAATAATAAATAAATTATTATTATTATACAACTTCTTTTCTCTTTTCTCATTTAATTCTAATGGATATCAATGAATGCACGGACAGTTGTCAAGTGCACCCAAGTTATTCCAAACTAAGGAATCTTCGGACAATGTGACACGAGTCTAGGATTACAGATTTCTGCATTTCCTTTGCTACATGTCTTGCTTCTAGAAATTCCAGTTGTCTGATTGTGTTTACTGGGAAAATTCCAGTCGCCGATATAACTATTGGTCTAATGTGAACTGCTCTGAGTTTCCACATCTGCTTTATTTCAATGGCCAAATCTGTGTATTTATTAATCTTGCTGGCATATACTTTATGAAGGTTGTGGTTCAGTGGCACAGCTATATCAAACAGTGGGGCCTCTTTTCTCTCCTTATCTACGAGGATGATATCTGGTCGATTTGCTTCAATCTTCTTATCAGTGCGAATTTCCATATCCCAGTAGATCTTGTGTTGGATGCCATCAAGAATAGCCTCTGGTTGGTACTTGTAGTAAGGTGTTCTACCCTGAATGAGACCTCTGCTATAGGCAAGCTCAAGATACAGTATCTTTGCCACATTGTTGTGCCTTACTGTATAGTCGGTCCCAGCCAGAGTGCTACATGCTCCAAGAACATATTCTATGGTCTCTGTTGATTCTCCGCATTGTCTGCATCGATCAGTTACATTTTGTTCTTTAAGGATGCATTTGCGGTAATTTCTTGTTGCGATGATCCTATCCTGAATGGCAATCATGAAGCCACAAGTCTCCGGAAACAACTCACCATACTGCAGCCAGATATTAGAGGCTTTCTTATCATTTTTTTTCGCAGTTGAGATGGGCAGGATGGGTTCCATGTAGAACTTTTCCTTTCCATTCCTCAATTTGAAAATTCGCTGTCGTGTAATACTGTGTGTCAATGGCCTCTTGACTTCTGAGGTGTATAGCAGAACCCGCATCGACTTTACAAACCACAGCAAACAAGTGATGTTCCTGAGATTTCATATGAAAGTATTCTCGCAGGCTTGTTATTTGTTGATGGCAAAGATGTTTAAGTGAAGTGACACCAAGCCCTCCCTCGTAAGTTGGGAGATTCACACGTTGTACTGCTGAGTTTGGATGTAACATTCGATGTTTAGTCATTTGTACGCGTACCATGCGATCCAGTTCTTCAAGCTCAGTTTTGGACCAGTTGACAATTCCAAAAGTGTATGTTACCACTGGGATAGCAAAGGTGTTGAGCGCTTTTATTTTGTTGCGCATGTTCAGAAGAGTCTTGAATACAGCATTTAGGCGTTCGCTAAACCTTCTCTTTGTTGCTTCCTTTATTGCAGTATGGTTGATACCTCGAAGTTGATGAAAGCCAAGGTACTTGTACATCTGACCTTCCGTGAGGCATTCGATATTAAGGTCGTCATCTTGAGACTCACTGTCGTCTGTCTGCATTAATTTCCCTCTCTTCAGTTATTATTATTATTATTATTATTATTACTTGGGGGGAATGTGGTTGGCAGGAAAGCCAAGCACTGCGACCTGAAAGATCTATTGTGTCAACCCACGGAAAGGAGGCCAGATGGAGAGAAAGACTGAGAAATTATGGTGGGGAAAATGAGAGAACCTCGAGAAAACTTGCCCAGCGCGGAAACGAAACGCACATGAGAACCGAACCTCGGAACTCAGAGGTGAGAGGCCGGTGTCTTATCGACAAAAGCATGATCTTAGAATGTGATATATATAAGATCTATAGGTATGAAGACAAGGCTTCTTCAGATTAATTCCAAATAGCGAAATTTACAAACAAAAGGAGAAGTTTCAATGTAAAGATCTCAGATTTACTTACTATAATATTAAATGATGTAAAAAAAAAACATCTTTACCATTCTAGCACTTTATAGAAATCCTGTAAGTGCCAAATAGTTAATTTCACACATTCGAAATCTACAGAAGGATCTTGCATTGAAGTGATAATAAAGCAACCTCATTCTATACATATTCAGAATGTAAAAACCATTCAATATTCTAATTTCAGCCTTCTTTAATGCATTCCTATAAAAACAATGAAATGGAAATTTTGAAAACTACCAAAGAAGCACATCTCAAAAAATTACTACTGCAAAATATAGATAGAATGTAGATAATGTTGCTTCACGTTTGATTATTTTTTTCATGAGATTTGAGATTTAACTAGAACTAGTAATAGTTATAGTTTATAAGAAAGCATTAATATTTAAGATTTTTTGTTTTATTCAAGGATACTTATTTATCTTTTCCTTACGACTACTAATGGATTTTTCTGCAAACCTAAGAAATCCGAAACACTTTTCCAAAAATAAACAAAGTTTCATTAAATATAAAGCTGCTTCTAAGAATCAAATCTTGTTTTCCTTTCTGAGAAAATTTATTGTGAGGGAGCAAAATATTGACTGCACTGAATGCTGTTATATAACACTGATAAACATCAACTACAGTTTTCAATCAATTTAACTAAATATGCATTAAAAAAGCATGACTTATTTAGATCAGTCTATTAAGAATATGACTTACATAATATTAATAAATTGACTGCAAAAATAAAAATAAAAAAGTAATAAGTTTTTATAAGAGAAGAAGTTCTTTGGTTTCAGTTCTTGTTAAGGAGAGATATTATATTTAAGTAATTCATTGATTTTAGGCTGGGCGCACACTAAACAAGCAAAACTGTTTGAAACATTTTGCTTTGGCATGCTTATAAGCGACGCACACCAAACAAACAAAATTTTCGCAAACATTTTGCTTGTTGAACAAACATTTTTTTTGGTGAAAAAGTAGTTTTGAGCATTTTTGCTCGTTGAACAAACATTTTGCTTGTTGAACAAACACGTTTGATCAAGTTTATTGCAAAAGCATGAACCATTGTTCGTCCAGCAAACATTTTGAGTTGCGCATGTGCGGAACGTGTCACAAATCAATATCAACAATGCGCCTGCGTCATAGTTTTATGGTTTTCGCTGTAAACAAAAATGAGATTAACGCAGAATAGTTTCTTGTGTTAGTAAGAGAGCCGGCCCGCAATTTATAATTGTACTTTGAAGGAGCGTTCACAAACAGCATTCAAATCAAATGTGCTTATTGTGATTCGTGGAAAGTTTTTAAACTTATGTTCATCCGATCGTAGATCCACAATAAATTTGTCCAACATGCATTCACCTGTTCTTTTGTGATTTACAGGATGAACCCATATGCGTTCTGTTTTTCCTTCATTTAAAGTTCGCTATAGCCAGTACCACATAACAACCGTATTATCGTCGGACTCCATAATGGCGCTTTATCGCTGTTGTTATCACAAAGCAGAATGTTTTGTTCGCAAGCAAAACGTTTTGTTCAACGAAAAATCAAAAATGTCTTTGCTTTAAGCAAAAACGTTTTGCTTAAAACAATTGTGCTTGTTTGGTGTGCGCCCAGCCTTAGTGCATCACGCAGATTGAAAATTAAAATAGTCGTTGTAGAAAGATAAGCGAGCTTATGATTCCATCGAGCAATGTATGAGCATACTTAGAAAGTCTAATGGTAAAGATGGGTATAATGACCACAACTGAAAGCACTCCGAAACATTGAGAGAACTTTTTTCTTTAATATAATCCCCCAAAAGATTTCCTCTTTGTTAATGTCGTACTTCGAAACTTAGTGTACTACATTTGCTGTTCCTATAAGCTAAATGTCTAGTTGGAGCATTCGAAACTGGCAGAATCAGTTTAATTTTTATTGTAATATATTTGTTTTTAATTAATTAGGCGCGTTTCTTTGAAGCTAGTTACAGAAATATACTTTATTAATTTCTTCAACTTTAGCTAAAAATATATTGAAGATCTGATTAATATTTTGGGAAAATTATATTCATTGCCTAACTCGATCAATAAGAGTTGCAGGCTGAAAAATTACAAAAGTTGTAAATTTGTTGTCATTTATTCATAAATCATAATAACATTACTGCAAGATATTTGCTTAAAAAATATTTATAGCTTGATAATAGTTATTGTACATACTTCAATGCATTGTTAACTAAAAATTGTTTTTGTAGTTTTGGTGTGTTAAATTGATCACAGAAATGTAAATATATGGAATTCTCTACGAAGTTTAAATTTTCTAAAAAGTCGTCTTTTATTTTAAGTTAGAAACGATTAATGTATTATTCCTGAAGAAAAGTTAGTAGAAGGAAGAATAAATCAGCCTTTTTTTTTAAACTAACAGTAAAATATATCAGTATTGTTTTACTGCATTACTGTATACGTATCGCTTCATGAGGTCTAGTATTGCTTCTGTATAACCTACAATGTTTTTATCCAAGTTTGTTTTGCTTTATCCTATATTTGCTTTGCTTTACAATTTGTTTGGCTTTTTTATCTTTGTTTTTGAAAGCTTTAACGTCTCAAATTAGATTGAATTGACATGATCACTGATAGATTCTAAGTTATCTGTGACATTAATGAGAACTAAAGTAGAAACTTTGAAAACAAGAAAAGGTAGAAGATATATCCGTAAAGTTAATATGTTTTTTGTAATTCAATAAGTATTTCTGTGTTTAATTATTGTAAAATCTTTAGAAGCTTTCCTATTAAACCCATTCTTCCAATTCCAGTACTTCAGCAAACAACTTTCATTACATTTATGCTTTTAATAAAGCAGTCGAAATGAATGGCATCCATTCTTAAGAAGAAAGGAGGATAAAAGAATAGTCATCCAATCAGACATTTCAATCTTATTTCACGAACTCTGACCTTCCTTTGTCCAATTTTTCCATTGAGTTCCTTCAAAATCCGGAATCAATATTCTATCTTCTTGTCCGTTTCTAAATGATAAGAAATGTGATTTATCTGCTTCCATTCCCAACGATGAGAATGAAATGGAGGAAGAGAATTAATTAAATGAACCCTCAAAAGAACACGAAGGAAGCTCAGCTAAGCTAAAAAGAACTAGCAAGAGTTTAGCAGTTGAAAAGTCCAAATTCTCGTTATCTCGTGTTTGTTTTTAATTAGTAACCCGCCACGAGGAAAAATATCCCAAACTTCAATATTAGAAAAAAGAATAAGTTGGAAAACCTAATTAGATTTAAGAGACTGGAGTTATAATCAATATTCTTTTTAGCTTTTAATTAATATTTAACAATATTTCAATTAAGCAGAAACTGCAAACATACAAAGGAGGCAGATGAAGTATCTTGAAACAGGATAAAAGCAAGTCAATAGTATTCTTACTAAGCTTAAGTAGACGCTGAAAGAAAATTCAAGTAGTATTCATCAATCCATTCCACTTGAAGGCTTCTCTCTTTCTTAGCACTTCTTGAAAGTTGAATTTGTCAACAACTAATTAAATTTACCAACAACTTCAGAGTCAAACTTCCACGATTACAATTACATCCCAATTCTTCGAATTAAGGAATTCTTGAGTGTTGTTCATATTACGATTTCCTTGAATTCTTCTTATTTACACTCTTGCAGAAATGCTCCTAAATGTATGTTTTCTTCTGCAAAGGAGACCTTTTACCAAAATCAAATTGCTACTTGATGACTTCCACGTACTGAAAACGGAAAATACTTTTCTGATGTAATAAATAAATTATTTGAGAGACGCCGCCATTGCAAGGCCATATTTTATTTAAAAAATTAAATCAACATGTCAGCTTTTGAATACCAAAAAAAAACTGAAAATATAACAATTTAAAAGAATTAACTGCAAGGTAAAAATAAGTTCAAAATCCATCTAAGTAGAAGTGTAGGCCTATATATTAAACTTAAAGCTTTTTCGAAATTTACGTAGAGAACAATGGAGGAAGTATTATAAATGTTTATGGTCTTTTCATACGAAGCGGCCAGGGTCGCGCGGCCAGTAATTTTTGGCCGCAACGAAAATCGCGTCTCGTGTGAAAGGCTCCATTGAAATCTATAGAACGACGGTGGTTGCGTGTTATGTCGCGACCAGAAGCGACCAAGCAGCGAACGTGTGAAAGTCTCCACTGAAATCTATAGAACGGCCTGGCCGCGCAATCGTGGCCGCGCTGCCATGGTCGCGTCGTGTAAAAAGGGTCTTAGACTTTACTTTCGCTGCTTTTTCAATTACAGATCTCCTAATAACTGAAAGAGATAATTTTTTCGACATGGTTTAATTTCAAAAGACAACATATATCACTAAACAAAATTATGGAAGGATAATGGCTAAAGGAAAGCTAATCATAAAATTATATAAGAATATATTAATAAAATAACTACTGAAGAATGAATAAAAACCTGTTAATCCATGTTTAGATGGAAAATTTATTAAAAATTTAAATATGGATCTGTGAAGAAAAGATTAGAATGTCTTTTTTATAATATTTGAAAATGTTACCAGACAGCAAACACATGATCCCTTTAGTGCTCAAGTGGTAAGGCGTTCGAGTATCGGCTGAATGTTGGAATTCAATTTCCAGAGGATTTGGTATTTTTTTTTCTCTGATTATTTTTCCTCCAATGATTAATAGCAATATCAATGCAATACGCAAGTGTTCTGATTTTACATCAAACATTAACGAACAATTTTATTTAAAAAGAAAAAGGATCCATAACTGCTTCTTTGATATCATACAAAATTCTGAAGAAAAAGAAAAAGAATCTTATTTTTTGCTTTTCTTTGAAAAGTTGATTACGAAAAAGCCTACTATAATCTAAAATAGCATTTTATTACAGGAAATATCGAAACGTTAAAATTGCTCTCTCCAGATAACAAAGACATATCAAGAATTTATAAAATCTAAAATAAAAGGGCATCAAATCTAAACCTCTCAACAACAACAAAAATAAATAAATAAATACAATAAAACCAATTTCTACTGAATGTAAAGAAATAAAATCATAATCGGAATAAACATTTTCAAAGATGAAATTCAGTTGATGAAAGATAGGAATTGTTTTTTGCTCATAATCAAGCAAAAAGAAATTACAAAAAATAACCTCCAAATTTTGTAGCTAACGATCAAAATTTAAAGAATACAAATCTGCAGATTAAAAATACCCAGTCATTGCAGCGCTTAGAAAAATCATTCAAAGAATAAAAATTAAGATTTTCACCTTTAAGAAATTAAGCAATCTCAAATATTTGTAATCTGACACGGAATTGGAAATAAGGCTAAAAAAATTCCAATATAATGAGTGGAAGTTGAAAAAATTCTGGAAAGCAAATGACTCGAGCTTAAAAATTCACCTACAACTGAAGTCAGTCTTGATTTTAAGGGAAAACAGCAAAATAAAGAGACAGAGATTGGAGTCAACATTAAGGAAAATAGATTTGATATCCTCAAGATTAGGTAAAACAAAAAACATTGAATGAAAACTTTCAGTGTAATAAACATTGCATAAGAAAGAAAGCATTTAAGAAAGTATCTAAATTGCAAAGAACGAATGTTTTTGAGATTTCAAAACCTTATTTATTGATTTTCTTAAAAACATTCCTTTTCGATACGGTGATGATGATGATGTTAAAATTAGACATGTTTCATGTTTCTCGATTCTAGATTTAAGTTCAATCTTTTTTTTTACAATATTCTTTAACAAAATTTAGTGGCTTTGAAAACATTTTGATAAAGATGTTCTCAGTTGATGTTGAAACAAAGGTTTTTCAACCAAAAATAGTTGAAAAGATTTGTTCTATCAACATTAATTTTTAATTTTTATCAATTTAATACCGTGAAATTTTGTTAAGTTAATTTTGCTAATATTCTGTCTTCTTTTTTAAACATGCGATAACAAAACAGTTCATTTCTAGTTCCAAACAGATTATATTGACAACGATAATTTGTTAAAACAAAATTTTTAAAACTGTTTTTTATTTTTGTTTTTTCTGTTCTTTTTGTTTGTTCTGTTTTATTTAGAGGTTTTTTTTTTTTTACTGATCGATCACTAACTTCGAGAACTTTCCCAAAGTTCTGTCATTCCTCTCCAATAATGTTGAGCGCATGTTTGTTTGCTCAGCACTCCAACATAGCTTCAAGAAAATTCTCAGTTCTACTAAAGAAAAAAAAACAACTAAAAATGACAAGAACCAAAAAAAAACCCGAGATTTTTTTATTTCAAACCATCCAATCGTACTTTGAAAGGAAGAACTGGAAGGAGTAATTGCTTTATATTGTTCTCGAATTTTGTTACTATTACTTCACTCAGTGCTTGAAGTTAAATGACAAGTTAAAATACACTTTAATCATTTTCTAACATTTTTTAATTTTTTAAATGTTCCATTATATGAGAATTTTCAATTACAAGAGTTGGATTGAATCGGAAAACCGATGAAATTTAAAAATCCTAGCATTTTTAATTCAAATTTAAATTTAATTTAATTAAGTTAATTTAATACCAATTGTGGCATTACTAACTCATATGTTACCTAACTATGTTTTGTAAGGAAATCGGAGCATTCTAAAGTAATGTAACACCTTAAATAATAAACCTTACTGCAATTAAGACTTGTTCTCACTTTCATAGTAACCAATTGGATGAAGATAAAAAGAATTCAATTTTCCCAAAATTGCTATAATTACTTTCATTGTCTTTGAAAGTAACTGAAACGTCTTGAAGTTTAACTTTAGGACTTCCTTAATGTTGCGGAAACAGTATTTTGGAGTCTTGTAGAAACCGTTCCTAAACCAAAGCTTCATAATTTTCTTTCCTTGAAAATTAATTAAATCTTAAAATTACTGGATTTTAAGTTGTTTAAATCCAAATAATCTTAATTATATTAAAGCTTTACGCAAAAATTGTGTTAAAATTTAATTGTATTTATTGATAAATAACTGTCATAATTTTAAGCTGTATGGATTATTTTTTCTTTATTATTATGATGATGGAGGTGAAATGTTAAACAAATGTGTGAAAGTATTATCGGTTATGTGACATGTGAAGTCATTATCATAACAAAGTTGCAATAGTATTGTAACGGATTAACGAGATTCATTATTGCAAACATAGTGTTGAGAGTGTGGGTGTCTTGCATAATCGTTGTGATAACAACAGAAGAAATATAACATGAGTGACATTGATAGCAGTTAGTTCTAAATGACAGACGCCATTTTTGATTTTATTTCGTTTGATTACGACGCAATGTTGATGTATGACACTCAGAAAGGTATTTATTGTACATTAAGAGAACTGTAAATTTGATTTAGCATTTTTGATTTAGAAAAAAATATAAGAGAGTATAGGTTTTTTTTGTGTGTGTATCTGATGTTCATCTCTCTGTCATATGAATATGTTAATTGATATATTCTGAAAATAAGTACATGATTTACTCTTTTAACTCATTATCCAAGTGGTTATTGAAAAACTAGGTTTGTGATTTGTGAAGATATGTAAATCTTTAGTTTTGACTTAGTTTTGCGATTTAAATTTTGATCTAATTTGGACTTTATAAATTGTTACCATCAGAGTTTGATATATTGATAGTTCATTTAGGGTAACATTCTAAACTTGTACACTTGTTTTTATTAATCTTGAATCTCAGATGAAAGATAAATAGTTAAGTAATTACTTAACTATTTATTTAAGCAATTTAGCAATTGGAAATTTAGTTTATCTTCCTAAGCTATTTCCGTGATTTTTTTTTTTCAAATTTATTTTTCATAGTATTAAACGTGTCCAAAGAACGAGAAAACTGTGTGTTTTGATAAAGATTTTTTAAACTTATGGATTTTATTCAGCAACTTTAAAACAGTGAAACTCTAGGACCTTTAATTTCTCTAATTCAATCACTTATAAGCGGAGAAAAATAGATTACAATGTCAATGAAGTTCAGTGCGTGATGAGTGAAGATATTAAGATTCTTCGAACTTGAAGACTTCAGTTAAATTTACTAATGTTTTGTAATAGTCTTGAGAAATCCTGCAGTTTAGTACATTATCCGTTATTTTTTGAATGCTACTTTTAGATTTTGCCATATCAATAGTTACCAACTATTCTTTTCTATTTTCAAACTTCAAGCCGTTAAATTATTTAAACCTAAGTCTAAAAATACATTGTAAGGCTGGAGGATAAGAAGGTTAACGGAACAACTTTGAATTCAGACCGAAAGTTCTCTTTAAATAAACTTAGGAAAATTTACAACAGAACGTTTATTTCTTCCATCTATCTTTACTACAAATGCGATATTTCGCAGAGTAGATTATTCTGCTTCTTCAGACTTCTTTTTACTCTGCGAAATATTGCAATTGTAATGAAGAGAAATGGAAGAAATAAACGCTCCATTGTGAAGTATATGAAATATATGGATATTTGGGGTTTAGATTAGAAAAATTTAATTTTTAGCAAACGGAAAATGTGAAAATGCCAACGGTTTACAGACAGTTACGATTTACGATGGTTCGACTTTACGATGGTGCCTAAGCGATGCGCATTCATTAGAAACCGTACTTCGAATTTTGAATTTTGATCTTTTCCCGGGCTAGCGATATGCGGTACCATACTCTCTCATGATGCTGGGCAGCTAATGTAAGCGTTCTGAGCACGGTTAAGGTAGGCTGTAATGTTAGGTCGAAAATGCCTTTAATGCAGCTAAGTTATGTTCGCATCGTTAATCAAGAAGCATCTATAATTTATAATTACAAAGAAAACAAAGAAAAACAGAACATCCAAAGCTGTTAAAGTATGCTTTCAGTCCATTTTATTAGGAACTTATTACTTCTAGATTAGGTCTAGTGTTAGTTGCTATTCTAGATCAAGCGAGCTTCTTTATGAAAACGGAAAGACTCCAGAGATATGTTTTTGAATAGAACGAAATGAAACAGCAGCAGGTGTCTGGAGATACGTTATGATCATCGCTACAGGTCAGCTGCTATCGCCGTGAATCGTCGTCAAAATGGAAAATCGCTCAGCAAATGATAATGTTTCAGGTCCATAACTTCTGCACGAAGACATTGGAGCTCTGTGATAAAAAGGACGAATGAGAAGAGATATAAAAAACCTCAAATTGACTTCCATGAAGGCCTTCGTCATGATCCTCTAAACAGCAGAAGGATTATTATTTCAAATTTAATAGGAATAAAGCCCTACATTTCTTTTACAGAATAATAAAACCTTTTTTTACAGAAAGCTAATATTTCAGGATTTGATTTAAAGTACTTTTACTTCTGTGATTTATGCAAACGGTTCTTTTCTTTAAGTATAGAATCAAATTTAAGGAACTGAACAAATTTAAAAGGGTAGAGTGGCAAGAACTCAATAGATTAGACGAATGAATATAATATATAAAAAGAACTTTTTTTTAATAGTTATCAAAATAATTAATTCGAAAAGCATGACGTCGATTTGTAAATCTGAATTTTTAAAACTTCTGCCTTGCTGAAACTGTTTTTGAAAATAGCAACAATATTTTTAAGTTTTTTTCAAACTGCAGAAAAAAAAGTGGGCTTGAAAGAAAAACGGTGAAAGCGAATGTGGTTACCTAAGAGCAGGGGTTCTCAATTTTTTTAAAGACGCGCACCACAAAACTCGTAAATTTCGATACCAACCATTAATATGTAAACACTAAAACATAATTTACCTTTAGATGTAGATGTGTCATTATTTTTCGTAACTTCGTAAATCAAAAAGCTCATTATTCACCTGTTATACACGTACTACTAAATCTTCTTTCAACTACCACTGGTGATAAAGAGTACCAGAGATGAGAAACTTGCCTTACAGAATACTTGTCAAATGTAAATTGTTCAAAAATTATATAGTGCAACTTGGATAATTCGAAGCTGAAGGGACCACTACAAAACTTCGATTTATCCAAGACTTCGAATTAAACAAGTTACATCTTTTAACTTTAATTTCAGGTCCACTGAATACTTGAAAAGATTATTCTGTCAATAAGTAAATATTTATTCAGAAAGATCATGGTATGAAAGACTTACACACTATAAGTATGTAAACAAAATAAGATTTATATTATGTAAGCTACAGTACATATAACATTCAATACAGAAAATTATAGTTTTTCAAAAAATTGTGCAATGTCTGATTGTTTTGTAGAATTCAGTTGCTTAAGGTTAGCAAAATCATCAAGCATGTTTAATGAACGGAAAACAGCTTCACTTACGTTGATTTGTCCTTCAATTTACCGGCGAAATTCGGCGCTTTCCCGTACTCGTTGGCGATTTGGCATTTCTTCTTCACACCCTTTTCCACCTCGCGAATGTCGGCGACCTTTTCAGCGAACGTTAAATTCTTGTACACGCGTGTTTTACTGAAAGACATGGTGACACTGACAGCAGGAAGCTCGAATGGAGTCTGAAGCGTCACTATCGAAAGGCGTTACGTGTCGAACGGTGGCGGGAAGGGGATTTCAGTTGTCATATGTCGAATTTCTTAACGATAAAACGCCGAAAAGTCGTTAAGGTTCGAAATTTTTTATAAAAAACTTCGAATTAAGGAAGTTGAACTTCGAATTATCCACGATTTTTTAATATTGATTTAATAAGAAATTCAAGGGACTAAGAGAAATCTTCGAATTAACCACGATTTCGAATTAAAGACGTTCGAATTATCCAAGTTGCACTGTAGAAACCTTGCAAATAAAGCACGTTTTGGAAGATTTCAAAAACATAAATAAAAAGTTAGTTTTTCCAGTTTTTAATTAATCTAAGTTTTCAATGTACCGAGAGATAAAAAATGGCAATAAGGAATGATAGCAAGTGCCACAGCCACAGATAGTATATCATTTACCTTGAAAAACTTTCATTATTCTCGACAACAATTTGAAAATACAGCTCTGTTAGCCCTATTCATTATATAACATTCATTATAATTACAATTCATATACTTCTTAAAATCACAATTTTCATGTCCTTACATTCTTTTATGTACATTTGTTAAATTTATTATATTTATTATATAATATTATATATAATAAATTGAATAAATTGATAACTTACAAGTTTTAGAAGTTAGGAAAAAAAGAAATATTCAGAATCAAATCAAATATTGGTGATAAATTTTTGTTGATATATCAATTTATTATATAATTATTAGTAAATTGTACAAATTACATATAAACTTTTTGACATCGTCACACCAAAGAACCATTTTGATGTTTCCTCTTTAAATTATACATATTCTGTGATGATATTCTCGTTGATTAATCTCTTTGCATAAATCATACAATTACCGTTCGTGTACAGAACCCATTCATTTTCAATGCAGATCCCAGGTTTCGGGAACGAAAAGAACTGCTGTTGAAGTTTGTTAGAAATTCGTCTCATACATATTATGTATTATATTGTTTCCATCTCCTTTGCTTCTCTGCTAATTTTTACGGAAAACAATCTTTTTTTTTCTTTGCTACTGTATTCCGTAGTTTCTACGGACTGACATTTATGAGTTAGTATACTTATTACATCACGAAATACCTCTCCAATTGTTTAACTACCATCTATTTTAATCTATTTAATCGATTTTATCACTTTTGAACTTAGTTTCACAGAAGATTGTTGGTAGAGGAATACTTTAGTGGTGCAGTAAGAGTTGGCCGCCTAAATTACATGATACATATTTTACATAAATTACACGTAATTTACGTCGAATAGAAAAACTAATTTTTTACACCAATTTCTGCGCGGCATGGAAGTATATTAATAAAACAGCCGTACTAATACAATTGGCAAGCATTTATTTTAAGTAGTTTCATTTATAATCAAAGTAATGAAAATAATTTGAGTGGTGAAATGTAACATACATACATACGTACATATGCAATATGAACTATAAGAACTTTTTTTTTCAAAAAGTTAGCATTGTTAATTGTCATGATTACCCACCAACACTAAAATCAACAACTCCAGTACCATTATTTTTGTCTAAAACAACCAGAAAAATTAAAAGACTCTTACAGTTAAACTAGAATTACACTTTTTTAAAAACTACATAATATTATAACACTAATATTAACATTATTTCAAGAACAACAAACAAAGGTCACAAGATTCCTATACAAAAGTTTAACACTTTTCACTGTCTTAAATTGAAAGATTAATAACCTGTAAATTGTTCATACACTGTTTGATTATTCACAGCATTTATTTGTAAACTTTGTTTATTTAATGTATTACAGCAAGCTTTGAATTTATTACTGTTTTACATTTATGACAGAAATTACGCATTTTTACTCGTACTTTACGCGTCGCGTCGTGTAGAAACTGCTTTTTTAAGCGTAATTTCCCAACAGTGCGTGCAGTAACATTCCGAAAAGATTAAGTAAATTTGTAAATTCTTAAGATCCTTAAACTTTAATCAAGTTTACTATTATTATCTATTAACGTACTGAGTACGTATTTGCATTCAATATTGGAAGTACTGAGACCTAAAATCTTCATTTCAGTTTCCCGCCCCCCCCCCCCACACACACACTTGATTTGTGAATTCCAAATGATAAATTCAACTACAGATTCAAACATGAAAATATTGTCTCCGAATACAATCAACCTGCCAATAGAACAATAACTAGAATTATGCAGCAAGCGCCAAGAAAAAATGCAGAAGTAATTACAGGGGTGGTTTATACCATCAAATGCAAGGACCACCCCTGTTTTTACATAGGAGAGACCCAACGTGAATTACAGGATCGTATTAAAGAGCATATTACGACTATTAAAACTAGAAATAAAGAGTACTTGACTTACGTACACAGTATCACTCATCAACATACAATTGATGTGAACAATCCAACAATTTTGGCGATTTGCCAGCATGATCTATAAACAAAAATGCTTAGAATCCTATTTTATCTTAACAATGGATAATGCTTTTAACAAACTTTTATCAGTGCCCGCCACACGTAAATATGGTGTTAAAAAAGAGAGAGAAAAAAAAAAGTAAATAGCATTAACATTGGATGAACTGTTAAAAAAAAATAAAACAGGAGACTCAAAAATAGGGATAAAAGAATAAATTACGTTGAATCACTTAATAATTGACATGTCAAATAATTGCAGTTATATTAGATTATTTACAGTTATTAGTTTTGATGATGAACCCTGAGATGTACACAGACGAGGTATCAACAGGTCATTTTCCCGCTAGGAGGTGTTGGCAGACGTGAACAACCCAAGTGACGATAGAAGAATACACAGCCAATATGACGTCAAGAAGTGAAGACCGCACCCTCTCATCATTGGTTTAAATTAATTATTGTCTAATTATTGTTTGTACAAATTCAAATTCTTTCAATTGTAATTTCTCATTGCAGAAGAAGGCTCCTCTTGGGCCGAAACCGATACAATGGTTGTTTTTAACTGTAAATAGTTTCTATTTTTAAAATGGGTATCAATCGCAAGGCACAAAGCTAAAGTTAGGATTCGCACTTTGAGTTGTCATCGGGAAGAGACTGGGACGGACCGTTTCGTCCTCATTAGGACTCCTCAGCCAGCCAACCTCCTCCGATGACAACTCAGAAAGTGCGCACGGTGTTGGTATCCTGACTCTCGCACCCGAGAACGGGACCTCCCACCGAAGGGATCCTAACCCGTTCTCGGGTGCGAGAGTCGGGATACCAACACCGTGCGCACTTTCTGGGTTGTCATCGGAGGAGTTTGGCTGGCTGAGTAGTTCTAATGAGGACGAAACGGTCCGTCCCAGTCTCTTCCCGATGACAACTCAAAGTGCGAATCCTAACTTTAGCTTTGTGCCTTGCGATTGATACCCATTTTGAATTATTCGGGCACGTTAAACTTCTTTTAGTTTCTATTTTTATTTTTAATAAATGTATTTTAAAGTTTAAACAGATGCACGAGTTCTAATTCAATGACTTTTAAACATATTCAGTGCATGTAAAAAGGATATAATAGTAATTAACTTTTCATCATGCTTTTTAAAGATATCATTTTATATCCTTAGGTTTACAATAAAATTTCTAAAAAATGATCATTTAACTATTGTTTTACTAATTTTTTTGTATTCTCGTCCTTGAAATTTGTAAAAAATAAAAAAGAAGAAAAGCTGGAACATTATTGTAAACAGGTAATAAATACAAACCTTTGGTGACTATCTTTATTCAATATAGTATCGTAAGTATCAAACAACAAAGTATCGTAAACAACAAGGACTTAGAATATAGTAGGGAAGACCGGGGCAGAGTGGTCCACTTTTTTTTTGTTGAATTTTGTATTTGTTTTTGTAAAAATATTTGGAAAATATTTTTGGCAAAATCGGGAACTATTCAAGACTGTAAATACTTGATTTCATTCATTATAGTAATAAATAAAATAGGTATTAATTCGCAAAGCAAAAATGGTAAAGTGGTCCAACCTGCCCCGACCACGGGGCACGTGGTAAGACTAACAATAGACCGGGTAAGAATAACAATATTTAAAGTAAGTTTTTTTTTTAATATAAAATAACATGCCATTTAGAATATCATGAAATAAAGATTAACTTAACATAGGCTACCTAAGATATTACACAATGTTTGCTGGAGTATGGCTAGTGGTATGGCTGTCTTCGCAATTCCCGGGATGTCATAAATAGTCATCGGACATTTGTTGGTGGTCATCCAAGCATCACATGCAGCATTAAAAAACTTTTTGAAGGGACCATAGATACTCCTATTCAACGGTTGGAGTTTATGACCACAGGGGGCTAGAAATGACAAGAGTGTTATAAAAATCATTCATCTTATAAAAATATAAAACCTCACAAGAAAGGTGAGAGCTATGATTGTCCATTAATACTAGGCATGGGCGGTCTCATGAGCACCTTTTGAAACTTGCAAAGTGGTTCATATATTTAAGAAAGCTCGTCTCGGTCATCCATCCAGATGGATGACCATCCCCATCACAGCCAACTGGCCCATCTCGGACAAAGTGGGGTTGAAATTTCACCCTGGGGAAAACAAAAAAAGGCGGCGTTGTGTTTCGTGTTGCGGAAGCAGCCAAAACCATAGTGACCAGTGTGCCCCTTCATGTAATATTATGTAATATTTTATTGTAAAAACAGCGGGGCAGAGTGAACCGCTGGTCCAATGTTACTAAAACATATTTTTTTTTCTCTACTGATTTTGTTACAATCACTTTTATATTTTTACTTTATTTTCAAAGAAATTTGACGTTTTAATTCTTTAAAGACTGATGAAGAAATTTAAAATTCTAAAGTATCAATCCACATCATTGAAAGAAATTATTATAAAACAAAAAATATAATTCACAGTTTCTGAAGATTACACCTGTAATTGAAGAAAAGATCCTTCAAATACATAACTAGAAGAAATGGCTGATCTATATTTTATTGGAATTTTTAGTAAAAATACAAGTTTTCTTTTCTCAGGAAGATGAAAATATTGCTAACAATTTTCAACTAATAATCTAAAAATCTTTTATGTAGGTTATATTTGTATCTTCTGTGCTGAAATATCTTAAACAGAATTAGTTTTAAAAAATCCTTATAATCTCAATCATCTTTGTCTAACTGATTTGCCATTTCTTTAAAAATTGTCAAGAATACTTCTGAAACTTAACAAAAGTAAATAAAATTTAAAAATCTGTCTGAAATTAAATTTACCTTAGATTGTCAGCTTTTGACCAGTTATATGATTTGAATTGTCTTAAAATTTGCTTATGATGTTACAAGAAGATTTTTATTTTAGTTCAAAAAATTATCAAGAACAAAATGAACATAAAAACCCGAAATGCAGCTAGAAGATTAAAGAGCTAATTCATTTTATCCAATTTTATGATTAAAGTAAGATATTACGAATATAAGCTAATAATATATTGATTGTTTTTTTAAGAATTGTACTTGAAATATATTATTACCATAAATTATACTTTATTAGCTTTAAAAGGGGTTTACTTGAATTCGTTCCTCTTTTTAGTAAATTTCAAATTTTGATTTCTGCTTTGAATTAATAAGCCTCGTTTTTCTGTATTTGTTTCGAATTGAACAAATGATCGTGAAATTACTAATAGTACAATTAAGAAGATTATATTGCTTTACAGTTGTAAAAGTAATAAATATCCCACCCAAAACACTTCGTGCAAAATAAGTTGCCAAGACTCACATGCTCATAATGCTTTCACTGTTAAAAAGATATGAGATCTCATGTTGAGCCAAGCCCCTAACTCTACGAGGCCTAACTCTACAAGCCCTAACTCTAAAAACCCTATATCTTGATCAAAAAGTATGCCTTGGCCGTTTCGTGGCTGTCACACAGACAATCCCATGGAGTTATGTAAATGATATGGAGTATGCCAAGGCACACTTTTTGACCAAGATAGTAGGGTTTTTAGAGTTAGGCATGTATAGTGAGGGGCTTGGCACTATATGAAATCTGATCTTTTTAACAGTGAAGGCTTTATGAGCATCTTGGCAACGTATTTTACATGAAATGTTATGGGTGAGATGAAATAGTTCCATGAAACGGCCAAGCCATACTTTTTGACCAAGATATAGGGTTTTCAGAGTTAGGGTTCTAAAATGCGTTATGAGCATGTGAGTCTTGGCAACTTATTTTACATGAAATGTTTTGGGTAGGATTATCCATTACAACTAAATTTAGTTTTAAGATTATTTAGAAAATGGATTTTTTTTTCAATACCCTACTTTTCTGATTTTCTATTGGTCAATTTATATATACAAGCTGTTTGCACTTTAGTAAGAAATCACATTATTACACAGTATTATTTAGGCCGAAGCATTGAGGGTACGACGTATTTCAGATCTTAATAAAATCCAAAGTATAAAAGCTAGATAAATGAAACTTAGCAGATTTCATTAGTATGGTAACTGCATCTTATCCTGAAAATTTGAGCTCTCTAGTATTATTCAGGCCGAAGCTATGAGGGTTCGATAATACATAACCAGAACCCCCTTTATGAGGGGATGGAGAGTGAAAGTTACGGATTTCTTAATTTTTTTGTTGTTAGTGTGTTAAACCTAGCCTGCATACCAAATTTCAGCTTTCTAGGACTTCAGGAAGTATCCTAGAGGTTTTGATGATCATGAGTCAGTGAGTCAGTCAGTGAATCATGGACGAAATCGACGTATTTTAGATATTAATAAAATCCAAAGTATAAAAGCTAGATAAATGAAACGTAGCGTGTTTCATTAGTCTGCTAACTGCATCTTATCCTGAAAATTTGAGCTCTCTAGTATTATTTAGGCCGAAGCATTGAGAGTACGACGTATTTCAGATCTTAATAAAATCCAAAGCAAAAAAGCTAGATAAATGAAACTTAGCGTTTTTCATTAGTATGGTAACTGCATCTTATCCTGAAAATTTGAGATCTCTAGTATTATCCAGGCCGAAGTTATGAGGGTTCGATAATACATAACCAGCCCCACCCCACCCCTTTATGAGGGGTTGGAGGGTGAAAGTTACGGATTTCTGAATTTTGTTGTTGTTTGTGTGCTAATTCTAGCCTGCATACGAAATTTCAGCTTTCTAGGACTTCAGGAAGTACCCTAGAGGTTTTGATGATCATGAGTCAGTCAGTCAGTCAGTGAATCAGTATTTCAGGTCTATATAAAATCCAAAGTTTAAAGCTAGATAAATGAAACTTAGCGTATTTCTTTAGTATGGTAACTGCATCTTATCCTGAAAATTTGAGCTCTCTAGTATTATCCAGGCCGAAGCTATGAGGGTTCGATAATACATAACCAGACCCCCCCCCCCCCTTTATGAGGGGTTGGAGGGTGAAAGTTACGGATTTCTTAATTTTTTTGTTGTTAGTGTGTTAAACCTAGCCTGCATACCAAATTTTAGCTTTCTAGGACTTCAGGAAGTACCCTAGAGGTTTTGATGACCATGAGTCAGTGGGTCAGTGAAGGAATCGACGTATTTTAGTTATTAATAAAATCCAAAGTATAAAAGCTAAATAAATGAAACTTAGCGTATTTCATTAGTCTGCTAACTGCATCTTATCCTGAAAATTTGAGCTCTCTAGTATTATCCAGGCCGAAGCTATGAGGGTTCGAAAATACGACGAAACACTTCCAGAAAAGTACGTAGTGCCCTTCATGCCTTCGGCTCGTCTTGGCGGGGGCACTGCCGTGCCCCTAGATTTGAATATATTGGGAATATTTTTTAGAAAAAATATTTAGGTATTCTCTTAATTTGAATTTTATCTGATGGCTTCAAGAATTGAAAGATCAGTTCATGGTTGCAATAAAACCATCAAGACTCTTTAACACATCTTGTAGCGATAGCTGCTGATAATTTTAATAAGTTTCGATTCTTTAAAAAAAAACAAAATAAACAATGACATGAATGTTTTGTAAAAGAATTCTATAAAACCCATTAAGTGATTATTGAAAGCTGTAAAGAAGATATTTTTCCTGGAGCGCTTGAAAACGCTGCGTAGTAGGCATCGCCATATTTTCTATT